>JAVIWB010002881.1:0-393348 GCA_031893035.1 Dermolepida albohirtum | reverse complement strand
TACCTTATTATTTGCCAACGACCAGATTGTTCTAGCTGTGGGCAAAAAATAGTAAGACTTTGTTCATAATTTTTAAATTCTTAATTTATTCTTCCAAATCTATTTCGTCCCTGGAATGGGATGAATTGAATTTAATTTTATTCCAACGTATCGCAATGAAGATTTCGGCTCATTTCTGATAAAGTAAAAGATTTTTGCACCACCGTCTTTAAACACGTATCACCAAAGACTTGTTTCACCAAATTAAACGTTTCAGTAAACGATCTACCGAGTTTGCGCAATTTATCTGCTTCTGATAACGCAAATATCATATTTTGACATAATATTACTGAAAGGTCTACCATACCGACCCATATTTTTTTAATAGATGGCGCCACTAAGAATTACTATTTTAAAACAGTTCGGTTTTCTCTGCGACAGACTGTGTATTGTGACGAAGGTCTTAGTAGTCAACGTTAATATTTTTTTATCGAATTGAAGAGAGTTCATAACATAACTACGTGATATTTGAGCTTATTAAAACGTATATTAATTATAAAACGATTACGGTAGCCGTCACGAAATGTAGAAGTAATCGTAAGAAGAAGTAGGTCGATAATGGAAAATTCTATGGGAAATGTCACTTGGATATGAAACATGTATACTCGTCGATATATCGAATATAAATGTGTCACGTCAATTACTCGTTAAAGTACATAAATTTCCTAGAAAGAGCAAAGGTTTTATCATTCTTTTATTCCCCTCGATAAGAATTAGAATACCTCGTATTTAAATTGAAATACATAAACTCCATAATAACTTTTCTGGATTTTTACTACAGAATAAAACTCATTCAAAATACGCTTTCAAATTATTCGTTAAATAATTGATAGCAAAATTAATATAATGTAAATAATTTTGTGTAAACCGATCGATACAACGTTCTAGAGTTGCCAGTTGTCATCTTGTATCCAGCTTTTACAATATGCGTTTAAAATAAAAGCCTCGTGCTATAGACTAAATGCAATTATATTGGGTTGACAACTAAGTACTTTCGGTTTATACTGATAGAGAGCGTTGCATTATTTTTTGTATAACGTATATTAGTGCTGTACTTTACCGTTTGTCGCGTGATACTAGTCACGTTGACGTAACTTCAGAAGCAAGTAGTGCGTGATTTTTATTAAAGCTATTAGTTGTGGGTTAATTTTAAATGAAGTGCAGAAACGAACATTTTCGACATATTTTACTATTTTATTTCCGTAAAGGAAAGAAAGCTGCTGCGGCTCACAAAAAGAGATGTAAAGTTTGTGGTGCTAATTGCTTAACAGAGCGCACGTGTCAGAATTGGTATTAAAAAATACCGTTCTGGAGATTTTTCCCTCAAAGATGAACAACGTTCTGGTCGGCCTATTGAAGTTGATGATGACCAAATCAAAGTCATAATTGAAGAGGATCGTCATATAACTGTTCGAGAGGTTGCGGAGAGGCTACATGTCGCACACAACAATTGAAAAACATCTAAAATGTCTTGGACTAGTTAAGAAGCTTGATATTTGGGTACCTCACGAATTGAAAGAAATTCATTTAACACAAAGAATCAACTTTTGTGATATGCACCTTAGACGAAATGAAACCGACCCTTTCTTAAAAAGAATCATCACTGGTGATGAAAAATGGGTCCTGTACAGTAATATAGTTCGAAAACGATCATGGAGCAAACACGATAAACCAGCTCAAACCACATCGAAAGCTGAATTGCATCCAAAAAAGATCATGCTGTCAGTTTGGTGGGATTACAAAGGTGTTGTGTTTTTTGAGCTGCTTCCAAGGAACCAAACGATCATTCTGATGTTTACTGTCAACAATTAATAAAACTGGATGAAGCAATCAAAGAAAAACGGCCAGAATTGTCAAATCGGAAAAGTGTAGTTTTACCACCAAGATAATGCAAGGCCTCACACATCTTTGGCAACTCGTGGGAAACTATTGGAGCTTGGCTAGGAAGTGATGCCACATCCCCCATACAGCCCTGATCTAACACCTTCTGATTACCATTTATTTCGAAGTTTGCAGAATTTTTTGAATGGTAAAACTTTCACAAATGACGATGACCTTCACTCGCACCTGGTTCAGTTTTTTGCTGATAGGGACCAGAAATTTTATGAGCGCGGAACCATGCAGCTGAAAGAAAGATGGCAAAAGGTCATTGAGCAAAATGGAAAATATATAATTGATTAAAAACTATTCTTTGTTTAAAAAAAAGTGTTTTATTTTATACTACAAAACCGAAAGTACTTAGTTACCAACCCAATAATATTCTAATGTAATGCATAACGATTGTTTTGTAATCAAGGTATTAACTAATTCCCAAGCAATATTTTCGTAATTTTCAAAAAAATGTTACTCAGCAAAGGCAGAGATAAAATGACAATTAATAAAAATAAATAAGAAAAAGATATAACGAACGAATCCTTTTCAATTCTCACTATTTATCGGATATCAAAAGATACACACAAATGGCACAAGGCCAATACATTTGAATCTAGGGATCGAGTGGGTTAGATTCTTTTCTTGGAAGCATAGTGGTGTAGCAGATGTAGGAGGTGTACCGCAAGTGTAGCAGGTACACCAGAAATTCATTACCGGTTTTTTCATTAAAAAAACCACTTAATTTTCAAGAAAATGGAAAACTTTACTGATTTAAAGTATTGGCCATTTGATTCTACACATCTTGCCCATCTTTCAGGCAATTTATGGATGCCATTGCATTGTCCTTTGAACAAAACCATTCATCGAGCAATTTTCTAACTTCTTCGAAATAGTTCTTTTATGTATGGTTATTGTATTTATTAGGTGCGCAACTAAGTTCTCGCTGTTTTTCAAGAGATGGCTCCAGTAGTAAGTGCTGGTCGATTGTGACATAACCAAAACGTCATGAACCAAGCTTAGACATATGGTAAACAAACCGCTTTGACAAATTAGTGATTTTGTTTTTGTGTCATATACTTTTGGTTGTGTGAAAATGTCTGATTTTGTGCCAAATAATCGTCATTTGCGGGAAGTGTTGCTTTTCTTCTTTCATTCGAAGAAAACGGCGGCTGAAGCGCATCGAGAACTCCAAAAAGTTTACGGAAATGCTGCTTTAAGTGAAACAACGTGCCGTGATTGATTTCGTCGCTTCAAAGACGGTGATTTCGATGTTGACGACCGTTCGCGTGAAGGAAGACCAAAAACCTTCGAAGACGCTGAATTGGAGGCATTGCTCGATGAGGATCCGTGCCAAACGCAAAAAGAGCTTGCTTCAGCATTAGGAGCCATTTCCCAGCGATTGCATGCGTTGGGAATATATATATATATATATATATATATATATATATATATATATACTTATGATTTGAAGCCAAGAGACGTTGAGCGTCGTTTTTTCGCAAAAAAGAAAGGGTTTTCTTCATCGCATCGTTACGGGTGATGAAAAATGGATTCATTACAGCTACCCAAAGAAAACAAAAACATGGGGACTGCCCAGTCATGCTTCTACGTCGTCGGTTCGGCCGAATATTCACGCTGCGAAGGTTTTGCTGTGTATTTGATGGGACCAGGGCGGTGTTATTTATTATGAGCTGTTGAAACCGAACGAAACCATCACTGGGGAACGGTATCGAACCCAATTGATGCGATTGAGTCGAGCACTGCGCGAAAAGCGGCCATAATACGAGCAGAGGCACGAAAAAGTGATTCTGCAGCATGACAACGCTCGGCCTCACGTTGCCAAACCCTTTAAAACCTACTTAGAAACGCTCAAATGGGAGGTCCTACCCCACCCGCCATATTCCCCAGATTTACGCCGTTCGATTATTACTTATTCCGTTCGATGGCACATGGTCTGGCTAATCAGCAGTTCTGCTCATATGAAGACATTTCAAAATGGCTTGATTCGTGGATAACCTCAAAAGACGAACACTTCTACCGTGACGGTATTCGAGCTCTGCCAGAAAGATGGGAAAAAGTAGCGATAGGCAATATTTTGAATGATTCATTTGTAAACATTTTTTCACAATAAAGTTACATTTTCATAAAAAAAAAACAGCGAGAACTTAGTTGCGCACCTAATATTATGTACATATGTTGTGTCAGTTTATGATGTGCACTTATAAGAAATGAACCGGATGTATGGAAGTGGATAATTTCTTTGTGTTCAGAGTATATAAATAATCGGGGAATTCTAATCAGAACATATAGGCCTAAGATCTCAGAGAGTGCCTTAAAATTTCAGAAAAAAATAGGTAGGGTTAGATCTGGATAGCAGGTCATTCTATCCAGAGTGTGTGTGTCATCTGACACTAGGCGTAGCAGTCAAGCATTATGAATATTATATCCATATATATATCCATATCCATATATATACACTGATCGCACAACGCATTCTGGTGAAAAAAGGTTCGAAGCAGAGACCACCTGCATTACAATGAGATAAGTGCTTATACACAGAGAGAGACAATATAAGGTAACAAATTGTATTTTTAATTGTAAAGTTGTAAGGTTAATTTTGTTGTTTTCTCTTTATTATTGTTTATAAGAAAGATCCTCCTAAAGCAATTCTTAAATTGTTATTATCATTGAACGCGTAAATATTTTATGAGATTTTGCTGCTATTCAAACTAAACGGGTGTTTATATATGAACATCCTCTTCGCAATCGAAATCGCCATGAGGATTGTTATTTTTATAGACTAACGTCTTTACATTTATCTGTAAGGTCGCGTGTTTATTTCAGTTTGCTAGCCGGTGCGTTCTGCTGAAATATAATAAATTTGTAAGGTTACATATTTATCTCAGTTTGCTTGCCGACGTATTCTGTTGAAATACAGGGTGTTTCAAAAAGAATATACGTATTTCGAATGCATATATTTATTAAACTTTAAGACATACGAATATGAAACTTTACACACATATTTACAAACCTCTCAAGATCAGATTACAGATGTTCAATATGTCCTCCATCAGCGACACGAACAATATCACATCGATACTCAAATTCCTCCCATACTCGGGCAAGCATGTCCTTCGTCACTGATGTTATGGCAGTACGGATTCGGTTCTTCAACTCTTTCGGGTTCTGTGGGAATGGTGGTGCATAAACGTTGTCTAACGAAACCCCACAGGAAGAAGTCACACAGTATCAAATCTGGTAACCGTGGAGCCATGCTAAGTCGCCAGCTCCTTGACGACCAATCCAACGGTTCGGTAGAGTTTCATTCAGATATTCACGCACTTGGCGACTCCAGTGAGGGGGGCCCCGTCTTATTGAAAAATGAAGTTGTCTTCGTGCAACCTCGGAAACAACCAGTCTTGTAACATAGCGAGATACTGCTGACCGTTAACCGTATTTCCATCAAACAAGAATAAGCCGTAAACAGATGATCGGGATATCGCACAAAATACATTGAGTTTAGGCAAATCTCGTACATGTTCAATGGCTGCATGTGGGTTCTGTAGACCCCAAATTCGAACATTGTGTTTACTAGACTACTAATATGGAAAGTCGCTTCATTACTGAACACGATGCGTTGTGCAAAAGTGTTATCATTGTCAATAGCATCATGAATCTCGTTACAAAATGTCACACGTTTCCATTTGTCATCAGGACGCAGAGCTTATAACAACTGTAACTTGTACGGCTTCATAAACCAACCGACGTCTCAAAATACGCCAAATTGTTGTTGTAGGCAGTTGTAACTCCCGACTAGCACTACGAGTTGATTTTGAAGGATTACGTTGGAAAGCAGTTTGAATTTGTGCAACATTTTCTTCAGAAACACGAGAGCGGCCACGACTCTTTCCTTTACATACCCATCCTGTATCTACAAACTGTCGATACCATCTGCGAATGTTCCACCCATTCGAAGGATTAATTTGGTAGCTCAACTTGAAACGTCTTTGCACTGTAATCACGGAATTGCACTTCGCAAACTCTAGAACACAAAATGATTTCTGCTGCGGAGTAGCCATTTTAAACATATGACAGTTACCAAGTAAAACAGAAGACAACTGACATCTAGCGGCTATTAAATAAACTAGACTATGTATTCGTTTCTCCAATAGCCGAGCCGAGGCGCAGCGATCAATAATTTGTACAAAAATTAAATGTTGAGATTCGTGGTAAACGGCCAGGAATGGCAAAGAAAAAGATTATTTCCTTTTACTCTGTATATACACCATAAAGAATGCAACTCTGTAATACACAACCTTACAACGCAAAATACCAGCATCTCTTCTTTGAGTTGCGATTGTCCAAAATCCATCTTTAAGAGTTTTCAGCGATAATTTCAGCAATTTAAAGTACCAAAAAAAATTGAATTAACGGCACTAGGTGGAAAGAAATTTTTGTCTAACGACGAGCTTATCATCTTCATAAATGAGTATTTTGCAAGCTTTCCGGAATCGCATTTTAGAGATGGCATAAGGGCATTGGAGCACCTTTGGAATAAATGTATTGTTCTTTTAGGAGAATATATTGAAAAATAAAAATTATTTCATAGCAACAGTCAAATATGGTGGAAATTTAAGTTTTTCACTTATTCTTTTTCATTCTCACTACTTTAATCAAACTACCCTCGTATTTGCACATTAAAGTTTGGCCCACAACATGTCAAAGGTTGTCCATACCTGATTTAAAATGAAAAAGTTAACATAATCTCCAAGCAAACCGAAAGTCTGCTTCGAATATAAATATGCTCGTCAAATCCCTTATTTGCATTTATTTAAATGTGGAAAATTTTATTAAAATCTAAGACGTAACAAATGGAATCATACATTTGCCTAACTCTGTACAACGTCAGCTTGTAAAATTACAGAACTATATTTCCTTTGAATAAGGAGATATGTATATCCAACATAGAGGAATCGTGAATGATTCTATATATGTTATGTGCATTCATATGTTTGAAATAACTTACCAAAGGTGGAAACGTCAACGTTCTGAGCCATCTTCACAGTAAGTCTAGTAACGTTCACCAAAAACTCGTAACCGTACATCTTATCAAATTATTTATTTTACTTTGATTGTTAAATTTTCATTTATTGTCCGCTGAAAATACGTTTACACTCTTTATCTGAAACGAGTACTATGTATTGTAACTTCAGCGCGCATACACTTTAGATATTATAACGCACAAAAGTCAACCCAAACATACATATGTCCCGGATGCTCGATAAAAAAAATCGTGATGTTTACTGGCAAGTGTTAAATATATGTAAGAATCAGTGCGAATTTAATTAAAATATTGTAGCATATTTAAAAGTTAAACCACGGAAAAAGAATTTATTTTTCAATAACTACGTTTTAAATATTCCTGCAAAATAATTGGAACAATAAACAAAATTTATTTTAAGACTTTCGTATATATACACACAACCAGCATAAAATATTATCTTCAGTTTATTGTATTTTGAACGAATTTACCTTAGGCTACCGATCGAGAACTCGTTTAAATGTATTTATAATTAACAAGCGAAAACGTACATCAAAAAATATGAACCAACCCAACAATAACAATATCGTTATCACAGTAGTTAATGATACTAATTTTGACTTACGTCATTACGGTGGACCTACGTTAAATTTAATACACGTTCCCCTCAACAATATTTTAAATACACGAGAAAAAGCACGATGACGGATATTAAGATTTGATATTACCGGTTAATTTGGAAGACGCGTGCGCCAGAATTTTGTCGCATAACCTCACTAACAGAGGTGATATCATTCAGAATAATGCTAGAATTGCGATATTCGATTATGTTATTACGAAAACCGAAACTCGGAAAATTACAGCTCAATGTATTAAGATAAATATCACTGCGCGAAAAGGATGAAACGCCGGCAACTTTAAAACGAATTATAAATTGTTTTACCCATATACCGGGCCGCTTGAAAAAGATACGACGTCGGACGGTCTACCTCGGTTCGCACTATTTGTATTTGCATGACGTCAGTATACACCCCTGGTCGATATTTCGTTGGCGAACACATAGCTCGCTAAGGGTTGGGGCTGGTTTATCTCCTGTAAGGAACAGGTGTTCCGTTACCGTGTTTGAAGTCGGATATTAATTCCATTATGAAAGATTAAACCATTGCGCAAGGTGAAACAGAAAAAAGCTCCTCGCTTTATATAAATGAAAAGATTTTTTTCCTTTAATATATTGGTCGTTTTGCTTGAATTATATAACCTTTGCTCTTTTTTTATTGGGAATTTCCACCGTTGAGTTAATAAAACAATTCATATTAACGACGTTTCCGGGACGGAATTTCCCTTATTATTTTCTTCAACCTGCGATACTTTTTCCAATTATATATTTCCAGCTGTGAACAAATATTTGTGATTTACTTTCATTTATTAAAAATATACAGTTACAAAAATGAGCGTATAGTAATAAGAAAATAGGGCGATGCATATTATTTTAAAGAAATTTTTATTTAATATAAAAACGAATGATATTTCAATTTACGAAGGTAGTTTGATAAGTAGTGAGGAAAAGAAAAACGAATTTTTTAAATACAAAATAATTTTTATTTTTCAATATATTCTCCTAAAAGAGCAATACATTTATTCCAACGGTGCTCCAATGCCCTTATGCCATCTCTTAAATGCGATTCCGGATGCTTGCAAAATACTGATTTACGAAGATGATAAGGTCGTCGTTAGACGAAAATTTCTTTCCACCTAGTGCCGTTTTCAAATTTGGAAAAAGGTGGAAGTTGGAAGGGGCTAGATCCGGCGAATAAGGCGCGTGCGGTACTAATTGGAAATGCAACTCGTGGATTTTGGACATCGCAACTGTGCTGGTATGCGAGGGAGCGTTGTCTTGGTGAAACAGAATGTTTTTCTTTGCCATTCCTGGCCGTTTAGCACGAATCTCAACATTTAATTTTTGTAGAAGTTCTGCATAATATTGTCCGTTTATTGTGGCACCTTTCTGAAGGTAATCAATGAGCAAAATCCCTTTGAAAAAATTGATGCCATCACCTTCTTTGCCGATAAAGTGGTTTTCGCTTTCTTTGGAGGTGCAGAACCACGTTCTAACCATTGTTTCGACTGTTGTTTAGTTTCGGGTGTACTGTAGTGTATCCAAGTTTCATCGCAAGTAACAAATCGCCTACAAAAATCAACCGAATTCCGCTTATAAAGGTCCAAACACTCACTGGAAATGCGCAAACGAATGAACTTTTGATCAGTCGTAAGCAATCGCGGCACCCATCTTGCCGAAAACTTGGAAAGGCCCAATTGTTTCGTTAAAATGTGGTGTACGCGTTCTGTTGAAATGTTTACCATGTCTGCTATCTCTCTCACCTCGAGACGTCGATCTTGCGTAATAATATTATGGATTTTTATAATCATTTCCTTACAACTCACGATTTTGGGTGCTCCAGAGCGCACTTCATCAACACAGCTTGTTCTACCACGTTTAAATTCATTTACCCATCTACTTATTGTGGCGGATGATGGAGCAGATTCACGTAATGTTTCCCGTAACTCATCTTTTATTTCGGTAGCTTTTATACCCTTAATTACGAAGTATTTAATCACCGCACGATACTCTGCTTTTTCCATTTTAACAAAACGACGTGTTGCTTCTTTTTCAATCAGCTGTCAAAAATAAACTAATCAACCGATTTATCTAAATATCGGAATGTAAACATATAAATAGGCAACCTAAATTACAATGCATTTGTTTTACCAATTAGAGCTCCACCTGTGTGTCATTCTCACTACTTGTCAAACTATCCTCGTATATATCAATATGAAATATCCACACTCACACGAAATGTAGTTAATATAATCTTTTTCTTATAGGTTTGGCAGGGTTAAAATATTTAATGAAATAAAGATTACTATAGGTTAGTATAAATGATACATGCAAATATATATATATCCATATATATGCCTAAGCGAGACCATAAAAAAACATGAAAAATAGGGTAAGTCCAATGTAGGCACGCAATATTACGTTAATTACATTATACATCCTTTTTTCAATGAGGAGGTATATTTATGGTTTCCCACCGTCGATAATATGTCTATATAGAAGTTATTTAAAAACAATTTTTCTCGAAGAAGGATCTAATTTTAGAAACCTTCCATAAAGTCTAAATGAATGGAAGGGAAAATTAATGAAGAGAGAATTAAGACTGCCATTCAAGATTTATATATAACCACCTTATAATGGTGCGCGTAATTTTTTTGGATAGACTATTTTTATTTTCTATTTTCTATTTTTATTTTCATTCAACTAAAAATGTTACTCATTTGGTATTACCAAATTTAAATGTATTATATTATGACAATTCTGAGAATTTAATTTTAATTATCGAGTCTATTATTATCCTTAATGTATGCCAATAAAGGTCTTAAAAAGTAGTCGCCTTGGGCTTTAACAGAACGTTTTGCACGGTCAATTAACATGTCGAATGAATTTTTAAGTTCATTTTTAGAGATGTCTTTCAAGATCGTTGTCGGCGCCTTTTTAATGGCTTCAACGTCGGCATAACGCTGTCCTTTCATCGGCAAAGGTAGTTTGGAGAATAGATAGGAATTATAGGGGGCCAAATCCGGTGAATACGGTGAATGGTTGATGGTTAAAATGCTATTTGTAGTTAGAAAATCAGTGATAAGCGTCGAATGATGAGGTGGTGCATTATCATGTAACAAACGCCAGCTACCATTTTCACGATATTGAGGGAGCACACAACAAATTCGCGAATACGCGAATACGCGCCAAAAGACGCTTTATAACGCCAAGATAATATACAGTATTGACTGTTTGACTAGTTGGCACAAACCCCTTTCATCATAAAAACAAATCAACATTGTCTTCACTTTTAACTTCTCCAATTGGCTTTTTTTTGGTCTTTCTTCGCTTGGATGCTTCCATTTAGAGCATTGACGCTTAGTCTCTGGATCATATTGAAAACACCACGTCTCATAGCCAGTTGCAATCGAATACCTGAAGCTTTCTTCCTTTTCTGAGCCTTTAATCAAGTCTGCACGATGATAGACGCGTTCTCGCTTTGTCGGTCAATACATTTTTGTACTGAACGAAAGAGGGAGGCAATGATTATTCATTATTTTTCTGTATCGAAATGATATGATAAACGCTGTGAAGGAACCGTTCATTAATAACACAAATCTGCCTGACGATCAGTGAATCTGTGAAGCATATGTAGTAGCTAGGGTGTTATTAATAATAGAATGATTCCTTTTAAGATTCTTTAATTGGCAAAAAGCCGTGACGCAAGCGCCTGTCTATTACACACTGGAAACTTAGTTACGGATATATGAGATAGGCGCGTTCTCGCTTTGTCTGTCAATACATTTTTGTATTGGACGAAAGAGGGTGGCAATGATTATTCATTATAAGTCTGCCCAATGTTGAAGTCAGTTCGCATGTGTGGTACAAACCTTGCACAAATCCTTCTCAGTCCCAAATGCCAGTGTCAAAATGCAATGAATTGAATCTTTTGAAATATTTAATTCCATTCTCACGTATCGCAATGCAGATTTCGGCTCATTTCTGATAAAGTTACGCACAAGTTCGATGTTACTTTCCGCAACCGGAGATTTTCTTGCACCAAGATGTTCGTCGTCATTAATGTCAGTACGACAGTCTTTAAATCGTTTATACCACTCGCACATACTCATATGTGATAAACTCGCGTCGCCATACACTTATTTCATCAAATTAAACGTTTCAGTAAACGATTTACCGAGTTTAAACCAGAACTTGATATTTGATTTGTTCAAAATTCATTTTTCGACCAATGCCAAATACACAGTTACTTTATGCACAATTTTTCTGCTTCTAATGATGCAAATCTAATGATATTTTGACATAACATTGGTGAAAAATCTACCTTACCGACGCATATTTTTTTAATAAGTGGCGCCACTAAGAATTGCTATTTTAAAAAACTCTTCTGTTTTCTCTGCGACGTAGATAGATAGATAAATAGATATATAAATAGATAGATAGACGGATAGATAGATAGATATTTAAATAGATAGATAAATGGATAGATATATAGATAGATAGATAGATATGTTTGTATTATCTTCTTTTTTACACCTTCTTGTCACTTTATTGATATATACTTGGCCATAAGTTATTAAATAAATAGCAATATATGTATGTATGTATATAGCAATCATGAAACCTTCAGTTTCTGCGTAAACATTTCCGATTTATTATTATTATTATTACTCTTATTATCATTTATATTCGCTTTAATTCCTAGAATCGACGAATATCTAATATCTTAACCATCAATTTATATCACTGTATATTTATACGACGCTAATTGTTTATTCTTTCTTAATATCAAAACAAATCGTCAAGTCAATTGATGTCAACTCTAATTAAGAACACATTATCCTCGCGTTTCGTTGCGTCTAAAGGTTTACATAACAACATATGCAACAAACAGATACACGCATGTGAATTTATATACGTAGTACGTATAGGAGTAAAGAATTGTTTCTTCTTCGGTATACGTACATATACGTATACAAAGAGGAGAACAAACGAACAAAGAAAATCATATTTTGAATGTCGGTCAATGGTCTTAGTGAAACAATACCAAATTACCTTAATTAGGAGATTGTTACGTGAATAATTATTGTAGCATCTGAAAGGTTAAACAATTGCATTCGGTGTGGAAATAATGTGTAAAAAAATTGCAAATTATACTCTGTGCAGAAATTCCTATTGCCTGAATAAGGTGTGACAATGATTATTAGAGTACGTACGTACGCTCGGTTACAAATAAAGTGTCCATTGTCCATGTTCTGATCCCTCACCTTTATGGAAAAGAACGCACTGATTTCAAATAATGAAACCGCAACGCGGTTTTCTAGATATTGCCGAAAAATATCGAATTGGGGAAAAAATGTCGATTTTGATTTTCCTTTTTGAACGCTTATTGTTTATTATGAAAAATGGGACCACACAAAACAGTACAAAGCGAATGTTACAAGGTATCATTCAAATGTTATTGGGTTGGCAACTAAGTACTTTCGGTTTTGTAGTATAAAATTAAACACTTTTTTTTTAAACAAAGAATAGTTTTTAATCAATTATATATTTTCCATTTTGCTCAATGACCTTTTGCCATCTTTCTTTCAGCTGCATGATTCCGCGCTCATAAAATTTCTGGTCCTTATCAGCAAAAAACTGAACCACGTGCGAGTGAAGGTCATCGTCATTTGTTAAAGTTTTACCATTCAAAGAATTCTGCAAACTTCGAAATAAATGGTAATCAGATGGTGCTAGATCAGGGCTGTATGGGGTTTCCCACGAGTTGCCAAAGATGTGTGGGGCCTTGCATTATCTTGGTGGTAAAACTACACCTTTCCGATTTGACAATTCTGGCCGTTTTTCTTTGATTGCTTCATCCAGTTTTATTAATTGTTGACAGTAAACATCAGAAGTGATCGTCTGGTTCTTTGGAAGCAGCTCAAAAAACACAACACCTTTATATTCCCACCAAACTGACAGCATGATCTTTTTTGGATGCAATTCAGCTTTCGATGTGGTTTGAGCTGGTTTATCGTGTTTGCACCATGATCGTTTTCGAACTATGTTACTGTACAGGACCCATTTTTCATCACCAGTGATGATTCTTTTTAAGAAAGGGTAGGTTTCATTTCGTCTAAGGTGCATATCGCAAAAGTTGATTCTTTATGTTAAATGAATTTCTTTCAGTTCGTGAGGTACCCAAATATCAAGCTTCTTAACTAGCCCAAGACATTTTAGATGTTTTTCAATTGTTGTGTGCGATACATGTAGCCTCTCTGCAACCTCTCGAACAGTTATATGACGATCCTCTTCAATTATGACTTTGATTTGGTCATCATCAACTTCAGTAGGCCGACCAGAACGTTGCTCACCTTTGAGGGAAAAATCTCCAGAAGGGATTTTTTTATACCAATTCTGACACGTGCGCTCTGTTAAGCAATTAGCACCATAAACTTCACATATCTTTTTGTGAGCCGCAGCAGCTTTCTTTCCTTTACGGAAATAAAATAGTAAAATATGTCGAAAATGTTCGTTTCTGCACTCCATTTAAAATTAACCCACATCTAATAGCTTTAATAAAAATCACGCACTACTTGCTTCTGAAGTTATGTCAATGTGACTAGTATCACGCGACAAACGGTAAAGTATAGCACTAACATACGTTATACAAAAAATAAAGCAACGCTCTCCATCAGTAAAAACCGAAAGTACTTAGTTGCCAACCCAATAATAACACCCTGTCTACTACGTATGTTTCAGAGATTCACTCATCGTCAGGTAGACTTGTGTTATTAACAAACGATTCCTTGGTAGAGTTTATCGTATCTTTCGATACAGTGTGTTGGACGAGAGAGCGAGGCAATGATTATTCATTATTTTTCTGTATCGAAAAGACACGATAAACTCTACGAAGGAATCATTCGTTAATAACACAAGTCTACCTGACGATGTGTGATTCTCTGAGACATATGTAGTAGACGGGGTGTTATTAACATTTGAATGATTCCTTTTAACATTCTTTTATTCGGCAAATCGCCGTGATGCAAGCGGCTGTCTATAATACACTCTGGAAACTTTGTTACCGACATGCGAGATAGACGCGTTCTCGCTTTGTCATTTAATGCATTTTGTGTTGGACGACAACGGGTGGCATTGATTAGTCAGTACAGAACGAGCTGCTAAATATGAAAAAGAATGTGCATATTCGTAAGAGTTTTTAACTCAAGACAGATATCGTAAGGCAGTTTAAATGACGCCTGATTATTCCACCTGGTTTGATGGAATTTCGTTCCTTCCTTTTGGTTGAAGGAATGTTGTATTTCTTTTGTATTTTAAGTAAAATAACACTGGCAATCTTACGCTGAATTTATTTAATGAATATACAATAGAACACCATGAGTATTGCACTAACTTGAACGTGTACGTAGAACTGAACTTTGCTCTTACTATCTGCTCGAAGGAAACTTCGTATGCAATAAAACTTAAAAGCATTTACAGTTGGTTACAATTAAGACGCTTAAAGCAAATACCTAAGTAAATGACAGAAAAATTCCTCCACTTGTACATTGAGTTGTTTTATGACTACGTATATGCACTTGAATTTAATTTCGAAAGCTAGACTCGAGGAAAATAACAGAATTAAATTTGAAATCAGGCTCAGAATATTTCGTATTGCCAAACGTGCAATCTTTAGTAACCCATAATACACTTCCACACTGCTACTTCACCCATATCTTTCGACTGACGTTTAAGTTGAAACCGATAGTATACATACGTCTAATATGCATTTATATCCACGCAGATGTGGACGAAATAAGATAATTGAGGCTTACATAATAAATAACTTAAAGATTAATTACACATATTTCTCAGACACGTTACAGAAATCATAAACTAACTAATTACATGTATACAGTATTTGTACATCATCTGTTGGAGGTAATAACGACTATTGGGATTATTAATGTTTGTATGTATGTATTTAGGATACAAATATTCAATAATCCAGTCATTATATTAATAACACTGTAAACGAGCAAAGCAAAAATTATCCTAAGACTAACAAATGAGAAAAATTACATACGAAGTGTACTAGGAAAGTTTTGCAATATGACGCAACAATGAATCGTAGGAAGCTGCTTGTTGCTGCATGTTGAGACATGTTCATACGTGCATAGTAGCCGCCGCATCATATCGATAGGCTCAGTTATTTATTAGCAGTAAGAGTGTAAAGTGCTTGCGATGGCATCGTGGTCGCGAAATGAGAGAAGGGCAGTTTTGCGTTATAATTTCGTGCGTGGTTTAAACATAGACCAGTGCTTCGAAGAAATTACTTTTGCACTAGGTGATGTTTGTCCACATCGCACAGCGATATTCAGATGGTATAGAGAATTCCAAAGGGGAAATTTAACTGTAGAGGATGCTGGGAGGCCGGAAAGGCTGTGAACGTCAGTTACAGAGAAAAACGTTACTACTATGAGGAAAATGCTTGGCGAGGACAAGCGAGTGATCTACCAACAGATAGAGGGTACTTCAAGCCTAAATGCATCAGCAATTCGTTCGATTCTGCATGATCATTTGCACGTGAAGAAACTTTGTTCTCTCTGGGTGCCGCATCGACTGACTGAAGAGCAGATGACAGCACGTGTGACTTGGTGCCGGGAGATGCTAAAAAATTTAATAAGGGACAATCTCGGTATGTGAACAACATCGTGACAGGTGACGAGACTATTACGATGTGCCGACCAAAGCTCAAAACAAGGTTTGGGTTTTTGATGATGAGGACACACCCGTAATTGACAGAAAATCCCGTAAATCTGTAAAGAAGAAAATGATAGCTGTATTTTTCAAATCGAGTGGAATTGTGGAACGCGTCGTTTTGGACACACAGAAGACAATCACAGCTAAGTGGTATACTGAACAGTGCTTGCCTAAAGTCATTGGATCTATGAAGAACCTGCGGCTAAAGTCAAGAATGGACACCTGGTTCCTCCGCCACGATAATGCTCCAGCTCACCGCGCCAAAGCCTGCACCGAATATTTGACCACGACAGGATTGCAACTTCTCGAACACCCTCCCTACAGTCCAGATCTTGCTCTCTGCGACTTTGCACTGTGTCTGCATGTGAAAATGAAGCTAAAAGGGAGGCGGTTCTTCTGCGGGCTTGATACAACGAGTGTGCTTTACTCCCTAGTGAAACTTGGCAGAACTGGGTTAAAGATTGGTTTCGGAGGATGGAGAGGTGTATTGAGTGTAGAGGAAATGACTTTGAAAAAATTAAATAAACAAAGGTGTAAAGCAAAACTTTCCTAGTACCCTTTGCATTCTATCCAAAAGTACTCACTAACTGGTTGAGGAAAGGAAGTCCAACTTATCAATCTATTAATCTATCAATCGATATCTGGTTTAGTGATAAAAATCAACAAGTGTTTTTATAAATAGTAAAATAAAGAATTTACACTTTTGCGAAATTCTACAATATATAAAGATGTTAGTAATTAGTAGTTTACAACATTTTTCACAAACTTAAAGTGGATTCTTTCATTTTTGACTTGTTATAAAACTTCAAACGCTCAACCAAAATGAAGTTAGAACTATCAACTGTCGTATCACATAAAGACAGATACGAATAACTCTAGCATTTAGGTATAAAAATAGCTACCGCCATCTGTTGCATAAATGCGTTACGAGGAATTTTTCCTTTTCCAAAATGAAATTATCATATGACATAAAGATAGACACGAATGACTCTACCGTTCGCAAAAAAAACTATCACCATCTGTCCCATAAATACGTCATGACTTTTATGGCAACCCAATAGTTGTCCTCAGAAAGTACGTTTAAGGTTTCAATCTTATAACTGGAATTTTTTGATAATATACAAGTGAGATTATTCTTTGTCGCGTTTATATAATATTTGCTGACTATAATGAAGTGATTATAAGATAATTTATTTGCCTAAATCGATCTTAAATAACCTGTAATGAATTTATACGTTTCGCATAATTACATCTTCACGTTTGACGAGTTTCGCCCAGTAACAACCGAATGTATTAGCAAACAGGTAATATTAGGATCTAACACAGGTTAAAATAAAACGGAGAAAATATCTTTTTGCGTCCAATACTTAGGAAATTTATGAAAAAACCTTTCTTACGATTGTCATAAATGAAGAGTACATTTCTTGAAGTATTTCTTTTTTATATTTTCTTTGAAATGTGCTATACATCACAATTTGCCTCTTTTAATTCAATACAAATAGTGAGAATAAAGTCAAATTTAAGATTTCACAATCAAAAATATATTTTTTTGGGAACAATACCTAACGAAACATTCTGTATACGAACATCAAAGATTGCATTTATGAACTGTGTAGTGCAGGATAGATTTAAACGTATATTTTTAACATGTATAATAAGTTTTCGATAGGGTGAAAGCTGTTGATAAGAACACGATGGATCTCAAGTACTTCGCTGCCGTCCCGGCGCCTTGCGTCTCTCATCCAGTTATTACTAGGCATAATGTACCTACATCAAACAACGTAAAGTTTCTATTTAACAAATGGTTCCGAAATGTAAAGAAAAAATGTGGAAAGTGTACGTTTTATTGTTTTCTTTGATGGTAGTTTTATGGTTAGTCGTGGTGTGTGTTGTCAAAAGCCATTTAGTTAAGACGACGGGTGTCGGAGTGAATTTTTTCGATGATAGTAACTCGAATACGAGCATTAATGAAGACGACGTGAAGAAGGATCCGACAAAAAGAAAAATTAAACAACATATTCCT
The DNA here is from genome assembly GCA_031893035.1 of Dermolepida albohirtum. Taxonomy (NCBI): domain Eukaryota; kingdom Metazoa; phylum Arthropoda; class Insecta; order Coleoptera; family Scarabaeidae; genus Dermolepida; species Dermolepida albohirtum. Next base: position 375,012 of record JAVIWB010002881.1, on the reverse strand, counting down.
AGATTTATGTTGGAACTGTATGAAAGTGGTGTCAAAGGTGGTTACAAAGAAAATTTTGGCCTTCCTGATATAGTTAGAAGTATCATACCAAAGAATGCAGGTGGGAAACTAATATATAGCAAATGTACTTTAAAAACGGCTTTTAATTCTTGTATTTTTAGTTATTATGGAGTACGAGCAAAAATATAAAGATTACAAAGACAATCACCTATTAATATTTGACGTACCCGTTACTAACGCAGACGAAGACTTCGTTAGTGCGGAATTAAAGATTTTATCAATTGTAGAAGTCGATTCGTCTTCATTAATTGGTAATTATATTTCTAGATGCTATTTTAGAAAAGTTTTATTATTAATTTTGAATAGTGAATTGATTCGGCCATAATGAAAATTCATATTAATAGAATATTAACAAATACACGAATTGTTTTTCACTTATTTTATTTTTCAATTATTGCACATAAACAATTGTCTCACAAACAAATGTTTCCCCACACGGTGGCTTCTTTAGATGTGGGAAATAAACTAAATTCCAACTATAAATTGTATTCATTCGTGTTAGATTTTTCGACCAGTATAGAATTGCAATTTTTCTGAATATAATAGAAACACAAAGGGGGTAACATATAAATTGTGAACAACATTGTGACAGGTGATGAGACTTGGGTCTTTGATGATGAGGACACACCCGTAGTTGTTAGAAAATCCCAATCTGTAAAGAAGAAAATGATAGCTGTATTTTTCAAATCGAGTGGAATTGCGGAACTCGTCGTTTTGGACACACAGAAGACAGTCACAGCTAAGTGGTATACTGAACAGTGCCTGCCTAAAGTCATTGGATCTATGAAGAACCTGTGGCTAAAGTCAAGAATGGACACCTGGTTCCTCCGTCACGATAATGCTTCAGCTCAGCGCGCCAAAGCCTGCAGCGAATATTTGACCATGACAGAATTGAAACTTCTCGAGCACCCTCCCTACAGTCCAGATCTTGCTCCCTGCGACTTTGCACTGTTCTCGCATGTGAAAATGAAGCTAAAAGGGAGGCGGTTTTTCAGTGATGAGGATCTTCTGCGGGCTTGGGACAACGAGTGTGCTTTACTTCTTAGTGAAACTTGGCAGAACTGGTTTAAAGATTGGTTTCGGATAATGGAGAGGTGTATTGAGTGTAGAGGAAATTACTTTGAAAAAATTAAATAAACAAAGCTGTATTGCAAAACATTCCTAGTACCCTTTGTAATCCACCATCTCATCGCTCGACGTTTAATACTGATTTTCTAACTACAAATGGCATTTTAACCATCAACTATTCACCATATTCACTGGATTTGGCCCCCTGTGATTTCTATCTATTCTCCAAACTATATTTTCCGATGAAAGGACAGCGCCGACGTCGAAGCTGTTGAAAAAGCGTCGATAGCGATCTTGAAGGACATCTCTAAAGATGAACTTAAAAATTCATTCGACATATTAATTGACCGTGCAAAATTTTGTATTGAAGCCGAAGTCGACTACTTTGAATAAAATAAATGAATTTTACCAAAATAGTAAGCTTTTGTTTTTATTTTAAAAAAGTTCGGTTTTTTCTGCGACAGACCGTGTATTACAGACAAGAATAGTGACAAATTATGAAAGTAACACAATGAAACTTTGAAATAGGAGTTTTTGAACAGGTATAACAAGATTAGGTTTTCTTTTTGGATGAATAATGAAAAATACTTTTTATGGGTTACAATTTATCATAATTTAGCAATATACTTTTTTATTGTATTGTCCCCTTAATGGAGTAATCTGTTGGACAATAAAGACAATTATTATTATTATATGGGAATAGAAAAATAACTATTATATTTCTAGGGTTGCGAAAAGTCGTCAAAATCTCCATTTACGATGATAAAAAGCAAGAAATAGTCCCACTAGAAGAAGTTAATGCATTTTACACCAACAACACCTGGCTATCTTTTAATCTAACAAACCCCGTTAAAGAAATTTTAACTAGAAAAGGAAAGTTTTTAAAACTGGTCATTTCTATTAAGTCATTCTTGTCCTACTTCGAGGATGAACAAGTCAAATTTAAATTATCCCTATTACCAATTGAAGAAGACTACGAACACGATTATCCAGTCCTCTTACTTACGTATTCTTCCAATAACAACTCCGATGTAACAGAAATTATAAGCAATAGAAAAAGGAGACACATCGAAGACGATTATATTTGGGACGACAGAGGCTCAACGAAAAGAAGTAGAAAAGTAAGAAACATTTGCAAAAGAAAATCATTATATGTGAATTTTGCTGAAATACAATACGATTCTTGGATCGTTCAACCTAGTGGTTACGAGGTAAATCAACTACTTTGATGTTTCATTTTATAACTCAATTTTTATATGATTTTTTCTCGGACGTTGTTGCAGGCTTACCAATGCCAAGGGAAATGCTTCTATCCTGTGGCGGAACATTTATCACCTACCAAACATGCAATAATTCAAGCACTATTGCATAGTGTCAATCCGTCTAAGGCACCGAGATCTTGTTGTGTACCGACAAAATTAACGTCAATTTCAGTTCTTTACGTCGATGAGAAAGGCGTGTTAACTTATAGATTTGCTTATAAAGACATGGTAGTGGCAGAATGTGGTTGTAGGTAAAGAAGCACAAGATAAAATAATGTTGATTATATAAGTATTAATAGACAAAAACTTAATTCGTTAAACAATAAGGAAAACAATAAATTATATTGTATGTAATTGCTTTTTATTAATATATGGCATATACGAAACGTGTCAAAATTTGACAGCAATCCGACCATTAGTTACTGAGATATTGCGTTAAGAGTGAAGCTACTTTTGTTATTTAAAAAAATGGAAAAAAAAGAATTTCGTGTGCTGATAAAGTACTGTTTTTTGAAGGGAAAAAATACCGTTGAAGCAAAAGCATGCCTTGATGAGGAGTTTCCAGGTTATGCGCCAGGAAAATCAACCATAATTGATTGGTATGCTAAGTTCGAACGTGGTGAAATGAGCATCGAAGACGGCGAACGCAGTGGACGACCAAAAGAGGCTGTCACCGACGAAAACATCAAAAAAGTTCGCAAAATCATTTTAAATGACCGTAAAGTAAAGTTGATCGAGATATCTGACATCCTAAAGATATCAAAGGAACGTGTTGGACACATCGTGCATGAATATTTGGGCATGCGCAAGCTCTGTGCAAAATGGCTGCCGCGCGAGTTCACATTCGATCAAAAACAACAACGAGTTGATGATTCTGAGCTGTGTTTGAAGCCGTTAAATCGTAATAAAACCGAGTTTTTGCGTCGATATGTGACAATGGATGAAACATGGATTCATCACTACACTCCAGAGTCCAATCGACAGTCAGCCGAGTGGACTGCACGCGATGAACCGGCTCCAAAGCGTGGAAAGACGCAATAGTCAGCTGGAAAAGTTATGGCGTCAGTTTTTTGGGATGCGCATGGAATAATTTTCATAGATTATCTTAAAAAGGGCCAGTCCATCAACAGCGACTATTATACAGCGTTATTGGACCGTTTGAAGAACGAAATCGCAAAAAAACGGCCCCATATGAAGAAGAAGAAAGTGCTGTTTCACCAAGACAATGCACTGTGTCACAAATCAATGAAAACAATGGCCAAATTAAGTGAATTGGGTTTCGAATTACTTCCCCATCCACCGTACTCTCCACATGTGGCCCCCAGCGACTATTTCCTGTTTGCAGACCTCAAGAGAATGCTCGCCGGGAGGAAATTTAACAGGGATGAGGAGGTGATCGCTGAAACTGAGGCCTATTTCGAGGCTAAAGACAATTCGTACTACAAAAATGGTATCGAAAAGTTGGAAGAACGCTATAATCGGTGTATCGCCCTCGAAGGCAACTATGTTGAATAATAAAATCGAATTTTGCCAAAAAACTGTGTTTTACTATGGTAGACCGGGGACTTTTCAGTTCGACTGTTATGTATAAGAAAGCGTGGCTGAAAGAGTTAAGATACTTATTAATGAAGAAATAACATTTTTTCAAACTATCACATGTTAACTGCGATACGTTTAATGAAACGTTGCGAAAAAATGAAAAATTAAAAATTTTGCACTGCTAAATGTAGTAATTTGGAAAAATGTTACGTGTCGTCCTTGAAACTTAATTTTCAAAGCTTGTTTAACAAGTGCAGTATACTGTCCTAGAAAGAATAAATCAAATGTGAGCAGTAACTGATGACGTAACCTAGACGACAATCAACATGTCAATCAAATAAATTCACAATAAAATGTTTCATAAATCTTTCATTTTAAACTTGTCTAAATCGATGTAATATCAAAATCGTAAAAACGGCGTCAATTTGGAAGTGGATAATGAGAAATAACAACGATAGGATGCAAACTTCCAGATCAGAACGGTGTAAAAAACTCTTAGAGAAACTCGCGAACAGAAACAAAACTAATGAAGTGAAGAAGAAAGCGCAGGCTTCGAGTAAAATTGACAGATGTGCCAAGTACCGAAATACCAATAAAAATGCCGCCAAGGGAGGGGAAAATGGCGGCAACGGCGGTAAAGGTGGAAAGTGTCACAGACCAGGACCCGTCACCAGAAATCCTTTTTTCAATTTCCTCAGAGATTTTCGAAAAAAGCATTGCGGAATGACAGCCGTAGCTATTGTTCGCGAAGGGGCCAAACAGTGGAGGTCGATGAGCGAACAACAGAAAGAAGAATACGTCAAAAGTGCCTGTCTGGCTCCGAAAATGAAGCGAAAGCGGTCCACGTCTCGTTCTAAAACTGGCAAGCGAAGAAGTAAGTCTTCGAAATCGTCGAAGTCGTCGAAATCGTCAAAATCGTCAAAGACCTCAATTTCGTCAATATGTTCTGATACATACTCAAAATCAGGTTCGTACACTCGGTCACCTACAGGGCCATAGTAAAAGAAGTAGTAAAAATGTGGATTTGGAACTCATCATAACTACATCTGTGAAATTCCTTTAATAAAACATAAGCAAAGTTTATTTTTTTATTTTGTAGTAACTATAAATCTTCAATTTCTAACTTTACAGAACATATATTAACATATTAACACTGCTAAAGGAATTAAGCTGAAAAAAAAACACTTAAAAACTATAAAATGATTTTAACCAGACAGGTATTGAAATATCATATAAGTATTCAAATATATAAAAACCACTCTAAAAACACTTCGGTTTTATTGTATATTATTATTGTCTACAAAATAATCAGTAACAACTACTAGTATATAATATCCCAATAACACAAATCCACAAAACAATGTCATTTATTAGAATCTGTGCTAAATACCTAGACTTAAAAATGGCGATGAGTTTCCTCAAGTATTATATATATATATATATATATATAAATGAGTGTTTGTCTGTATGTCCTTTATAGAATCGTAAACTATGCATTTGATCATGTGATGATCTTTAGCAAAGTTGTTGTGCATGAGCCCACGAAGGTTTCTAAGTTGGTACGACCAATTTTCGACAGATGATTAGTTGGTGGCGTAGCAACGCGCGCAGGGTACAGCTAGTCATACATAAATTTCTTTTACGTATATGAAAATTGTAGTTTAGGTTAGGTTTACATTTATACAGGAAAACATTTCTTAGTGTTTCCTAGACATATTTTCATCTGTATCAAGAGCCTGTTACAAAATTAAAAACCTTGATAGGTAGATGTATTGGGTTGGCAACTAAGTACTTTCGGTTTTGTAGTATAAAATAAAACACTTTTTTTTAAACAAAGAATAGTTTTTAATCAATTATATATTTTCCATTTTACTCAATGACCTTTTGCCATCTTTCTTTCAGCTGCATGATTCCGCGCTCATAAAATTTCTGGTCCTTATCAGCAAAAAACTGAACCAGATGCGAGTGAAGGTCATCGTCATTTGTGAAAGTTTTACCATTCAAAGAATTCTGCAAACTTCGAAATAAATGGTAATCAGATGGTGCTAGATCAGGACTGTATGGGGGATGTGGCATCACTTCCCAGCCAAGCTCCAATAGTTTCCCACGAGTTGCCAAAGATGTGTGAGGCCTTGCATTATCTTGGTGGAAAACTACACCTTTCCGATTTGACAATTCTGGCCGTTTTTCTTTGATTGCTTCATCCAGTTTTATTAATTGTTGACAGTAAACATCAGAATTGATCGTTTGGTTCCTTGGAAGCAGCTCAAAAAACACAACGCCTTTGTAATCCCAACAAACTGACAGCATGATCTTTTTTGGATGCAATTCAGCTTTCAATGTGGTTTGAGCTGGTTTATCGTGTTTGCTCCATGATCGTTTTCGAACTATGTTACTGTACAGGACCCATTTTTCATCACCAGTGATGATTCTGTTTAAGAAAGGATCGGTTTCATTTCGTCTAAGGTGCATATCGCAAAAGTTGATTCTTTGTGTTAAATGAATTTCTTTCAATTCGTGAGGTACCCAAATATCAAGCTTCTTAACTAGCCCAAGACATTTTAAATGTTTATCAATTGTTGTGTGCGATACATGTAGGCTCTCCGCAACCTCTCGAACAGTTATATGACGATCCTCTTCAATTATGACTTTGATTTGGTCATCATCAACTTCAGTAGGCCGACCAGAACGTTGCTCATCTTTGAGGGGAAACATCTCCAGAACGGAATTTTTTATACCAATTCTGACACGTGCGCTCTGTTAAGCAATTAGCACCATAAACTTCACATATCTTTTTGTGAGCCGCAGCAGCTTTCTTTCCTTTACGGAAATAAAATAGTAAAATATGTCGAAAATGTTTTTCTGCACTCCATTTAAAATTAACCCACAACTAATAGCTTTAATAAAAATCACGCACTACTTGCTTCTGAAGTTACGTCAATGTGACTAGTATCACGCGACAAACGGTAAAGTACAGCACTCACATACGTTATACAAAAAATAAAGCAACGCTCTATATCAGTAAAAACCGAAAGTACTTAGTTGCCAACCCAATATAATATGGTCATTTCACATTCCTTCGAGTGTATTTACGTGTACATAATGAACAAGGAGAAAAAAATTGAACGACAGGAATCATTATAATATATAGTTTTAGCAGATTTACAACTTCAACATCAGCAAAGCTTTACAACAAGTACTATTCCGAATTTACGAGACATGCATTTGCAACCCTTTGGAAATATATGCAAGTACTTTGCAAACTTTGCAATATAAAGAGTCTTTCATTAAGCGCTTCCTATTTTTAAATTTAAATAAAACAAAGTGTGTGTGAGATATCATCGAAATTTTTTATTCGTTTGAAAGGCCTATCGATGCCATTATATATGGAATATAACATAGTGCAAATGTCCGCCGCGGCTTCGCTGGGTGGCGCGCATACGAAATGCCCAATTTTCCATGACTCTGACGCATAAATCAGGCTGAATCTGACCGATGGCATAGGTTATGTTGGCTTCGAGGGCCGCTGTGGTTTGCGGCTTATTCGCATAGACCTGCGACTTAAGAAAACCCCACAATAAAAGTCTAACGGGGTCAAATGTCACGATCTCGTTAGTCAGTTCACATCACCTCCACGTGAGATGACTATGCCCTCAAATCGCTCTTGCAGAATGCCCAATGTGGCATGAGCTATGTGGTACGTAGCGCCGTACTGTTAAAACCACATGTCGTTGATATCCATATCATCCTATTCAGGTCAAAAGAAATTGGTAATCATCGACCTATAGTGCGTTGTTCTCAAAGAAATATGGAACGATGACCCCGCCAGCCCAAAATCCACACCAAACAGTGACTTTATCAGAATGCATTGGACGCTCTTGAATTTCGTGTAGATTGGTATCGTCCCAAATTCGACAATTTTATTTGTTAACGTACCCGCTCATCCAGAAATGGGCCTCATAGTTGAAGATGATTTTTTGATGAAAATTAAGGTGTTTCCAACTGCTCCAGGGCCCATTCACCGAATACACGTCGTTGTCTATGGTCCTTTACCTTCAGCAACGTATATACATAATACAATTTTAATAAAATAATACAAAAGAACTGCAATCTGTAATTACAAAGTCTCTCTATTAAGCGCAATACAAACTACATATACAAAAACATTAATTAATCTACAGAAATTATGTAAAATTACGAAGTAGTTAGGTTATGTAACGAAATGTACACGGTTGTATATTAGGTTGCCTAGCATATGGATACAAAAGTAAACTATTATTGAATAAAACTGTCTTTTTACCAACTAACTTTTAAGTTAACATAATAGAAGTACAATAAATGCAAACATTTACAATTAAAAATATATCTAGAAATATGAAACCTTTATTTTTAAATTCGATGAAGATCCAAGTAAATACCACGTCGATATCCAGAACATTTTGTATCCAAGGAGACGTATTTACTTCAAAATGTCATCCAAATTTTCTTTGATAAACGTTTAATTCAAATGCGTACAAATTTTAGCCTCTAACAGCAATATTTTGCTATCGGGTTATGGGAAGGGCCGCCAAATATACAAAAAACAAACGATCGAATAAAAGCGTAAGATTCCAACCGAAAATAGAAAAGCTATCTGATAATTCATCGGACGAAAAGGTTCTGAACGTGAACAAAATGGATAACGGTGTTGCACATTCGCCGAGAAGTAAGAAAGGTTACAAACGGGGAAGAATCACGCAGAATCCTTTCTTCAACTTCCTGCGAGATTATAGACAGAATCGGGGCGGCATGTCAGTGACACAAATTACAAGCGAAGGTGCCAAAGAGTGGAGGGAAATGACTACTGAACAGAAGCAACAGTACGCGCGGAAAGCGTACATGGCTCGTACTAAAGGAAAGGGTAATCAATCACCGAGAAATACGAGCGGACCTAAATTTACGAAGCAATCAAAATCACCAAAAGAATCTGATTCATTAAGGCGATCATCGTCAAGGACGATGTAATCGAATTTCAATTATTGGAGATGTAAATATTGTATCTTTTGTGGTTTTTTGAAAAATAGAATAAATCAATTGTGGTGTTATTGCATTGGTTTCTAATAGTATAATAAGCATTGAAAGTGGCAAGAACCTTTTACCAACTGATGGCATTGTTTTTGTTGAAGAACGATACATTTCTGAACGCTTAAAATATTTATATTTTTATACGACCAAATTGACAATAAACAATCATAATACTAGTTAAAATTCTAGATTTCCATAAATTTAATAATAAATAATAATAATAATAATAGTAATAATAATAATATTTATTAAGTTACCCAACAGAGATTATTATTCCAAAACGGGTAACAAACAAAGAAATACAAAAAAAAATTAAACAATAATTACATTGTGAAAATGAAATATGTATCTTAAAACAAATATATTTTTACAAATAGTGGTCATAGCAAATCGTACTGCAGATTGTTGAAATTCACCGCCGAATAAACCAAAGGGGCCTTCAGCAAAATATTGGTCCTTGCCGTAGGGACATAAATCAGTTGATTCGCCCTTGATCCCAGGCGTGGAACAATGAAATAAACACGCGACAGTAAATCCGGCGTATCAACCCTTCCAGTAACGACACTCTGCATAAATAAAGCGCTAAGAGTTTTTCTCCTATCAGACAGCGATACGATGTCATGTCGCTCCAACAACTCGTTGTGATTCACTCCACGGACAGGATATCGACCATCACATTTAAATGAGAGGTATTTCAAAAATTTGCGTTGTATCTGTTCCAGGAGGCTAGTTTGAGATTTGTAGATGGGGTACCAGACTATAGATGCATATTCCAGTTTGGAAACGACATGAGCAAAGAAAAGGGTCTTCAAAGTGTCCATATTATGAAAGTATCGGCATGTGCGAATTATAAAACCGAGAGATCTGGAAGCCGCAGTCGTCACACCAAGAACATGATCGGAGAAAGTAAATTTCTCGTCAAATATTACCCCAAGATCTCTGATCGAGGACTTACGAGAAATCGTAACGCCGCCAATTGAGTAACAGGATTCTATTCTACAAATTCTTCTAGAGTAAGACACCAGGAAACACTTCTCGATGTTTAAATGTTTGGTTTTTAGTTGTCAAGTAGCAAATGACTTCCTTGCTAGACCACATTTTATAAAGCAAATTTAAATATTTGAATCTTTATAGGCGCATCCTTAATAGCGTGTTAGTAGCCTACTAGCTAGTAGCTACAAACATCATATTAACATCTTACTAAGCATCTGCATTTACATTCGCGTTTTTGGTGTTCATCAAGTATAGTCTGTACCACGAACAGATAGACTAATAAACATGCGTGATCGTTTTATAATTGGTTAAACACATATATACAATGTGAAGTTGAAGCCTTGTTTACCCACAAGCGCTACATGTGTTACAGCTGAGTTTATTTTGAACAAGTTTGAGATTACATTAGAGTTTCCGTCATTATTTCTTTATTTGCTTATTACAAGCGCTTATATTTTATAATTATCTTTCTCAAAACATTGAAAAGTATAGAAAAGTGCTGGTAAGGAGTAAAATAAAACTAAATTTCTTAGAAGAATAATTTCTTGTAGTTTTAAAGGAGGTGCTATTGTTATGTATAATCGTAAGGATGGAGTGGTTACCATTAAAAAAGCAGAAGAGAAACCATTTTAATATGACTGATAAGCAGTTGATATTAAATATATTCAAAATATATATGGTATGGTTCCAAAATTGCACCAAAACACAAGCTATTCAGTCAATTGTCGAATTAAGTGCTTATATTTATTTAAAACTGTTTATTTTTACAGGAATATCAAGAGTTAGTGTACATAATATTCTACAAGAGCTCATTAAACAAGAATTTTAAGAGCTAAAGTCTTATAAAAGGCAGAGAGCTATATTAGATCGTGTAGATGATAACACAAAGCATTGATAAGATGTACGGTTCATGAATTTTTCTTTAAAAATTAGGTTCGTACATTAAAAATGTTTTTCATGTGATTCCCCTGTCAAATTTAAAGTCTTGTCTGCAACAAAAAACTGTACATTAAACTTATTAATTAAGTAAGTAAAGATTAATAATATCATATCCAAATATCATATACAAATACTTTATGTAATTGGAAAAATACGATATAGTATCTAAGTAAGTAAATGTAATAAATACACAGTATCACTTGTATAAGACGACCAGCAATAGAACTACAAAAATGTAGTCACTTTGAGAGATGGTCATTCTAGCTGAGTTAATAATTTTATACATCAGTATAAAATGGGACTCAATAAAATGCGGAGATTACTTAGGTAATTGGCAAAGGTGGTTGTTTGGACAGGTTTTACTTTATGCATATTTTTATTATAGAGTAACATTAAAGCATAAAAAATGATATAGAAAATATGAACTTACTAGGACTTATATCAAATTAATAAAGAACTACTTATAAAAAAATTCTTGCCTGTTAATTTAGTCCTTTTCTTCTTAATACGAGAGAGCAAGGGTGAATGGAAAATTATGAATGTCATATAATATTCGATTGATTGGTTTTACATTTTCTTTAGCGGTGGCAGAAAAGTCAACTGATTCTAAATTATAAAAAACAATATTAATTATAATTGCATTTACTAATGGATCACTTAAATATGCTACAAAATATTATACACCTGGTAAATAAAGTGTTAAAGTAGCATTTGTTGTAGTCTATTGTTTCTTGTTAAATGTTTTGGCTCGAAATGCTTTTACAAATGGTAAATACATTTCATTTATTCTCAATAGGCATATTCAACAGCTGAGAATTTTCTGTAGCATTAATTCAGAAACTAGAATGATATCGCTTTTGGAAATTCATGAAGTACAGAGTCTTCTTGTTTACAATTTGCAACATAACATCATCCAGCTGGCATATTTAATAGTTCTAAAAATACTACATTTATATATTATTACACGTATATAATAATTATTATTATTAATACATTGAGTAAAATAAAAATAGTAGTAACAGTTTAGTTATCTAAAAACAGGTTCAAATCTATAACCTTCAAATTCGCGTGTTTACCTTTTCAAATACATATAAGATAAATCAAAACAAATGGTTTTGATGAAGACATCTAATTTACCGACACAGTATCTGTATTTCGTACCATCTATAATCCCCAGGCATACATAAAACACTGTCACAATACTTCCCTTTTAACATTATACCTTTTGTGTCGTATTTTACCGAAGTTTTATAATTCGTGTAATTAAACTCACATAAACACATTGAGGTAATGAATTTATTTTAAAAGTTTTACAAAAAATAATCTCACTTTTTTTGTTTTTGATCTTTTGGTACAGCCTATTTAAAAATTTGATTGCACATATCCGTATTTTTTCTATTTAAAGCGTACGTTACACCTGGTACAGTATATTTTCTATATATTACTTTCCGGAAACGATGCTTGCTCTTTGGTATCCTTTCGATTTTGCAAACATTGTGCCTGAAAATATAAATGTAAGTACAACAAAGTTTAACTAAAAAATAGTATGTTTGCGCGAAAATTCTTTCTACAGAGTGTATTTTTATGTAAAATGGTACAGTGATAAGTGAAAACAAAAGCAAAATAATAAATACAAAGGAAAATATGTTTTATAAAAAGCTCTAATTGTAGGTAAATTTTAATGGAGATTGTGGTTGAATAAAATCCCTTTCCACAATAATGTTTGTATTCTGAACACGTATTTCGACTACTAAGTTGTCATCATTAGCAGATAATTATCCACAGTGTCGCACCTGGACCAGTTTATTATTTCTGTGGGAGTTTCACCGCGGATCCAAGTTCGCCACTGTGATTAATTATCTGCTGATGATGACAACTTACTTGTCTAAATGCGTATACAGAATACGAACATTGGTGTGGGAAGGGGTTTTATTTACCTTTTTTGATTAAAACTTGTTTTAGTGCATATTCAACACATCTTATTCTTCTGATAACACGGTGAAAGCCGTACCAGGAAAAGTTTAAATATTTACATTAATTTTTTATTTGAAAAAAGCCTCGCTTACTTAATGACTAAAAAGTGGTCAATTTTTATCAGCGCGACAGGATATGATCTGTTGTAGTGATTGGGTATAGACCAGCAAACTTATGAATGAGCATCGGCCATAGATAAGTGAGTGGTGGGCATTTATTATGAACCTGGTGTGCTGACAAGTATGACCGCTGTATTAATGACACACCTAGTACATATTTAATAGTACTTACCTCAATAATGAATCCGGCTGTGTTAGCCTCATACAAAGATTGACATTCGAATAAAAATCGATATCTGTTAGTAGATGCAGTTTTGGTTCAATAGACAACATAAACTCGACTTCAGAATTAATGAGACTGTTCTCCACCTTAGCTGAACCGAGAAAAACAAAGCCAGCACTAAAAATTAAAATAAAGTCGATTGGATTAAATTACATAATCTTCCTTACGATTTCTCCACAAGGGATACGGCATTTCTGTTCCATAAAGAGAACTCTATTTGTCCAGAGAGATCGAATGATACGGCACCTTTCAGGTCAATTTCGAGGATGAATCCAGGGGCTAAACGTAAATATTCTACGTGATCGTGAAGTATGCCAAGGGCCTGTACAAAAATTGTTCAAATTTAATGCAGATTTGCTAAAAATATTTTTGTTTCTGTCAAACCTGGTAGGCTGGTGTTCGGTCTGATGCTGTTCCCGACCATACGTGACCCATTAGTTCGCTTTGACCTTCGAAAAATGTAAATGGACGAATTTGTGTGCCCAAAACTGCCAGTTCCATTCCAGCTGTAGCTACTACATCTTTCGGTTCGTCGGAATCACTGGAAAGGAAACTTGCCAAACCAGCGGAGAACACACCTAACTAAATAAAAAATTAAAGAAAGATGTTAAGTGATAAATACCAACGCCTACACTGAATATATCTTGGGATACACCGTTTTGATCCATCATTACATTAACTATTCCTCTCTTAACTATTCCACCATACATTTCTTGGATAGTCAGCAAGCTGCCATTGCTAGATCCATTATCCAAGAACTTCCTTTTCAAGGCTATTGAAAGACCTTTCTGACCGAGAATATGGTAATTGTTGATTCTTGAGTCACTTTTTATAATTTTAATAATTCTGTCATGGAAACTAGGATGGTCTTCAGCGATCATTTTCATTTGTTGAAGTACGTACTGTTTCACTTCATAAGCTTTATCTTCGGACAGTAAATAATAAATTAGATCCTGTAATGTTTCATCGCTAGGATCAGAACTTATGATAATATCGGCAGCCAAAGTTCTTGAACTGGAATCGCATTGTTTGTCTAATTGGTAGAAAGTTCGTTTGGCAATACTTAAAACTTCGCTATTCCAAGCAGATGGGTCCATTCCTCTGATTGCTTTCCAGGCTAAAACACCTTCCTTGCTATCTCCACGTATTATAATCTGGATAAGATTAGGTATTATCGATTGGATTCTCAGATTTCTCATAGCTCTTAAGAAAATGGGACGTTCTGTTGCTTTGGCGGTTTCCAAACCGTTCACGATCGTTTCTTTGACAGCATTTACAACCTGAACAACGACACTTTGTTAAAAATTAATTTGTAAAATTATTCAAAATTGTTAATACTTTGGAATGTCCTGGTTTATTTGGTAATTTTGACAAGCGATGCGCCATGGATGCTAATGAAAGTAATAAGGTTTCCTTCACTTTTGTAGGCATGCTTACAACCTTTTTGTATTTACTTAGGAGATTTGTGAGGATATCCGGGTTCGGTTGGGACGCTAATGAAGAAGCCCACAGATACCTTTCACTCAACTCTTCATGTTTTTTATCATCGAAATAAACTTTATTTATAACAGCGGTGTAAGCGTCCATAGTTTGGGCATAACCCAAGATATCCAGCAATTGATGTCTGAAAATTAAATATATATAAAACAACCAATAAAAATGATAAAAAAATCAAACTTACAATATCTTCTGATTCTTTTTTGTATGCAAAGCTTTATGTATGTCATCTTTCGAGCTTTTTCTGGCAGATTTTATTAGTGGTATTATACTTTTAGCTGAGCTTAAACTTCCCAGACTCTTAGCCTTTAAACTATCTCTATAATCATTTATAGCATTCGAAAAACTCTTAAGTTCATCACCCTTCACGTGCTCTGTTTCAACAAACAAAGATTCTTCCATGAAGAAGCCTTCTTTGTCGACAATTTTTTGGAATGCATCATTGAATTCTTTCTCCTCAATTTTGCGACAGTTCTGTGATTTGATAAATTTGACCGTTTGATAAGTTTCAATTTTGTTGCCAACATCCGCTTTCGCCGCCATGTATATTTGGTGCATTTCCTCAGCTACGATATCTTTGACATATCTGATATTCTCATCGAATTCATAAGATGCTTTTCTATCAGAGTTAACTTTGGTACTGAGAAGCAACTCGGGATTTGTGACAAGTGGTAAGTCAGTGTTATAGCACTGGCGTTTGGTTTTGATGAGTTTATTTGGTCCGGTGGATGTGTAAGATACAAGACACTGACCGGAAGAATCGTTTTCGTTAATTTCTTGATCGAGTAATTGAAACTACGGAATAAAAATAAAATTTCACTCAAAAATTAAGTTAACATCAAAATAAAACAATAATTTGTTCTGATCTAAACCTAAAGGTCGTCTACCAGTGAGATTCGAACACATCATCTAGAAAAATAATTTCTTTTTTTCTTTTTGTATAAACGACGATTCTTTTATAGTATATAAAGTATTTAACTCAATTATATATTGACCATTTTGGTCCAGTACATTTCGCCATCTTTCTGGTAGTAACATAATTCCGCGCTCGTCAAAATTCTGATCTTTACTTTCAAAAAATTGAACCAAGTAATTGTTTTCGTCCTCAATGAAATTAAATTCTTTTCTACTCAGAGCTGTGTAAAGATCAGAGCAAATAGGTGCCGGAAATGGGTAATACAGGGGATGTAGTAGCATATTCCATCGAAGCTGTAATAGTTTCTGGCTAGTCATCAGACTTGTGTGAGGCCCGGTGTAATTATTATGGACACCACGAATTATATAGAACTACGGAAGATTTGTGAAGATGATCATAGTTATTGCCAAGAAACATGTACCGTGGGGATTGAGAAAACTGTACATTCTTTTTTGGAACGAGACAAGTGAATTACTCTACAATGACCTTTTGGAGAATAGATGAGCTGTTGTGTCTGATAAACTCCTACACACTCTGGATGAAGCGAGAAAAGACAAATGGAGTGAAACCATAGATTATCTAAACTTCGAACGTTCGAGTAGGAGGGCGTGAAGCGTTGTCAAGAAGCTTAGCGGAACATCTCACGAACCACAAAGTTAACCTAAAGTCCCCGCTAATCAAGTTGCAAATCACGTTGTCAAAAAGTCAAGATCTAAAATCAGCCTGTGAAGACCAAGTATTAGTTCTGATCAGCCACATCCAAACGGGATACAACAAACTAAAAACTGGAGAAACATTTGTAGGTCTCACAGCTGCATATGATACCGTATAGAGGGAGGGTATGGTATATAAATTCCCGAATGGGATGCAGAGTTGTGTGTCTCTCCATAGAGTACGAACGGGCCATAGTAGATGTGGCCACATGCTACATACTAACAGTTCTCGTGAGGAAAAAATGAAATTACTTCCCGAACAATCCAATAGATGGAGGCGTTAGCCTTTAAACTACTGACATACTTGTGTTTTCGAAATCTCTTGTATCATACTTAGTATCAAAATCGATTATATTTCGTACTTACCTGAAACAAGCTGACGATACCCCTTTTAATGTTAGCTAAGGATGGAACTTCCCCCTTACGCAAAAGTATCTTTTCAATTTTCCCAGCATTCCAAACACCATAAAAGGGATAATTTTTGACGGAATCAAGAATCGAAGAGTGTGGTGTAAAGCCATTATTCTCTTGGGATTTAGTTGACTTAATAAATAATTTTGGTGAATTTAGCTGAAAAATATATATATATATAATTTGATTCAAATTTAATAATTTAAAGTAATAAAAAGTTTTGAAAAGAACATTTCATGAAATATTTATTTTAATAATATTTAATCTTAATTTTGGTTGTACATATTAATCCAAAAAGTAACGTTTGTACAATCATACTTCCATTAAAATGAATTTTTTTTCATTCATTTTAATATATTAAAGAAAAAGATTAATATTGTTGACAAACTGTTTATGTTTCATTTTTTATGGTAAGTTACATTTTTAAGCTACACTACCGGTCATATTTATTTGCCCACCCTTAGTTTTAGCCAAAATTATTAAACTATCAAATGTGTACTGAAAATTTATTTATTGTACCAATACAATAGTGTAAAATAAACATAAAATAGTTACATTTTTCTTATATAAAAGCTTTTTCATTAATTATTATTAAATTTTGCTCTCATCAATGTGCCCACCTTTATTTTTGATAATTGCGGCACATAACCGCGGCATCCTTTCAATTAATTTTTGCAGTGTATCTTTTGTAATTTGTGCCCAGGCTTCTTAAGTTGTTTCCACAGTACAGTGGTGGATGATAGAGCACGTTCTCGAACCTTCCGGTCCAATTCTTCCTAAAGAAGCTCTATTGGGTTCAGATCAGGACTTTGAGCTGGCCATACCATTATAGAGATTTGCCCTTGCTCTTCTAGTTGACGCAAGTAATTGCCACACAATCTAGAAGTGTGTTTCGGATCGTTGTCCTGTTGAAATACAAAGTTTTCGCCAAGAATCCTTAGTCATGAAGGAACAGCGTTATTTTCTAAAATTTCCTTGTAGCCTTCTTTTCTTAGGATTCCCTCAATTTTGACGAGATCGCCTACAGATCTTCCACCAAAACACTCCCAAATCTTTACTGAATCTCCTCCATGTTTTACAGTAGGCGCAATATATTCTGGCAGTACTCTTTCTCCTGCGGATCTTCTTACGAATATTCGCCTTTTACTACCGAAAAGTTCAAACTTCGATTCGTCTGTCCACAACACATTATTCCACTGATCAATCGTCCAATTCTTATGTTCTTTAGCTCAATTTAGTCGTTTTATCTTGTTTTGCTTTTGTAGTAGTGGTTTTCGCAGAGCAATTCTTCCGTATAAACCCGCTTGCCTTTAACCTTCTCTGTACCGTGGACACACTAATTGGTTTAGCACGCGCTGTATTAATTTCAGCAGCAATTTCTGGTGCTGTTTTTCGTCTATCGCGTCTACTTATCCGTATTAGATGCCGGTCATCTGCAGATGTCGTCGCTTTGCGTCGTCCAGATCTTCTTTTGTTGGAAAATGTACCACTTTCTTCAAATTTTTTAACGTTATAATCAACGGTTCTGCGATTTAATCGTAAATCTTTTGCAATTTCGCGATTACTTTTACCCGTACAATGATAAGCAATTATCATAGCACGCACTTCAACAGATAATTCCTTCGTCTTCGGCATTGGATTAAAATATTCACAATAACTCTCTATTTCACTGTTTTCGCAACAAAAGATGAACGATGACTGACATAAAATTTATTTTTCTTTTTGAATAACACATCCTAATATTGTAATTAGTTAGTACAATAACACAGTATTGGTAATATCTTTCGGAAATGCAGGTAAAACTGTTAATACTGTAGGGATTAGCCTATATAATATTTATGGTATTTTTCCAATTTATGACCCCTACGATATATCATAAACAATTTAAAATTTTCATAGAAATTCATATGGAATTACTTACACTAATAATATTGTTGAATAATTATAATACAGATTTTTCGAAAGATAATCCGTATTTCAGGAAACACATAAAATTGGGGTGGGCAAATAAATATGACCGGTAGTGTATGTGTTCCGCGTTTTAGCGGGATATTTGAATCACTCCTTCTTATTCTGAGGCAAGATATAATGTAACCAGTTGTGTATCTTCAATACTAAGAAAGTTATGTACAGAGCCAGAAAATGAGTACCCAATATACAGGAGGTAGTTAAAAAAAATCTTCGGAGTGATTATAAAACAAAATTTAGTTTAAATACACAATTAGCACGTAATATTTGCAATAAATTACGATAACTACTCGAGATACACACAAAACTTAACAATTAACATCAAAGACTATTGAAATATTAATAACGACACAAAACTGACGCGTTTAAATAATAGCAAGTTTTCATTGTTCGTGTCAATGTGATAATGATACCGTTTTTTTAATTTACTGCATTTAAGATAACGCCCTCTTTTTAAATACTTAAATACGTATTTCTTTTAACACAAAATCAATACATTCACAGCAGAATAGTGTTTTTGGCACGCTCGGTATTATTGATATGTACACACGAAACTTCTAAAATTGAGACCATTGTATACATGTATACGAATTTATAAATAAATATAGAACAATATCTAAACTATTATTTTATATTTTCATGGTCAATTATCTTGTATATCTTCTATGTAAGTATTTTTTTATTTCCATGCACTATTTAACAACATGAAAATAAACAATTTAACCTTGATACGATCATAAGAATGATATGGCTAATGATAGGTATTTTCACAAATACAGACTTCCTGTACGAGTTTTTCTACGCTAACGATAAACGAACATATTGGGGTTTAGCATTTGTTTTGATTATAAACAATAGAATGCTTTAAATGTGCGTTTTTAATATACAAACGTGTTAAATTAACTATTAAACGTTTTGAAATACATACATTCTACAGTATTTATATGTAATGGCATGATTGATTGAGAACTTTACTGTTTTCTAGTATTTAAATTTTGTTCTTCAGACTTCGTGGAGCATGAAAGACTTTATTCCGCTTTATTTGTTCGTGTACAGATTCGAAATTTATTCGACGAAAACAAAAAGAAACGGGTTTATTTGTTTACTAACGAACCTGGCCTCCTAATAATAAATAAACCTGTTTTCTCTTTCGTGGAATAAATTCCGGATCTGAACATGAACAAAACGAAATAATAAAGCCTTTCGTGTTCTAAGAAGTCCGAATAATAAGATAAGATTTAAGTGAAAAAACATTAAAATTCTCAATTATATCACATGCTATACCTGAAAACCACTCATTGTGGTTATAAATAAATCGAATTAAAACAATATTTCGTGGTGATTAGTCGTTTTCATTTTAGATACATGTAGTTTTAACAATATTAATAGAATTGGGATATTTTTCGCGCTGGCCAGGGTCGTAATACGCGAGTATACAAACGGACGACCTTGCGATGCATGCGTTATTTATATCGCTTATGTTTTGTTTTATAAATAGCACACATTATTCACAGCTGTTGCTGCGTAGTGCAAATTGGATAAGACTGATAAAATGTCTGCAGCATGACGTAAGTTTCCATATTTGTCTTGGAGAGTAACGTACGCCGTACTGAAAAGATGTTCTTATACATACTACTGTGGGCAAAAACTAGTAAGACTTTGTTCATAATTTTTAAATTCTTAATTTATTCTTCCAAATCTACTTCATCCCCCTCAAAGTAATCCCCTCTGGCCCCAATACACTTGTGCCCACGTTTCTTCCAATTCTCGAAACAGTCGTTTGAGTTTGCTGAATAGCCAGAAGTCACACGGAGCTAAATCAGGCGAATACGGTGGTTGCGGCACGATATTGGTTGAAAATTTGGCGAAAAACCACGAAGAATTAATGCAGTATGCGACAGTGCATTATCGTGGTGCAAAAACCAAGAGTTGTCGGCCCATAATTCTTTCCCCTTTTTCGAATAGCATTGCACAAACGACGCATAACACTCAAATAGTATTCTTTGTTGACAGTTTGGCCGGTCGGAAGGAATTCGGAGTGCACCACACCTCGATAATGGAAGAAAACTGTCAACATAACCGTGATTTTTGACTTGCTTTGACGTGTTTTTTTGGGCTTCGGCTCACCTTTGATACGATATTCGGCCGATTGATCGTCTGTTTCCGGGTCATAAGCGTAGATCCAAGTCTCATCTCCAGTTATGATGCCTTTCATTTTGTCTTGATAGTCGCTGTTTTTCGAAAAAATTGAGTGATTTTGGAACAAATCGTGCTTTCACTTTTATTTGATCAAACAAAAACAAATGATCTTTCAAAATGGTTTTCACTGATCTTTCCGATATTCCAACAATGCCAGTAAGGTCTCTGACTGTTAATCGTCGATTCTCAAGCATCAATTCCTTGATTCTATTGACGTGTTATTCATCAGTTGATGTTGATTGCCGTCCTGGACGTGGTTCGTCATCGACGCGTTCTCGACCCTCTTTGAATAATTTGTAACAATCAAAAACACTTGCTCGCGACAAACAATTATCCCCGAAGGCCTTTTGCAACATTCTGAACGTTTCGGCACCAGAAATTTGATTCCGTACACAAAATTTAATGGAACTTCTTTGTTGAATAATTTCACACATTGTAAAAATCGCCGAATGCACTTTTTGTACTTCATAAAGACAAGCGTATACTAACCACTAATGATTATTTTGATGTGACATTTGGCACAGATGTCACTGACAGTCATACCAACCTAGAAAACAAATATTTCGACGAATGGGTTTTCGCGCGAAATTTAAATTAAAAAGTCTTACTATTTTTTGCCAACAGTAGTATATTATATATATGGTTATTGAATAATAATTTTGAGTGAAATGTAATACCCAAATCCCTAACAACGTGGCATTTTTCTAGGTAAGAATTGTTCAAAGTGTAATTGAATTCAATAGAGGAACTTCTACGATTATATCACGTATAGCATATAGCAGTGAGTGTACATCGTCCACAATTTGCATTACGAACCTGGGCCGCGGAAAGACTTCCCAACTCTGATTATTAATCTATTCGTTACATGCTAATTTTCAATTTCTCCTTTTCACTTCCGTATTCGATATTTATCTGTTACATGTACAGAATTGAAAATGTTACTTTTTATATGAAACAACGTTTAGATTTTATATTTGTTTTAATATTTATTTTAAACTGTTATTTTAACTTTTTCTATTTAAAATATGATTTTTTCATCTCATTTGGGTATTACATTTAAAAACAACAATCTATTTGCTTATGTTCTGAAATAATTTTCTTTGTTTTAAAAATGAATTTCAACTGTTTAATAATTGTTTTAACAAACTGCCTTCCAAGTGACGTGAACATCATACGAGAACCGGACGTTCAGGCAAATGTCGGTGTCGACGGCCCGCTTAGAAAGTAGTTTGTTTTTAAACATAAGTGGATGTGGTCGCATAATCACGAAATGGATTATTCTTCATTTACTTGTCCTTGTTATGGGCTACCACATCTAACTATGTTTGAAAACAAATTGCTTTCCAACATTGCAGTATACTGTATTGTAAACAGCGACATATTCAACTGCAAACAACATCAAGCCATCAAGCAGATGTGCTTGTTATGGGTTACCACATCTAACTATGTTTGAAAATAAATTGCTTTCCAACATTGCAGTATATTGTATTGTAGACAACGACATATTCAACTGCAAACATCAAGTCATCAAGCAGATGTGCTTGTTATGGGTTACCACATCTAACTATATTTGAAAATAAATTGCTTTCCAACATTGCAGTATATTGTATTATAGACAACGACATATTCAACTGCAAACAACATCAAGTGATCAAACAAATGTCACACATCAAATATTGCACTGAAAATTTGACCACAACTTCGTTTTTATGTTATGCATTACTTTTCAACTTCTATTGTCCTTTTAGTTCACGAATATTATTTTCTTAGATACAGAATCTTCATTTTCAAAGTATACAAGAACATCTTCACCGTTTCATAGACATATCGATGACTTGGAAGGAATGTGTATGATGCAATGCTATGTCAGGTTTTTATGTCAATCTAATATATGAAAACATGGATAACAGAAGTTTGAGTTATTCATTTCCTTTATGATCGTACCTTAGCCTTGAGTTCGCAGCGTGTATCACTGATTTCGAAGATATGCATATTTCACTGCATGCCTTTTCTTAACATATTGCGTCGTGCAAGATCATCTGAACAATATGATTGGTAAAAAAAATGCATATATAATTTAAAACACTTAAGTACAGTATTGTAATGCTCTTTTTTAAATAAAGTTTTAAATATATATTTTTATATTACGTGTTTTTCATTTTCTGAACACTGTGATTTACTCTTTGGAAACCAAATTTTCTATATAAATAACCTTTCTCTTGTTATAGGCCGTATAGCCTCCATAAGGTTATGGTAACTCCAGTGATAACCCTTTACAAAATAAATACTTAATAACCAATTAAAATTCGATTTTTTTAAAATTTTATCAGACACGCTATTTTCAAAAATTCACCGCTTCATCAGCGTTTCATCACCGTTCAACTAATGAATGACAAGCTTGGACAATGTATTTACAAAACATCATAGCTGTAACCATAGCAACCATATTCAACTTTGCTATTAGAAAACTTTCAGGTTAAATAGATGTCACTAGTAATCACTAAAGAACTAAAATGTATTCTTAAGCAAAAAAAGAAAACGATTTCAGAACGAGAGAATTATTGTTAATAAATACAATAAGCAACATAGAAAATAATAGATATTGTAGAAAGGGATTAATAGAAATGAGGAATTAAATACTTACACGATGGAATAAATTATATAAATTTTCGCTATTTATAACGATAAATAATAAAAATTGTATAAACTTTTAAATTAGAGAAATGATTATAAACAAACAGGGATTATATGCGTGGTTTCCTAAACTTTTAAGAAAAAATTAATTTGGAAACTCCGCATTGTATTTTTAACATGTTTATTACAAACCCGTCTTATTTATTTTCAAATACTTATTTCAAACATAAGATTAGGTACCGTAAATTTTAACAGCCTTGTATAACCAGAACTCCATACAGATTCCACTAATAAATCACTCTCAATGGAAAATCCAATGTTTTTTTCACTATCACCTTTTTCATTCAACAGTATTCGTGTCGTATATTTGTAATCCCATGCAGTTCCTACTTCGAAAAAATGTTCTTCGGACACTTTACCGGCACCAGCTGGTGCCGACGCTGAAGAAATTAACACAAAACCGTAACAAAAACTACAAAACAAGGTCAAAAACATCGCGGCACAATTCCGTGTTAAATGTAACATTTTCCGCATGAAACACACCCTTATTTAAACGATGTTTGCAACCGATCGTCTTTTATTTTAACACGAACATGTGGCAGAAATATATACCGAAATAAAATGCAAGCTGTGATATTTCCCTCACGTTATCAGCCTCGAGTTCATAGGTTACCACTGTTTAAAATACACGCTGTACAAAATTACTGGTGGAATTGGTTTGTTAAGAAGATGAGTAACTATAATCGCTTCGATGCTGAACCCCCTCTAATGATGTTGATTATCGTTGGTTAAATCGACGTGGTATACGAGCCCATATTCCATAATGATTGGGAATACCTAAAAATAATATTTAGAGAGTGCATTTAATATATGTATTGTTTCAGTATTTATTTTATTTTAAATGTTATATATTTTATTTTAAATGTTTCGTAAAGGCGACATACAGAGGTGGACAAAATATATGTACAATTAAGTTCACAGAAATCTAGTATAACGCGTTTCTTTATTTTTGTTTTATTGGAAGTCATACGTCGATTGTTTGTGACTCTCAAGTTGACATTTATTTGTCAACTACGAGGGTGGTCCCAGAAGTACCCGACCCAACAAAGAAAACAAACACTTTGGAAAGAAATATATTTATTTTTCAACATAATCTCCTTTCAGCTCTATACACTTTTCCCAGCGATGTTCAAAAAGTTCGATACGCTTTCTATAATAAGAACTGTCTTGCTCTTCAAAATAACCATTAACTGCCGACATCATTTCTTCATCGTAGGAAAATCTTTGAACACTGAGCCATTTTTTCAAGTTTGGGAACAGAAAATAATCCGAGGCGGCTGAATCTGGCAAATAGAGTGCATGAGATAGCAATTTAAACTTTAATTCACTAATTTTGGCCATTGCAAAAACGAATTTTTGAGCAAGTGCATTGTCTTGATGAAAAGACACTTTTTTCTTAGCCAAATGCGGCCGTTTTTGCTTGATTTCTTCACCCAAACGTTGCAATAAGTTGTTGATAGTTTTTCCTTTTTCAAGATAGTCAATGAAAATTTAGTGGTATACAACCATCAGTTGTCTAAAAATTTGTCTGAAATACGAACAAGAAAGAGAAGACACTGAATTATTCTTTATCAAGACAATGCAAGTTCGCAAACAGCACAACAAAGAATTAATTATTGAAAAAATCGAAATGTGTAACTGTTATGTATGAAGTATATTTGAATTGCGCCCTCTGTTGACGCAGGTTCCTAGGTAATATAGATACATAAATATATGGAGCTTTATTCATAGTCGCATCTTTAATAATGTGTTACTAGACTACTAGCTAGTAGTTACGAAGATCATATTAGCATCTTACTAAGGATCTGCATTCATAGTCGCGTCTTTAATGGGTATTAAGTAGTAAAATGTTAGTGGCGTTTGAGCTGTGGCAACAGCGGAATTTGTTTATTTGGACATGCACATTTGGGAAAAAAGGAGTTTTGTTTGGTCGCTTACCAAATTTATCATACAGCAATATTGGATGTAAACTGATATAAACCGTTAAAAGGTGCCAAGCACAGCTAAACATGCACCAAAATAGGTTCACAATCATAGTTAGGTTAGGTTTAGTACTGATTTACTGCTTTAAACATTCCCTAACACCCTACTAAAATGTTAGTAGCCAACTAAGCTTAGTCCGCTAATAACTTCGACTATGAATATGGCTTTTCTTAGTAGCATCTTAGATAATCATTCAAGATTGGTATGTAACCCCTTTCCACATTAATGCATGCATCTTAGTGGCCATTAAATAACAACTATGAATAAGACTCATGGCGCCTATTGAAAATGTATCTTTTCTGAATCATTTAAATAAATATATTTGGAACGAAAGCATTTGCAAATAAATTGAAACTACACAGTAGTAACCAATCTCTCATCGTCCATATAATACTGCTTCGAGTCCTAACGACTTCTTTATATTTCTAAAATCAAAAACCACAGACATAATTTTCAACCCCGTTACAGTAGTAACCAATCTCTCATCTTCCATATAATACTGCTTCGAGTCCTACCGACTTCTTTATATTTCTAAAATCAAAAACGACAGACATAACTTTCAACCCCGGAATACATAATTGAAGCCTTTAAACTAATTGGAGACAATAATCGAAAGATGGCGCGGGAAATAAACGATAAATTTATGTTATTATTAGTATTATTAAGTCTAAATAGATGCAATTTACTTAAAATGTATTTTTTTTGTCCATCACTGTATATTATCAATAATTAATAAAAAAAGTATTTGCATAATTGAAAAACACAAATTTGTAAAGCTACTTTTGACATCAAAATAGAATTCTTAATTAAAACTCGAATAATAAATACATTTATTTAAGTAAAATGTAATGAAAGAGGGGAACAAACATAAATCCTGTTAAATATTGTTTATTAGCGTAGTTAATATTTTTTTTATTTAAATTTGCTTTGGTTACATAAAGATAAGCTACACAAATAATTTCAGTCTACATTATTGTTAATAAAGTACTAATGTAAAAGATATAAACAGATATATTTTATTTTCTCTTAAGTATTTCAAAATATAAATTATTAAAGCGATTGATATTACCTTTAATCAAAATTTGAATTAAAATTGTTATCGAAACTGTATATAAAAAGTATATTTTCTGAATATTGTCGCTCTGAATATATTAGTAATGTACATATATGTTGGCAATATGTGACTTGCAAATTGACAGTTTTATAAACTCCAATAAAGAAATACAAACGGTGCAAACAATATTAGTTTTAAAAAGTATCCATTTATAAATTGCTATGATATAAAACAAACAAGGCTATGTTCTATAAGATTGAGTGTCAAAGAAATTACATACATATATTTGTAATGCTCATTCATTTAGAAAAGCAACACATTTTTAAAAACTACGAAGATTCTTATGTACAGAACAAAATAAATAATATATATTACAAAGCACTGGTGTTATAGAGCACAATAAACCGATACGAAACATATACTTAACCCTGTATATATGTTCTTTTTAATTTATTTTATGGAGTAATATTAAAATAATACTACAGATAATTAATACATAATGTACTGTTAAACATATATTTACTTATTTAAACAATTAAAAATTATATATAATTGGAAACCCACCTTTAAAATAAAAAAAAACGAACTTTGATAACACAATTTATTACCCAATTAATCCAATGTCATCCAGAAATTAAGTCTTTTAACATTCTTCTAATTTAATCCTATTACGAAACAGTCACATTTTTTTACATACTCCGTTTAAAACGTGATACAAAAAGAAAATTAAACACGAGTCCACACCGCTAAATACCGATACTTAATGGGTGAAAACAAAAGCCGAATTTTTACTCATTGTAATTCCTGTGATTATTCAGCTGACTGATGCAGTTTTAAGATACCGTTTGTTGGAAGTGTATGTTTGCCATAATGAATAAACATTGAACACTGTCCAGGATAGGATTGAAATATTATTCATAATTTGTCCGGTTAACATACCAATTACAAAGAGCAACTGGATTTTTCGGATAATGACCTGTTAAAGTACTGTTATTTCTTTTATTAATGTTTGTTCTTCACCTTAACTCCATATACCGTATCATATATAACGTATCTTAATGGAGTTAACCATTTTTGTATGTTTTAATATCCAAATGCCTATTTTTGTTGCTTTTTCTTATATTTACCTTTATTTAAAGTTTGGAAATTTCATTAAAAAACGTGTTTGAGTTTGAAAATACGAATTACAGGGTTCTGTAAATAAACAGATTTCTTTAAACAAATCAACGAGAATAACCAAATCAATGGAATTATTGTTATTTATATATGTTCATCTTCACCTAATTAAAAATACACTAATCGAAAATATACAAAAATAGTAATTAGTAATAATTTTATTAAAATTATTTTACAGTACTCTGTAAATATTAAACAGATATCAATTTATCTCTGACATTCACAAAACATTTTTTATGTATTAATATTATTACTCTAATTTATAAATTGATTCAAAAGGAATCAATTACTTTAAACAGTACAGTCTTTTCCCAAGGAGTAACTTATTCTTTACTATTCAGTATAATAAAAATATGATTCCAATAACGAAAATAAAAGATTTCTCTCTGAATGAGATGAATCAATTTCCGAACAAAGAGGGCAGCAGTTCCTTGTTCTGTTGCAACTGGCGGGAAAATATATCTATGTTTTTGTTTTTGTTTTATTATATATACAAATAATACAGATTAGGAACTAAAAATGAGTGATTATCCAACTGAGGAGGAAGAATTCGAATTAATGTATAGGGATGAATTGGAATTATTAAGAGAGCAAGAAGGTTATATGTTTTAGGTTATTAAATGTAACTTTAAAAAGACCAAAATTTTTAGATTGTTTCGTACAACATGATAAAAGCAATAATATTGAGAAAAATTTAAAACACAATAAAATTAGGCAACAATCGCAGATAACTAATGTTGGGCATAATGAAGTCTCTGCAGAAGTTCGAGAATTTGAAGCTATGCATACAGATGATTTTGAAATATTACAAGGAGGTAGTGATTTCATTCACTTGCTTATTTTCTATATTTTAAAATTAGCATTTGTTATTTTAAAACACAGATATTGGGGAGAATGTTATTAAGTCAAAAAAGGTATTAAATTGTAGAAGTACCATCCAGAATAAACCAAAACATACAAATATTGCTCAGCACAATGACTTTCCCACAGAAGATGAAGAATTCGAAGCCATGCATGCAGATGATTTTGAATTATTACAAGAGCAAAGTAGTTATTTTTGTTCAGCTGATTATTTTCCACATTTTAAAATTATTTTTTATTAATGTAGATATTGACGAACGCACGAATAAATCTAAGAAGATATTGAATTTTACTAATTCTGTCCAAAATTCATCAAAACAGTCAGTATTTCAAAATTCACAACGGTCACAAACAAATACTGTTTCATACAATGATTTTCCTACAGAAGAAGAAGAGTTCGAAGCCATGCATGCAGATGATTTTGAATTATTACAAGAGCAAGGTAGTTAAATTTGTTAATCCAATTGTTTTCCATATTTTATAATTAACTTGCTTTAAAACACAGATGTTGGTGAGCCTGTAATTAAATCAAGGAAGATATTAGATTTTAGTAAAACTAGTCAAAATGTACCAAAAGAGCAATCAACTTCAGCAAATTCTCGTAATGACTGCATTAGTGATGATTTCACACCAATACAAGATTCAGAGGAAAATGTTGATATTACAGCCAAAAAAAGTGAAAACAATAATAAACGCACTATTCAAGAACTTTTTGGTGATATTGATGATTTATTGAGTGAAAATGTAACAGGGTCATATGAATCAGTTCCTAAGAAACGTAAAAAATCAGATAAACATAATGCAGATTTGGCTTTGATAGAACATATTTTGACATTGCGTAAATTATCGAGTGAACAAAATGGTTCAGTTTCAAGTTTCAGGAAGGATTATACATCCGTTCAAAATAAAAATTCTGAAAACATGTCACTTATAGTTCCAAAATATCCTTTTGTAGCAGTAACTAATCACAATGGTGAAAGAATATATGTGAGATTTCATTCAGAGCAATATGAAAAGGAAGAAATTAAACGAATTGTGGAAGGGAGTAATTACAGTGGAATAATGGGACAAACGTTCAAGGATATTTGGAGCGAAGCATTGGTTTATGTAATATTATTAACTTTGCACAAATTCTAGTCTATGTTTATATGTTTGTAGATAAATAATAATTTGAATTTAAATGAAAATGAGGCGACAGATATTGAAAATGCTGCTGTAGTACCTTCGGATGTGGAAAATAATAATTTATGGGCAGACTTATACAAACCGAGGAAATATTTTGAATTGCTGAGTGATGAAAGTACAAATCGTATACTGTTGCGGTGGTTAAAGTTGTGGAATAAAATTGTTTTTAATATTAAACCAAAATTGAAGCCAATAAAAACTAACGAAGCAAATATTAATAGCAAGTTTAAAAAACAGACGTTATCCTTGGAATTAGACGAACACGGGAGACCTGAATATAAAATTGCTTTATTGTGTGGACCACCGGGGTTAGGTGAGATTGTAGAGTTTGTTTTTTACACTTCATAAATATTTGAACTTAATTTTTAGGAAAGACAACGCTAGCTCACATGGTGGCTAGACATGCCGGTTACAATGTAGTCGAAATAAATGCTTCTGATGATCGAAATTTGGATAGCTTTAAAACAGCTTTAGAAAACGCGACTTCCATGAGTTCCGTTCTAGACAAAGAGAAACGCCCGAATTGTTTAATTTTCGATGAAATCGATGGCGCTCCCACCTCTTCAATAGATTTTCTAATTAAATTCGTTAATGGAACTGTCGTCGAGAGAAAAAAGGGAAAAACTCGCCAGAAGAATATTTTAAAACGCCCAATAATATGCATATGCAACGACGTTTACGTTCCGGCATTAAGAGATTTAAGACAGATCGCATTCGTCGTAAATTTTCCACCAACTGCGAGCGCACGCCTAGCCGAACGTTTATGTGAAATAGCAAGGAAAGAACATGTCAAAACTGACATGGGAGCGATGTTAGGTCTAGCAGAAAAAAGCCACAACGATATAAGATCTTGCTTGTGTTTTTTGCACTTTTTCAAATCGCAAAACAAACCGGTAACTTTGAGTGATGTCATGAGGTCTAGCGTCGGCGAAAAAGACCTTCAAAAAGACCTATTTTCCGTCTGGAGGGAAGTTTTTAAAATCGAAAGAGTTACCAAGAAAGAATCGAATGATAAAAAGTGTATTGACGTTAGTTTAAGAACTAGGATGGTGAAAGTCTTGCGAACTGTGAACTCTTTCGGTGATTACGATCGTGTGATGATGGGTGTTTTTGAAAATTATCCTAAAATGAACGTGAAAGACTCGTCCATGGTTGGAATTTGTCAGTCGTTGGACTGGTTTTGTTTTAATGACCTGCTTAATAAGCACGTGTTGAGTAAACAAGACTACAGTTTGGCTACTTATCTTTCGTACGGTTTCGTTGTATGGCATTTTGTGTTTGCAAGCATCGTCTGGCCGAAAATAAATTATCCCAGAACAAATTATGAGGTAGGTAAACATATAAAGGGTACTAGAAAAGTTTTGCAATATGACGCAACAATGAATGGTAGGAAGCTGCTTGTTGCTGCATGTTGAGACATGTTCATACGTGCATAGTAGCCGCCGCACCATGTCGATTGGCTCAGTTATTCATTAGCAGTGAGAGTGTAAAGTGCTTGCGATGGCATCGTGGTCACGAAATGAGATAAGGGCAGTTTTGCGTTGTAATTTCGTGCGTGGTTTAAACACAGACCAGTGCTTCGAAGAAATTAGTCTTGCACTAGGTGATGTTTGTCCACATCGCATAACGATGTTCAGGTGGTATGGAGAATTCCAAAGGGGAAATTTAACTGTGGAGGATGCTGAGAGGTCGAGA
Organism: Dermolepida albohirtum; assembly: GCA_031893035.1. Taxonomy (NCBI): domain Eukaryota; kingdom Metazoa; phylum Arthropoda; class Insecta; order Coleoptera; family Scarabaeidae; genus Dermolepida; species Dermolepida albohirtum. Next base: position 343,419 of record JAVIWB010002881.1, on the reverse strand, counting down.
AGGCCACGAACGTTAGTTATAAAGAAAATCCTTGGCGAGGACAGGCAAGTGACCTACCAACAGATAGAGGGTATTTCAGACCTAAATGCACCAGCAATTCGTTCGATTCTGCATGATCATTTGTACGTGAAGAAACTTTGTTCTCTCTGGGTGCCGCATCGACTGACCGAAGAGCAGATGACACGACGTGTGACTTAGTGCCGGGAGATGCTAAAAAAGTTTAATAAGGGACAGTTTCGGTATGTGAACAACATCGTGACAGGTGACGAGACTTGGCTGTACTATTACGATGTGCCGACCAAAGCTCAAAACAAAATTTGGGTCTTTGATGATGAGAACACACCCGTAGTTGTCAGAAAATCCCGATCTGTAAAGAAGAAAATGATAGCTGTATTTTTCAAATCGAGTGGAATTGTGGAACGCGTCGTTTTGGACACACAGAAGTCAGTCACAGCTAAGTGGTATACTGAACTGTGCCTGCCTAAAGTCATTGGATCTATGAAGAACATGCGGTCAAAGTCAAGAATGGACACCTGGTTCCCCCATCACGATAATGATCCAGCTTACCGCCCCAAAGCCTGCACCGAATATTTGACCACGACAGGATTGAAACTTCTCAAGCACGCTCCCTACAGTCCAGATCTTGCTCCCAGCGACTTTGCACTGTTCCTGCATGTGAAAATGAAGCTAAAAGGGAGGCGGTTTTCCAGTGATGAGGACCTTCTGCGGGCTTGGGACAACGAGTGTGCTTTACTCCCTAGTGAAACTTGGCAGAACTGGTTTAAAGATTGGTTTCGGAGGATGGAGAGGTGTATCTAGTGTAGAGGAAATTACTTTGAAAGAATTAAATAAACAAAGCTGTATTGCAAAACTTTCCTAGTACCCTTTGTATTTTGTTTTTCAGAGTAAAAAGTTTATGAAAAAAATGCATTAAACCATTTTAGCGACTTTTTTAAAACATGTTTGTACTATCTGCGATGCAAATTGAAATAAAATATTAGCACGTCATGTGTAATAATTGTGTTTATTTATCATTAAAATATCAAAATTTTATTTACCAATATAAACTTCTTTTTTGTTTTTTAGAAAGTTTGTATTTTCTCATCGATGTTTTTACCATTTCAAGTATAAGGTTGTGCGCATTTATTTTATTATTCATCTCACGAGGTTATTTTCCATAGCTCTTTCTAGAGTTTTCTTTATTCTGCGTTAAATAACAACAAGAACGTGAGTGGGGGACACACAAGAAAAGCAATATAGAAGAAAGTTGTTAAATGAGAGGATGCGTTGTATCTTTTCATTTGACATCTTTCTTCTGTACTGCTGTTCTAGTATCTCCCATTCATGTTCTTGTTATTCTTTTTGTTTTGTTTATTGTGTCTATTTATTATTCTTGTAATTCTTTCATTTTTCATAATATGAACATATCCAAACCATCGCAGCACACGCAAAACAAGAAATACGCAATAACTTTTCTGAAACCCAATAATTAAAGAGACGCTCAGACTAAATAGTTCCGTCGGTAAAATATAGATGGTGCTATTGTTTTGTTTGTAAATAAATCGGGAACTTTTTGATTATACCGCGACCGTTGTACCACCGCTAATATAAAACCTTTATTCACAACCATAACTATAAATATGTCACCAATATTGTTTAAATACATGCATTAAAAATTATTTTAATAAATTTTTAATTAAAATTTCTTTTAAATTTTGACGAAATCAGTTCTATTTTTATTAATTAAAATTATTTTTGATGAAGAACATAACTATGAGGGGAGATCGGAAAATATATAGAACGAAACAGAAAAAAACAATTTTTCGGGAGAAAATCGTATCAGGGTGGCGCAAAATCTTAATAAAATAAGCAAGCCAAAGGGAATATCTATCGCTACAAGTTTTATCTGAAGGCAAACATTAACCTTTCTTTTCCAATATTGTTATTGGGGATGAAAAATGAAAAGCATATGAGTGCGCCGTTAGAAAAGACAGTGCTTTAAGAAGGATACCCAACAAAAACCTGTCCCAAAATCAATAATAAAGGCAGTGAAACTTTAGCAATTCCAACGGCAACCAAGGCAAACGGAATGTGGATCACCACGAGTTTTCCCTGAAAGAAAAAAAAATAACTTTTTTTATCCAATATTGGTATTGAGAATGAAAAATGGAAGCACATGAGTATGTCGTCAGAAAAAGACAGTGCTTAGACAAGGATACCCTACCAGAGCCTGCCCTAAATCAATATTCATGGCAGGGAAACTAATGTATGGTGGGGTCATTGTAGTGTTGTTCGCCATGAATAAATGGCACAATGAAACGATGACAACAGAGATCTACATTTAGCAATTTCAACGGCAACCAAGGCAAAAGAAATGTCTATTACCACGAGTTTTCTCTAAAATGAACTTTTCTTATCCAATATTGTTATTGAGAATGAAAAATGAAAAGCATATCAGTATGTCATCAGAAAAAAAACAGTGCTTAGAGAAGAATACCCCACCAGAACCTGTCCCAAAATCAATATTAAAGGCAGGGAATCTTTAATATATGGTGGGTCATTGTAGTGTTGATCACTATGAATAAATAACAATGAAACGACGAGAGCAGAGGTGGATATTCAGCAATTCCGACCGCAACCAAGGCAAACTGAATGTCGAACACCACAAGTTCTCTTTGAATGAAAACAATGAATCTATCTTATCCAATATTGTTATTGGAGAGGAAAAATGAAAGCGTATGAGAATGTCGCCGGAAAACGACAGTGCTTAGATAAGGATACTCCACCAGAGCTTGATCCAAAACCAATATTAACGGCAGGGAAACTAATGTAATGTGGGGTCATTGTAGTGTTGTTCACCATGAATAAATGGCACAATGAAACGATGATAATAGAGGTCTACATTCAGCAGTTCCACCGGCAACCCAGGCAAACAGAATGGCGATCATCGCGAGTTTTATTTGAAGGAAAAAAAAAACTTTTCTTATCCAATATTGTTATTGGGGATGAAAAATGAAAAGCATATGAGTATGTCGTCAGAAAAAGACAGTGCTTAGAGAAGGATCCCCACCAGAACCTGTCCCACGAGTTCTCTTTGAAGGAAAACAATGAATCCGTCTTATCCAATATTGTTATTGGGGATGAAAAATGAAAGCATATGTGTGTGTCGTCAGAAAGAGACAGTGCTTAGACAAGGATACCCCACCAAAGCCTATCCCAAAAACCAATATTAATGGCACTGAAACTTTAATTCGTGGTGAGTCATTGTAGTGTCGTTCACAATGAATAAATAGCACAATGAAACGATGACAGCAGGAGTCTGCAGTCAGCAACTCCAGAAAGCAAAGGAAAAGCTCATTGAAAATCGTTCGTTATCGTTCTTCATGGCAATGCTAGATCGCTTATTGTTAAAATACACACAACATAACATTGGAAGTAGGTTGGTGTTTTTTTTACTTCATCCATCATACTTAAATCTTTCTCTAGCAGATTACCATTTATTCTGGTTACTGTGAAATTCGTTGAATGGGAAATAGTTTTCAAATGACGACCAGATTTTTGAGGAATTTACCTTTTTTTTGTAAGGAAGCCAAGGATATTCTACGAGGAGAAAATATATAATAGATTAGAGAATAAATTTGTAGTTGTCATAGTGTTGTACTTCGAAATCGGCAATTATTTTTGAATTAACCCATTATATTTTTTTGTTAATATTTAACTGTGATTAAAGAAAATAACATTTCATAACAAATGTAAATTTTATATAAGCATTTAACTCTTTAAATACCCTAAATGGTTTACCACCCACACTTCTTAAATCAATGCCTCATCTATACACATACGCACGCCACGGAAAATATTAAAACCGTACTTACATCGTCGCCACGCTTTTCATTTTCTCGTGAACAAGTTTTTACAGTTAATACCAGTCCAGTAGGTAGGCAAAGTATGATTATCCAACTTTAGACTGCGCTCGCTATAGAAAATAGAACTGCTTTGCGCGGAATAAACACTCGGAAAATGAGTTATCAAGCTGCTACGAAAGTAAACAGACTAAAGGAGAATGAAAATAATGGGGTAGCAACTCGACAAAATATGGAGATTCAATTCATTTGTCGGGAGAAAGCAGTGACCCTAAAACGGTAAATTTCAGAATGGAAATATTGCGTTTGCTAATTTTACATGTAAATGTGCGAGTTGTAATTTTCATTTTGATTTATAAGTTGTAATTATAAGTAGAAATTGTTTGAGGCAAAAATAAAATTAGCATTCTTTTATTTAAGTGTGAAAATGAACTTCCAATTTCATCGATCGAAAATAAATTACAAATTTTCTGCATTGGACGGGACTCAAACCTGTATCTAACGTTTTCCAGACGATTGATTTAACCAATTAAGTACAGTTTTGGGTCTCATAATATGCAACAAATTACATTATGGCACAAGCATTTAAAGAGTATCTTTTTGTTTTTAATTTTTAGTTTCAATCTTTCTAGATTTGATCAGCACATTGTATGAAATCGCATAATTTCAACGTATTCTTCATCTCTCCATTCCATAGGTGGGTAACAACCGGCCCGCGGGCCGAATACGTCCCGCTGTAAGGTTTGATTCGGCCCGCGAAACATTGTCGCATTATTTCATGTCTGATATCTATTGCTAAAAATTATGAACACTACTTTAAAATGCACTACTTTTAAACGTGGCCATGTCATTTGTCGTGTCAAAGGTTGCCCATACCTGCTCCATACAGAATGTTCTTGGATAAAGTCTTCCGGCAATGTCATATATTTAGATCAACGACTTCATCTTTTGGTCCTCTTTAATACTCATTTCTTTAATACGATTCCTTCAATTCTACAAAATGAACACTTATCTCAACTTTAACTTCATCATTTAAAGTGAACTTTTGCCTAGCAAGTCATTTCTTCAGCTTTGAGAAGAGATGGTAATTGCTGGGAGCCAAATCCGGGGAATATGGCGTACGTGGAAGAACTTCGAAGCGCAGATTTGGGAGTTTTGCAACAACAAATGAGAATTACAAGAGATTTATGTGCAGGCGCATTGTCATAGTGAAAGAGCAGTTTTTGGCCAAATGTGGAAGCTTAACAAGAATAGTTGCCTATATTTGGTCCGGCAGTGACGTATAATACTCCCAAGTGAAGGTCCTGTTTCATTTTAGATAGTTAATGACCATATACATCCTCAGATGTCCAGAAAACAAGAATAAAAACGTAATTTTTCTTGTAGATGGAATCGTTTTCGCTTTCTTTGGCGTATTTTTATCTACACTCATCTATTATACTATTTTGGTTCTTGCTATTTCTTTGTTGTGTAATAGCGAATTCATTCTATTGTTAAAAAACATTGAAGAAATTCAGCGCGATTTTGTTTACCAGGTGTACCCGAAAGTCGTTGCCGGTTTTTTCTAATAGATGTCACTAGACTTAAGTATGGAATGTTATGGTTTGACATATATGTCATTTTATTCTATCGACATCAAGCTTCAAAGCCATGCATGCTATATTTTGCGAAAGTCACACTGCCATAGATTTATACCTTTTTGAAAATGTCGAGTTTCGTGCCCGAAAAAGTATATTTTGGAGCACGTATTACTTTTCTTATCTAATCAAAGGAAAAAAATTAACATTTGCTGGTAGAAACTTACGGTAAGCATACTCTAACCAAAAAACATGTGAAACGTGGTTACCATAATTCAAAAGTGGTGATTTCGATTTGCAAGACAAAGAACGTTCTGATAGACCGAAAAAGTTTGAAGACGCAAAACTGCAGGAGTTATTGGATGAAGACCCAACCCAAACTCAAAAACAATTAGTACAAGCGTTAAATATGGCCCATGAACGGATTGGCGACCGATTACGAGCAATGGGAAAAGAACAAAAGATAAGAAAATAGGTGCCACGTCAATTGAATGACAGGCAAATGGAAAATCAAAAAATCGTCTGTGAAATGCTGCTTCAAAGGTATGATCGGAAGTAATTTTTGCATCGAATAGTGACGGTTGATGAAAAATGGATTTATTTCGAAAACCCTAAGCGTAAATAATTATGATTATCACCTGGCGAAGCCGGCCCATCGACTGCAAGGCCAAATTGTTTTGATTGCAAGACAATGCTCTGTGTTTGGCGGGACCAGAGTGGCGTGGTGTATTATGAACTGTTGAAACATGGTGAAACAGTTAATACTGATCGCTACGGACAACAAATTATCAATTTGAACCATGCATAGAAAAACGTCGAGAATGGCCCGAAGACACGGTAAAGTAACCTTACAGCGTGACAATGCGCCGTCTGAAACAGTAAAACCGGTCAAGGAAGCGTTGAAAGCACTTGGATAGGACATAATATCGCACCCGCCGTACTCTCCAGACCTTGCCTTTTCGCATCAATGGGACACGCGCTTACAGAGCAGCACTTCGCCAATTTCGAAGAAGTTAGAAAATGCCTCGATGAATGGTTTTGCTCATAGGACAAACAGTTTTTTTGGGATGGCATCCATAAATTGCCCGAAAGATGGGCAAGATGTGTAGAATCAAATAGCCAATACCTTGAATAAATAAATTTTTCCATTTCCTTGAAAATTATGAAGTTTTTTTACGAAAAAACCGGCACTTGGTATTCCTAAAACTAATCTGAACAAAAATCAGTAGTTTTGAATATTCTAAACAAACAAGATTTAGTTTTTAAATAAGCGGTATTATTTCGAAGATATATTCATCGTTTTGCTAACATAAAAATAATCTTTTACATTTAAGAAGTCATTTTTCGTTGGTTTTGCAACCACTGTGTTAAGAAAACTCGGTGACGGACACTGCTTTGATACTCCCTTTAAAAAAATCACAACGTACCGCATCACTCTGTCCGCTAATTACAGTTTACAGTATCAGATCAGGATCCTTTTTATGTGTAATGAGTTTGGTTAGACTCGAAGCGGATCCCTTGCATAATTCAGCCAGTCATTTAGGAAACGCCAGAGAGGAAAAATTAGAACTGGACGCGTCGTCAGCGACGGGAAAAAGAAAACGCATCGTAACTCTTTTCTTATATTGACTTCGCAAATGGTCTTGTCGTATTTTAAAATGCTGTGGATGATGAATAATTTATCGGAGATGCGACTGGCACGGTTGATGGGAAAAAAAAGTAAGAAAAGATGAGGTTTCATTTCTTGAGACGTTAATTTGTTACCCGGAAAGGGTGGGAAGTAATTTTAGATTTGATTTGAAAAGAATTTTTCGTAATTGGTAATGAGGAAAGGGATGAAGAAGTAATGTGAAAATATTGAAAATTCAAGAAAAACAACCGAGTGTATATATAGAAGATAACACAAAAAGATGTACGATGCACACGAAAATATACCTACCGAATTCATATACGATGGTCTTTACACCATGTAAACAAAACATTGGCAGTCTGAGCATGTCTATGATTCATCGCATAATAAAGGCTGTTTTAAATTGCGCGGTTTTATTTAAGAATAAATAAAATATAGATGGCGCACTGAATTTGTCTGGGTAATAATAATAATAATAAATTTTATTTCCAAAACGGGCATTTAAAAAGTGTGATGTATGAGATTCATAAAAATGGCTTCGTACACGGTACAACAACGCGTTCAAATTGTTGAATTATTTTATGAAAATCAGCGTTCTGTGAAAAGAGTTTTTAGAAAATTACGTGAATTTTATGGTTTACATGATCGTCCATCTGAAAGCACTATTGGTCAAATTATTAAAAAATTTCAAGAGAACTGTTCCGTAGAAGATCAAAAATGTGAAAAATACAGTCATAGTGGTCGTACACAAGAAAATATTGGTTTGATTTGTGAAAGTGTTGCTGAAGATCCTGAAATGTCCATTAGACGACGTTCACAACAACTTGGTCTTAGTGGATCAACTACACGGTGTATTTTACACAAGGATTTAGCTCTGAAGGCATATAAGGTTCAAATAACACAGGAACTGAAGCCATTAGATCACTTAAAACGTCGTTCATTTGTCAATTTCATCAATGAACATCCAGTTGAATTTGATGGAGCCCATGGTTGATTAACTTAATCACTAAGGTTGATATATAACCCCTTTCCACATTAACTTTTGTAATTCTGTATACACATTTCGACCACCAAGTTGTCATCATCAGAATTACAAAAGTTAATGTGGAAAGGGGTTATATATCAACCTTAGTGATTAAATGAACAACCAGCTGATTTTTCTCAAAAATAATGTTTTCCGATGAGGCATAATTTGAACTTGGTGGCTATGTTAATAAACAAAATTGCCGTATCTGGGGTGAGGAAAATCCAAGAATTATTCATGAGAAACCTATGCATCCTAAACGAGTTACTGTTTGGTGTGCATTATGGTCAGGTGGTGTAATTGGACCTTACTTCTTTGAAAATGCTGCTGGTGAAGCTGTAACTATCAATGGTGATCGATATCGTCGGATGATAACCGAATTTTTGTGGCCTGAATTAATGAATATTGATCTAGAGGATATGTGGTTTCAACAGGATGGCGGTACACCTCACTTTGCACACGGATGCACACGTCATGTCTGAACTTCGAAAAACCAACCCCCAACGCAAGTTCGCATACAGCACAAGACAATTAAATTTTTAATGCAACAAAAGGTCAAATTGTTGGACAATCTTCCGTACAGTCCGGACCTAAGTCCCTACGATTTCTATACCTCTCTGAAAATCAAGAACGGACTGCGTGGTCAAAGATTCTAGTCGTCAGAAGAGCAGTCGATGCCTTCAAAAACGCAATTTTGACTGTACCAATGAACGAGCGGAACAACTACTTCCAGAGTTGATTCGAGCGCATGCAAAAGTGCATTAATCTTCGCGGAGAATACTTTGAAAAACAATGAAGTCTTTAGAAGCTATCTTCGGTTTTATTCCACTTTTATATGCAAGACTTTAAGACAACATGTGTGGATTACTGTTAAAATTTTGGGATAGAGGACAGAAACAAAAAATAATCCGAGGAGGCTAAATCTGGCGAATGGGGTACATGAGGAAGCAATTCGAACTTTTACTCATTGATTTTGGCCATTGCGATGATGGATGTGTGAACTGCTACATTGACTTGACGAAACAAAAACTTTTATCGTCAAATGCGACCGATTTTTCTCGATTTCATCAGTCAAATGCTGCATTCCCCCCCTTTCAATCCATTGTTTTGACTGTTCATTCGTCTAAGATGTGAAGTGGTGGACCCATGTTTCATTCATGGTTATGAATAAGCGGAAAACTCGGCTTTACTGCTGTGAAACTTCGCCAAGCACTTGATTGAAACATCTCCACGACCCTGTTTTTATTAAATTATTTCCCAATTATTTAAAAGCTGTCTTCTGTTTTATTCCACTTTTATGTGCAAAACCTGAAAGGCAATCCACATACAACCAGAAGTGGGGGACACTTACTTTCTTATTCATAAAAAAATACTGATAAGTTTTGATATTTGTTTTGTATGTACAAAAATTAATTTTGAATTTATTATTGTATTGGGTTGGCAACTAAGTACTTTCGGTTTTGTAGTATAAAATAAAACACTTTTTTTTAAACAAAGAATAGTTTTTAATCAATTATATATTTTTCATTTTGCTCAATGACCTTCAGCAAAAAACTGAACCAGGTGCGAGTGAAGGTCATCGTCATTTGTGAAAGTTTTACCATTCAAAGAATTTTTGCAAACTTCGAAATAAATGGTAATCAGATGGTGCTAGATCGGGGCTGTATGGGGGATGTGGCATCACTTCCCAGGCAAGCTCCAATAGTTTCCCACGAGTTGCCAAAGATGTGTGAGGCCTTGCATTATCTTGGTGGAAAACTACACCTTTCCGATTTGATAATTCTGGCCGTTTTTCTTTGATTGCTTCATCCAGTTTTATTAATTGTTGGTTCCTTGGAAGCAGCTCAAAAAACACAACACCTTTGTAATCCCACCAAACTGACAGCATGATCTTTTTTGGATGCAATTCAGCTTTCGAAGTGGTTTGAGCTGGTTTATCGTGTTTGCTCCATGATCGTTTTCGAACTATGTTACTGTACAGGACCCATTTTTCATCACCAGTGATGATTCTTTTAAGAAAGGGTCGGTTTCATTTCGTCTAAGGTGCATATCGCAAAAGTTGATTCTTTGTGTTAAATGAATTTCTTTCAATTCGTGAGGTACCCAAATATCAAGCTTCTTAACTAACTCAAGACATTTTAAATGTTTTTCAATTGTTGTGTGCGATACATGTAGCCTCTCCGCAACGTCTCGAACAGTTATATTACGATCCTCTTCAATTATGACTTTGATTTGGTCATCATCAACTTCAGTAGGCCGACCAGAACGTTGCTCATCTTTGAGGGAAAAATCTCCAGAACGGAATTTTTTATACCAATTCTGACACGTGCGCTCTGTTAAGCAATCAGCACCATAAACTTCACATATCTTTTTGTGAGCCGCAGCAGCTTTCTTCCCTTTACGGAAATAAAATAGTAAAATATGTCGAAAATGTTCGTTTCTGCACTCCATTTAAAATTAACCCACAACTAATAGCTTTAATAAAAATCACGCACTACTTGCTTCTGAAGTTACGTCAATGTGACTAGTATCACGCGACAAACGGTAAAGTACAGCACTAACATACGTTATACAAAAAATAAAGCAACGCTCTCTATCAGTAAAAACCGAAAGTACTTAGTTGCCAACCCAATACTTATGTAAAACTGACGATATTAACTGTAATTACATTTTTTACCAGGTAAGAACAAGAAAAATGAAGTATCAATCGATAGCAAACGAAGTAATCCGCGGAATGTGCCCTTCTATTAGGGCGTACCTCAATCCAAGTGCGCTTAAAATGGACGTAATATCACACTTAAACCAAATCATCACTCCGGTGTTTAGACCAGTTAACCTTCATTTATATACGCAACACGAGAAAGATCAATTAAACCACGTGGTTCACGTTATGATCGATTACAATCTGAATTACGTTCAGGAACGTACACCCGCAGGAAATTACTCGTTTAATCTAGGTTAGCCGCCCATGGAGGCGTTCAGTGACGTTTTTTAATCACGCAATTTTAGATCCGAACATAGAGGAATTAGCATCGTTTCCCGGTTTCAAGCCTAAAAGAGTTTTGACGTACGCCAACAGGCAACTGATAACGCACGAGATCGATTTGGAGAAGATGAGGATGGCGGAATCTCAAAAGGACAAGAAGGAAAAGGTGAAGGTGGCGGAAAAGGAGAAGGTAAAGGAAAAGGGGAAGGCGAAGGACGAAGAAAATGGGAAGGAGAAAAAGAAGGATAAGTTTAAATCAGAAATAGTGAAAAGAAGCGAAGTGGTAAGTTTTAAGTTTTTGATAATACAAGAATTCTATTAGATTTGAAATAAAGTAGTATTAAACGTTTAAATTACATTGTTTATAAGCTGTTTAAAATCCGGAACTGCAAATATATACCTATTTGCAGTTCCGGAGCCTTCGGCTTCAATACAACGTTTTGCACGGTCAATTAACCTGTCGAATGAATTTTTAAGTTCATCTTTCAAGATCGCTATTGATACCATCTCATCGCTCGACGCTTATCACTGATTTTTTAACTGTAAATGGCATTTTAACCATCAACCATTCACCGTATTCATCGGATTTGCCCCCTGTGATTTCTATCTATTCTCCAAACTACATTTGCCGATGAAAGGACAGCGTTATGCTGATGTCGAATTAATGGCTTCGACGTTAGCATAACGTTGTCCTTTCATCGGCAAATGTAGTTTGGACCTTACTTGTTTGAAAATGCTGCTGGTGAAGCTGTAACTGTCAATGGTGATCGATATCGTCGGATGATAACCGAATTTTTGTGGCCTGAATTAATGAATATTGATCTAGAGGATATGTGGTTTCAACAGGATGGCGCTACACCTCACTTTGCACACGAATCAATTGATTTATTGAGAGAAAAATTTCCTGGACGTGTAATCTCAAGAAACGATGATGTTAATTGGCCACCAAGATCATGTGATTTGGCACCGTCAGACTATTTTCGTTGGGGTTATGCGAAAAGTTAGGTTTATAAAAACAATCCACAATCAATTCCTGCTTTGAAAGATGAAATTATTCCTGTCACTAGTGAGGTGGAGCCTCAATTATGTCAAAATGTCATTGAAAATTTTAACAAAAGAATGGACGTCTGTAGAGCTGCAAGAGGAGGCCATTTGGCAGATATTATTTTTCGCATATAAATGTCATAAGTGATACTTCAATTACCAATAAAAAGTTTTTGAAAGTGAATGCAAATTATGTGTTTTATTTATTCTTTAAAAAAACCGCGAAATTTGAAACACGCTCTATTAACTAGCATTTTTTTTTTCGATAAAGGTTGGTCCTTCTATGAACGAGGAATTATAATGCTCGTCGAATGATTGCAAATAGTTAAATATATAATTGATTTTATTAATAAATGACATACGAATAAAAGAAAATTACGTCATAACTTTTCTTTAATGTCCTAACTTATTTATTTCATTTTGAACCTTAGTTCCCGTCAAAATCATCCAAGTAGAAGTAACTTTGATACTTAAGTTTTCATCAAGGCCAACTTATTACAATATACATCGATTAAAGAACGGTAGTTTGTAAATAGAGCATAAAGCCAAATTCTGAGGTAATTAGTCAAGCAGTAAGTTTAAATAAAATCTTGGTCTGCGACGTCATAAATCTTATTTCGGTAGTCAATCGATAAAGCGAAACTCGGAGAAATATATACACGAAACACTTAATAAATGTATCGCTGTATCATATTTTAAAATAAAGCCCTTCTAAAAGAATATACCGCACACCAAGTGGAAATGGAAGAATGAGAGATCGTATATCTGCCCGGGGTCGGCATCTATAACTCACAATCTCAATGATAAATTGCGAACAGGAAGCCCTAAAAACAAAATTCACGATATTAATGTATCGGGAGACGCGTCCGCCCATCCAGCGTGCCGTGGACCGGGGCGACTGATCGTCCTATGTTTCCACGTCGTCGTCATAATGGCCGGCTCATCATTTCAATATGAAAAGAAAAACACAAAAGAATCGGATAGCTCTTCGAGTATCGTCGGTGGTAATTGTGCTGTAATGGACCGCAACCTAATGGATATAGGAGGCTATGGATCCTAATCAACATATCTAGAGGCCATCACTTCGGAAGAAAAAAGAGAAACGCTACTGCGAAAGAAAACAAAGAAAAAACGCGAGCGTCATCGTCCGGAGAGTGGGGATTTGGGAAAATTAATCGAGTGAGCTTTTTCCTTATCTAATTCATCTGTGGAAATTCGTAATTTAACATAAAGGGACTTTTGTAGATATTTCTTTTGTGATATTAATTTTTCCTTTGTATTTGCTGTTCGCTAAGAGCATTTTTTCTTTGTAAAAATTAAGTACATTTCGAAATTAATTTATTACTAACTATAAGGTTGGTACATGTGAAATGTTTGATTTGATACGCGAAATTTGAAACTATACACTTTCCAGAAGAAAAGAATTTTTTATTAACCAACATGATTTCTATCTGCTTAAACACAGTTCTCCCTTCAATTAATAAGGATATGGATTCAATTTTTGTTTTAAAATCCATGTTTTCGAAACTGATGAATATTTAATCCCTTTATTTATTGGAAAAAGCATCTAATTGTTTAAAAAATGTTGGCCTGTTGAAGATAATAATAATGCTGTATCTCTTCTACTAGAGAATTATTGTTTATTGATAATAATTCTGTAGCAGAAGAGAGACAGCAACTATGAGCATCAGAAACAAGTTCAGCATTATATCAGTTATAATTTCTACCACTGGAGTAATTTTTAAACAATTCCACGAAACCGTTAAAGAACATGATCTTAATTTCTACAAAAAGCCGACATTTTGAACACTTGCTCAATTGTCAGAAGATTTCTAAATACACAATAAAGAGGAATCTAATTTCATCTGTATTTAAATACAAAGACAATAATAATTATAATAATAATATTCCTTTTTATAAAGATATGAGGCATCATAAAGCTTGTATCAATTTATCGTTTTATGCTGTATAATAACACTTCAGCCGCGTACAGTCCGAGCTCAAATCCATAATAACAATAGTTAATTGTTTAAACTGCCATATATGTGGTCGTGGGTTAAGCGTTGTATTTTCTTTTAATCGTGCATTTGACTTCATCGTTTCGTGTCCACCAATAGTTAAAAATGAATGTGTAGACACATGAAATTATTGGGTTGACCGACATGTTTGTGCTGGTTTAACTACAGATGGCGCTAAGGTATAATTTTCAACAGTAACTGGTACGGCTTCATAACCAACCGACGTCTCAAAACACGCCGAATTGTTGTTCTAGGCAGTTGTAACTCCCGACTGACCTGACGAGTTGATTTTGAAGGATTACGTTGGAAAGCAGTTTAAATTCGTGCAACATTTTCTTCAGAAACGCGAGGGCGGTCAGGACTCTTTCCTTTACATACACATTCTGTATCTACATACTGTCGATACCATCTGCGATTGTTCCACCCATTCGGAGAATCAATTTGGTAGCTCAACCTGAAACGTCTTTGCACTTCGCAAACTCGAGAACACAAAATGATTTCTGCTGCGGAGTAGCCATTTTAAACATATGACGGTTACCACGAAAAACAGGAGACAACTGACATCTAACGGCTATTAAATAAACTAGACTATGTATTCGTTTCTCCAATAGCCGAGCCGAGGCGCAGCGATCGATAATTTGGACAAAATAATACTTTGTATACGTATATTCTTTTTGAAACACGCTATATAATGCAAATACATATACCAACGACGAGTGTTTGAAAGCTTGGTTATTTTGATGAATTAAATTTTATTTGACTGTTCTAAAAGACATGAAAAGAGAACCTTTTATTTTACAACTCTTCCATAATTTATTTTAGTTGTGTAAATTTAAAGAGTCTATACTACAGAGTAGATATTAAGGTGTTATGGTCAAGATATTAGTTCTTTCAAGTTATTTTTGTATCCAGAACTTATATGAATATATTTGGGAAAAGTAAAGGTTCAATATCCATTGCTTCTCCGTTGTCCCGAGCCAGTCTTCTTATCGCGTTACAAGTATTTCCTCTTCGAAAATTCGAGTTTCATAACATTGTGTAAAAATATTTATTGGACATCGGATGTGTAACAAAACGATTCACTAACGCGTTTTGACACTTTGTATCTTCTCTAAACGGTATATTTTATGGTAATTTGCTATTCATAAAGGATGCCATTCGGATCTCTTCCGTTTTTATCGTCTTGTATTCGCCATTTCTGCTGCGAAACGGATGCAGAGGGTTCGCGCACACGTTCATGACTGTATTATTTATTGCTTCGTACTTCCTCCGGTTTTGTGTATTTATAAAGATCCCGGCGCATATTCTTTGTGTATATTTTATTTATCCGTCATTTAATTCGTTTTCTTTTTCGAGAGTAATTAAATCAAAGCGTTTATTATATTGTGTTAAATTGATAATTAAAATGGTATAGAATTGAAGCTATTTTTCAATACAATTATTCTAATAAAAAAAAATTGAATTGCCGACAAAGAAATTACGTTTTAAATTCTGTGCAAAGCACTAAAAACGTTGGGGAAATGTTATGGTGCTTGCTTCAAAGGTAGTCTTGATTTAGTGAAATATCTATGACCTTTTTGACAATTTTATTGCCAACACAGGACAGGTCAATCCTCAATAACTTCTATTATTCTCCTATGATATGTTTTTTTGTCGCCCTTTTGTATTTTGGTAACTTTTTTAGTAACCTTTTCCTCAATTTGGATATCTTCCTTCAATTAGGTGACGTCGTAGTGAAGTTTTTAATTGGTTGCTCTGTGAGCCAACATATTTTATTTTATTCTACCATCTTGCCTCCTCTTAAGAGGTAGATAATCTTGGGGTTCCCCCCATATTCTCACCCATTGTATATTTGGAATTCTCAGCTTTTGCTGAAGCATTTGTTGGTGGTATAAATAGATATTCCTTGTAATTTCTATTCATATTTAAGTCTCTCTGTAATTGGGTGTTAAACTCAATTCACACGACGCTTGTTCGGCCGCTGAATTGCCTGCTGGTTGTGATTGCAGTAGTGATGGTTGCCATGATGGAAAATGATGTCACTGCAAGTTTCCTTACACGACGCTTGCTAGAATTCTATGATAGATCATATCCTATTTTTCGGGCTTGTTCCTCTGGCTGATTTGAACATTAACTAATGAGAAAGTCGCATTTTGTCACGTGGGCATTTGTTTGTCACGACGGCCAACACTGGAGCACTGATTAATGATGGTTGCCATACGCCGTCAAGAGACGACGACTTGTTTTTATGAGTACTATTCTATTGTTTTTCTCTAAACTTCATTATATTGTTGCTGCACAGTTTCAGTGCATTAGTCGAGCTCTGAAGATGTCCCATACAAATGGGTACGAAACGTCGGCAGATATACAAGTGACGCTGTTCCAGCCCGGAAGCCCAGAAGCAGATAGCATGGACCACTACCGCGGAAGTCTACGTACCAGATTAACTCTCTACATTAATCTTCGTATTCTATATATGTTAAGTGATTAAGTTAATCAACCACAGGCTCCATCAAAATCACCGATTATGCGAACACAATTTCGCTTATCAAATCACAATTATTAAACCGTTGTTGTTTGATAAACATCGATAGGCGCGTGTGATCTAGTCACAAGAAAATTCCAGCAGAAATTCGTCCAACGTTGTGTTTACATATGAAAAACTTTCCTGAGCCTGGGAACCCTGAAAAAAAGTTCTTTGTCCGTTGACTATGAACAAAGAACGTATTATACAGCACACTGTTTGGGGTTGCTTTAATATGGCTTGTATCGGAACTTTGTGCGTATTTAACCAGCCTTTAAACGCGAAACGAATTGTAAAAATATAATCAAATTTAATTTCTTGAACGGAACTAATTCGTTATTTTATGACGCATACGAACTTAAATCATAAAAATTCAAGTTAAAATGGTTATTTTTAAAATTAGTTTAATGGTTTGTTAAGTACACACGTCCATTATATGTATATGTACATATTCAAAATTCTATTCAGCCCCAGTTATATTACGCTTTTAAACTGTTTTAGGACATTTTATTCGTTGCTTTTATGACGTCTGAATAAAGAATTTTATTATCAGTATCTTGGAAGATTGGTATTTCAACAGTGGAATAAATTAAATTGCCGGAAGTAAAATATTTATTTAAATTTTTGTTGTAGCTTCGTAAAATGTATAAGTATGGACATACGAGGATAGTTTGACAAGTAGTGAGAATGACACATAGGTGGCGCTCTAGTTGGTAAAACAAATGCACTGTAATTTAGGTTGGCTATTTATATGTTTACATTCCGATATTTAGATAAATCGGTTGATTAGTTTATTTTTGACAGCTGATTGAAAAAGAATCAACACATCGTTTTGTTAAAATGGAAAAAGCAGAGTATCGTGCGGTGATTAAATACTTAAATGGATTTAAACGTGGTAGAACAAGCTGTGTTGATGAAGCACGCTCCGGAGCACACAAAATCGTGACTTCTAAGGAAATGATTATAAGAATCCATAATATTATTACGCTAGATCGACGACTCAAAGTGAGAGAGATAGCAGACATGGTAAACATTTCAACAGAACGCGTACACCACATTTTAACGAAAGAATTGGGCCTGGGTGCCGCGATTGCTTACGACTTATCAAAAGTTCACTCGTTTGCGCATTTCCAATGAGTGTTTGGGCCTTTATAAGCGGAATCCGGTTGATTTTTGTAGGCGGTTTGTTACTTGCGATGAAACTTGGATACACTACAGTACACCCGAAACTAAACAACAGTCGAAACAATGGTTAGAACGTGGTTCTGCACCTCTAAAGAAAGCGAAAACCACTTTATCGGCAAACAAGGTGATGGTATCAATTTTTTGTGATTCAAAGGGCATTTTGCTCATTGATTATCTTCAGAAAGGTGCCACAATTAACGGATAATATTATTCAGAACTTCTACAAAAATTAATTGTTGAGATTCGTGCTAAACGGCCAGGAATGGTAAAGAAAAAGATTCTGTTTCACCAAGACAACGCTCCCTCGCATACCAGCACAGTTGCGACGTCCAAAATACACGAGTTGCATTTCTAATTAGTACCGCATGCGCTTTATTCGCCGGATCTAGCCCCTTCCAACTTCCACCTTTTTCCAAAATTGAAAACGGCACTAGGTGAAAAGAAATTTTCGTCTAACGACGAACTTATCATCTTCGTAAATGAGTATTTTGCAAGCCTTCCGGAATCGCATTTTAGAGATGGCATAAGGGCATTGGAGCACCGTTGGAATAAATGTATTGCTCTTTTAGGAGAATATATTGAAAAATAAAAATTATTTTGTATTTAAAAAATTCGTTTTTCTTTTTCATTCTCACTACTTGTCAAACTACCCTCGTATTTGATTTTTAAATTGGTAGAGTGAACGAACTGACTAGTAAATGTGGCTTAGAAAATATCAATCCTGTTTAATATAATCGGAAAAGTTCATTTGATACTAGTTTCACTTCAACCTTCGTAACATAATTAATTGATTGCTTGGTTGGATGTGATTCTAGACTTTTTTCCACCATTTTCCGCTAACCATCCACATACCCGCATGGCTTGGTTAATTAACGGTCACAAACTTTAATAAAATATTTACTCAGTTTCTATCTGATAACATTGTTGATATGCCCTAATTTTTTATGAATTATACCAAAGTTCCAATTCTTACCTATTACCTATAATTTCTGACGATGCGGACGGCTATTGCTACAGCTTTCTTGTTTTTTTTTAAATTGTGTATGTTTTTTTTGTTTTAATTCTTCCAGTACAACTTTAAGCGACTGCTGTCTTGGCCAATCTCCTCTTCTCTTGCGTCAGCTAGTAAAGAGCCATCTTTACTAGCTATTCTCTTCACTATGAGGATGACTTTATTCATTTGGGGATACATCTCTATTAACATACATATTGCAAAAATTCAAAAATTGTTCTACATGTATTAGACGTAATCTCCTTCAATGTCAATACACCAAAGTCGATATTTCCATGTTCTAAATGCATCTAATTAGAACTCTGAAGACAAACACAAAAAATATCACAATTTCGGAATGAATTCCTTCTTCAGTGGGAAGCCTCCTAATCCGGACGAAGTAATAACAGACTGTACTTTCGATAGTATTTTAGAGATGGACACATAATTCTTTCTCATTACTTTGTACCGGGTTATTCAATAAGTTATGTCGTTCGATAAGAGATGGCGCTATTAGTTTCGTCGTTTTATTTGTTTAAAAATTGTACTACTTTTTTATGAACACGTGTGAAGTTTTTTCATTTTATATTTTCTCATTCGTATATTTACGGGTGTTCAAAGTTGACGTGTCACAGTATTTTTTTACAATGGAAAAAAATTTAATGTCGTGCAGTGAAAAAGTTCTTATTTTTGGAAGATTTAGCTCCAAAACAAATTCATGAACGATTGTTAAAAGTGTATAAGGACTTTTCACCTTAAATTAGAACAGTAGAAAGATGGATTGCTAAATTTAAACCTGGTCGTACAAGCTTTGAAGACGATCCTCGTAAAGGACGCCCAAAAAGCGCATGAACACCAGAAATCGTAGCAACAATGTAGGAAAGATCGTCGATTAACCGAGAGAGATTTAGTAGAAGCCCCAGGCATCTCATTAGGTAGTGTGAGCAATATTTTTGCTGAAGTTTTGGGTTTCAGAAAGCTATGTGCATAATGGTTACTGGATTTGTTAACAGTGGGGCAAAATATTTGAATTCGACTTTCTCAGCAACATTTGAAGTGCTTTAGAAAGAATAAAAAACATTTTGTGCGTCGTTACATCACTATGAATGAGACTTAGGTCTACCATCATGATTTTCAATAAAAACAAGAGGCTAGGGAATGGCGTGAACCCGATACTTCGGCTCTGAAGCGAGTTATGGTCCAGAAATCGACTATCCAAGGTGTTAGCATCAGTTTTTTTGGGATACAAAAGAAATTTTCTTCGCGGATTACATTCAAACTGGTAAAATAATAAACTTAAATTATTGTTTTAACCTTTTGTACCAGCTGGATGTAAAAAGTCGTGAGATAAGATCTGGTTTACAGAAGAAAAAAATCATTTTTCATCAAGATAACACACCTTCTCACAAAGCTCAGAAAACAATCGCAAAAACCAGTGAATTAAAGTACGAATTTTTACAACATCCACCCTATTCGCCAGATTTAGCTCTCTCTAACTTCTGGCTGTTCTCACATCTCAAAAAATTCTTGCGTGGAAAACGATTTTCACCGAACGAAGAGGTAATAGCAACCGTGGAAGGGTATTTCGACAATCTTCCGAATTCTCACTTCAGGAATGGAATCTATAAATTAGAAAATCAATGAAACAAGTGTATTGAAGTTCGGGGAGGTTATATTGAATAATAAAATGTATTTCAAACCATAAAATCGTGTTTTTTTTTATCGAACAAGACTTATTGAACAACCTTGTATTATTGTTTCAACAATAAAACCCATCAGATTGCTTGACGAGCTTTGGAATAGTCATTGCTTTGTTAGGCAGTAGTTGTTTTCGTTGATTGTATTGGCGATTTGTAGCAAAAGTTTTGCCTCGTCTGTGGACAAAATAATATGAGTGCTTTCACTAATATCCGAGAGATGGACGTATGGTTCTCTCTCATTACTTTGTAGTACCGAAACTAAAAAAGTTTTCTAAATAATGAAACAAAGACATTTTTTGAACTTAATCTTAATTTCAAATGCATTTGCCCACGTCAACGACTTATATTATATTCTTAGGTAGATTTCGTTTTACTTCCCTTGTATAAGTTAAACAATTATAGAAAGATAATGTGTCATACGTTAATTACAAACAACAATGGTGAAAAAAAAAACACTGAATGAGCTATCACAAGTGCATAAACATCGGTTAAATGCTTCTTTGAAATATGATCTAGTTTTATACACCACCATCTGAAACCTGTTCTTCTCTTCTTCCATCCAGTTCTAACCTAAGTAAGTTCCCGAGAGTTATTTCATTTCCGCCCACTGTATATCCGGTCGCCTCCAACTTTCAGCCGCTTTACCCAAAAAATCCATTAAGTACGGAAGCAATTTAGACGAAGTTAACACATCAACGCCGTCGGTAAAGTGATGCGGACTGCTGGATTTCGACTTCGGATCCCGGATGGGATGCGCTCCGAACTCCACGTTAACTCAACGCTTCCGATATCACTTAAACTTACAAACTTTCCGGATTTTATAAACGGTGTATTCGAATTGGCCGTCACAATGAAACATTTCTAATGCGTTTTATTACTTAATGCAATACAATTTAGTATTTTCAAAGTAATTTGTTTTCAAAAGCTGTAATAATAATGATAATAATAATCTATATCGTCCAGGGGTATGCAGTTACAAGATAAAGAAAAAAATGCGAACGTATCATTGAAAAATACATGAAATAAAACATATATAAAAACTATAATAATTAAAAAAAGTTAAAGAAAAGTTATGTCAATGAAAAAAAAAAATAAAACTCATTACAGTTGACTAAAAGAATAAAAAAGATTCTTTATATAGTGCCTCAACATTCCGGAACATTGAAGTAAGAAGAGCACTATGCAGCGGAAAATTACACTTGGAAGAGGACAAGGCAAAAGTAGGAACTGGGGCAAAATAGTCGCGAATAAAACAAAGGTCGTGGTTCATGGATTTGTCGACGATCCTGTAGGAACTGCACATTATGTCATCTTATCAACGAACTACAATAGATATTACGTTCTAAAGAGACATATTTATATGTAGATGCAGGTGAAGCATATTCCTATTTACTGACAACTAAACTAAAGAATAACGTTTTTAGCAAAGACAAGCCTTGAAAAAATGTACAAGGGCACAGCACATAGCTTGGAGTTTTGAATGCAGTAACGCAGACGTTGTTAATATGTGGAGAAAAACTTAGCTTTGAATCAAATAAAACATCAAGATATTTCGTATTATCAACTACAATTATTAATCTAATATTCTGAGGCGATGGTATTAATCTTCTTCGTGTAAAAATAAAACAGCATTTCTTGACGTTTAACTGTAGTTTGCATGGCGAGCACGACCGTGTCTTCTTATTAACGAACTTGAATAGATATTACGTTCTAAATAGATATCTACACCGTCCATATTAGTTCGGACACCAAAATAAATTTAAAAAAGGGAAAACAGTTAAACTAATTTATGTCAACACTTAAAATTTTTGTGGTATTATTGTTTATAGATGTTTATAAAGTATAATAATAAAAATTAAAGTAATTCTAACGTTAAATAAACGAAGATATCTCAAATATTCCGCTCATCGAAGAAACCCCCTTTTGCGCGAAGAATAGCTCGTATAATTCGAGGCATCCGTTTCAGGAGTTTTTCAAAGACTCTATTCGGTATACTATTCCATTCTTCTTGCAATATGTTCCACAAGTGATTTGTTGAGGTAGGACACACTTTTCGGCTTCTCCTGTCCAATTCATCCCACAACAATTCTATGGGGTTTAGGTCGGGGCTTTGCGGTGGCCATGTCATTATTTGGAAGGTATTATTGTTTGGCTCGCTATTTATGAAATTCTTACATGTTACTGCTGAGTGTTTGGGGTCGCTATTTTGGATAAACAAAAATTTTCGCCGATTAAACGTAGCCCCGATGGTATTGCATTTTCTTGCTTTCTTTCCCAGTCATCCAGTGTCCAATCTCTGTGTGTTTCTGCCAATTTGTTGTCGTTTTTGCCTGTTTCAAGTTTGGGAACAGAAAATAAACAGAGGAGGGCCAAATCTGGCGAATAGGATGTATAAGGTAGCAATTCAAACTTTAATTCATTAATTTTTTCGGCCATTCCAATAACGGATTTGTGAGCTGGTGTATTGTCATGATGAAACAACAGTTTCTTCTTAGACAAATGCGGTCATGTTTGCTTGATTTCATCTCTCAAACGTTGCAATAAGTTCGTATAATACTCGCCGTTGATAGTTTTTCCTTTTTCAAGTTAGTCAATGAAAATTATTCCACGCGCATCCCCCCAAAAAAACCGATGCCATGATCTTGCCTGCAGATGAAACGGTTTTCGCCTACTTTGGAGCCGGTTGTCCCTTTTAAGTCCATTGTATTGATTGTTCTTTTGTCTCGGGTGTGAAGTGATGGATCCATGTTTGATCCATGGTTATGAAACGGCGCAAAAATTTTGCTATGTTGCTGTGA
The DNA here is from genome assembly GCA_031893035.1 of Dermolepida albohirtum. NCBI lineage: Eukaryota > Metazoa > Arthropoda > Insecta > Coleoptera > Scarabaeidae > Dermolepida > Dermolepida albohirtum. The sequence continues at coordinate 320,079 of JAVIWB010002881.1, read as the reverse complement.
AACTTCGCTAAACACTCAATTGAAACATCTTCACGACGCGGCACCCATCTTACATACAGCTTCATTATGTCCAAGTTTTCAGATAATACGCGATGTACCGCATGATCGTCGACTTTCAGTCGACGATCATCCAGTACCGCTTTGTGGATTTTCTTCACCATTTCTGGAGTCGTCACCTCATTTGGTCGACCACTGCGATGCTCGTCTTGGCAGCTAGTACGGTCTAGTTTAAACTCTGCTACCCAATATTTCACTGTTGTAAACGAAGAAGCAGACTCACCCAGAGTAGAATCTAGTTCAGCTTTTATATCGGTTGGACTGAGACCTTTCAAATAAAAGTATTGCATCACGTAACGATGACCAATTTTCTCCATTTTTAGAAATTCCTGAAAACGTTCACTATTGACGGCCGCCAAACAAATACTAAACAACGTGGCGTCTTCAAACTTGAAACATGTGCTTTGTAGATGGTGTACTTTCTAATACAGTAATATTTTTCAAACAACTATCGCCATCTCTAGGTCAGGCCGGGTACTTATGGGACCACCCTCGTATTTCGTAAACAAGTAAACAGGCAGGAATGTATAAAATACAAGACCCCCCCCACATAACTATAATATCTCACATTTTAAAAAACAATTTCAAAACTTAATTTATTACTATGACAAAGGCGCCCCTTACTCATGCTTTTGTGACCGCCAGTAACTTTATAAAAACACTTTTTTTTTCCTTGATGATTTATGAAATATGACATACTGTTTTTTATTTCTAAATATTATGTAAGAACCGTTTTTTTTAATTATAAAAATGCCGAATGTACGTTCTTTCATATAATGTAATGTGTATCAGTTTAGATTTAATTTTATTTGCGCTGTAAAAGGATTGTTTCGTTTAATGTAAATATTTATTATTATTTTTATTATTATATTATTATTGTATTATTATTATTATTATTATTATTATTATTAATTTAAGGTACAAGCAGGTCTATAAATATTTTCAAAAACTAGAAAGAAATTTTCATCAATATCGGAATCTATTCGCGAAACCAAAGAAATTTACTTTACTGCTATCTATCGGCCTCATTAATTCAATATTAAAAACTCTCGGTAAAATTGCCACCACTAAACCTGACCCCTCCTGCTTGTAAAAATATTGCTAAAAAACAATTCAACTTAAGTACCAGTCATGTATGTACACTTGTTAAGAGTCTAAAACAACCCCTATCCATATGCTGATCTCATGAATCCAATGATCCTATTATAAGTAACAACCGATATTACACTGAACAAAGACTAAAAATGGAAAGGGTGGTACCACTGTCAAACATACTGGATAGTGTAAATTCCACCTATTACTCTTTTTTTTTTAGGGGGAACAGATTACAATATATAAAGGGTGTTTCAAATTGCGCGTTTTTTTTTAAGAAAAAATAAAATATAGATGGCGCATTGAATTTGTCTAGGTATGTGGGTTTATAAAGTGCGACGTATGACATTTATAAAAATAGCTTCGTACATGGTACAATAACGCGTTCAAATTCTTGAATTATTTTACGAAAATCAGCGTGCTGTGAAAAGAGTTTTTAGAAAATTACGTGAATTTTATGGTTTACATAATCGTCCACCTGAAAGCACTATTGGCTGAATTATTAGAAAGTTTCAAAAGACCGGTTCCGTGGAAGATCAAAAAAGTGAAAAATACAATCGTAGTGGTCGTTCACAAGAAAATATTGGTTTGGTTCGTGAAAGTGTTGCTGACGATCCTGAAATGTCCATTAGACGACGTTCACAATAACTTGGACTTAGTGGATCAACAACATGGCGTATTTTACACAAGGATTTAGCTCTGAAGGCATATAAGGTTCAAATAATACATGAACTGAAGTCATTAGATCATTTAAAACGTCATTCATTTGTCAATTTCATCAATGAACAATCAGCTGATTTTGCTCGAAAAATAATGTTATCCGATGAGGCACATTTTGAACTTGGTGGCTATGTTAATAAACAAAATTGCCGTATCTGGGGTGAGGAAAATCCACGAATTATTCATGAGAAACCTATGCATCCTAAATGAGTTACTGTTAGGTGTGCATTATGGTCAGGTGGTGTAATTGGACCTTACATCTTTGAAAATGCTGCTGGTGAAGCTGTAGCTGTCAATGGTGATAGATTTTTCGCGGAATAATTTTTTAAAAGTTTCGAAGACAATTATCTCAACAAGACTGCCTCGCCGAATTGGTTTTCGTTTTCGGCAATGAAGCACCACATCAGTCAACACTTTCTCGTTGGTATGGAGAATTAAAAACGTAGACGATTTAGTCTTGGCGACGACCCAAGAGCAGGTTCACCAAAAACGGAAACCAGTCAGGAAAACGTCGACGCTGTGCGCAAGAACATCAATTGAAGCATTGTTGGGGATTTCAAAAACCTCGATTCAAAAAAAATTGCACAAACAATTGTGGTTAAAAAAATTTCCCGTTGGAGACCGCATTTGTTGACCGAAGAACAGAAACTAGCTAGGGTGAATTGATGTCAAAAACAAATCTGTGGTTACTTTCAGTGCTTTCTAATTTTAGCTTTGCTTTCAACCAATGAAAATTAACTATCATTTGTCTTTCTCTTTTCGGAGCGAAGTATAAGATATTTAAATAAAATATAATAAATCTGCTGTCGGGAAAACGTAGTTACTTTTGGGCCCATCTCGTATGTTAATAACTTCTCTCTTCTAAAATTTCTTTTAATTTAGAATCTACGCAGATAACACATCTTTATTTGATAACATAATAAAAAATATGTGGTGGAATTGTAGTGTGTCAACGGCAAATCATCCCCTTTCGCAATTTACCCCACCACTCTAGGCCACGTCGCATCTATTGCGTAGAAACATACAAACACACGCGTACGCACTCATGCCAAATGAACCAACCGTTCCCGCACAGTTTATCATTGTACGGATATAATTGTGCTGTTATATCATCATTAGGCGTTGCGCTGGTGTTGACAATTCAGGGTAATAAATTATTAAAACCGATTCGATGTATAAAAGGATTATTGTATTACCACTCGTGATAATTTTCTAATGCAGATCCCTTTGTTTCAATGGAGTGGACAGAAGGAGTGAGGAATAATAATTGATTCTCTTTAATAATTCTTTTTGATCTTAAGATAATGTTTACCATAAAAGTATGTAGTTAAATGAAATACGTCATAGTCACAGTAATACAGACTCTCTCATTGTTGCTGACGTGGCATATATATTTTTTTTGAAACATTTCATTACGTCATGGTTTAGTAACATAGACTCTCTCATTGTTGCTGACGTGGCATATATATTTTTTTTGAAACATTGCATTTAAACGTCTTATTTTTAATTTATTCTTTCCAATACAATATGGAATGGTGCACATATATGCTTCTTCAATTGTCAAAAGTCAGAAGTAATTTAAGCATTCGTCATTGCACAAAATCTTTTCTACGAGGGTAGCCGTTTATATTTCGGGAATAGCGAACAAAAAAAAAAATTTTTATTATCGAAAATAGTTTTACTGCTTTTTAAAATATTCTCCTTGAAAATCAGTGCACTTTTGCATTCGTTTAAACCAATCGGAAAAGCATTGCTGCCACTGTGAAGGCGGTATCTCCAAAATATGAGTTTTGAATGACTCAACTGCCTCTTCCGGCGTAGAAAATCGCTGACCAGGAAGTTTATTCTTCACATGTGGGAACAAAAAGAAATCACAGGGTGCTAGATCAGGGCTGTACGGCGGATGGCTCATCAAATCATTGTTTTGCCCGGTCAAATATTCAATTGTTTCAACTGACTTGTGAGAGCTCGCATTGTCATGGTGGAGAATGATCTGTCGTTTTCGGTTTGTTTCCCTTATTTTTTCAAAAACTTTTGGCAAACAAATAGTTGCGTACCATTTGGAACTGACCGTTCTACAATTCTCTAAGTACACGGTTGCAACGTGACCAGTTTTTCCGAAAAAACAAGCGATCATTTGTTTTGATGTCCTTCGAGCGCGAACAACTTTTGTTGGTTTTGGCTCATCTTGGAATACCCACACAGTCGACTGCTGTTTACTATCGGGCTCATACGTATAGATCCAAGATCCGTCACTTGTGACGACTTCATAAATGTTTTTTGAAGCACCTCTATTGTATTTTTTGTGCATATCTTGGCAACAATCGACGCGAGTCCTTTTTTGAGCGGTTGTCGAATTATGTGGTACCCAGCGTGAACATACCTTTTTAACGTCTAAATGTTCATGCAGGATCTTATGCACGCTGCTGTTACTAATATCTAGAGATGGATCTCACGGTATGTCCCATGACGATCTTGCATTATCAATTCAGACACTGCATTAATGTTGTCCGATACAACAACATTTGTGGGACGACATTTACGAAATTCATCGTCCAAAGAGCGTCGTCCAAGTTTGAATTCACTATACCAATGATATACTGTAGTTTTCGATGGTGCTTCATCACCATATAATGAATTCAGATCGTCGATGCATTCTTGTTGAGATAATCTACGCCGAATGTTATGAAAAATAATTGCACGAAAATGTTCCCAAGTTAATTCCATTTTTTCGCTGACATGAAATGGATATAGTTAGGAATTGAATTGTGTCAAGATGTAAAACAATTTTTCATTTTCTTCAGTTTTAAGAATAGCTACTCCTTTCAAGTTTTAAATCTGTATATTTACTTTCGCAATATTCCCAGTTATTTATATCAACAATAATATATTGTTCGTCACGCAAAAAACAATGTTTGGCCCCTTATTTCTGGCAATTTTTCGAATACATAAATTTCCACCGTATACACGGACATATATCACGCGGACCAGACACTTTTATACGGAGACGCTCATAGATGGCCTCCTAAATCACCCGTTTAGACGTCCGTGGTCTCGATTAGGTCGCCTTAACCTGAGCACCGGCATCATTCAAGACGAGAGGCGGGTCCAGTCCGGGCAGTATTCTCCAATGGCTGCCGGAAGGAAATGGCCATCGCTCCAGCGTCTGACGTGACTATTTCCTGGCTGATGCTGCCAACCTCTGCCGTTAAGTAATGTTATAACCTGCGGAAGGCTTCTCACCCCTGTCCGTAGCGGACAGGACTGCAGACGGGGCACCGAGAACAAAAACGTCTTGTGATTAACGACCATTGAATGGTACTTAAGGAAAAATGGTTTATTTTCTAACAGTAAAGGAAAACAAGAACGTCTATATAATTCCAGATACACAATGATATTAAGTTTTTAAATATTGTTTATATATTTTACATTTCCTAAGCAAATACTGGTAACTAAATCTAAACTATGATCAATTTAATATATTGCTTCAATCTCGTATAGTTCAAATAAAGTTTGTCTTTTTTTCAAACATCAATTCTTTTATATACAGCCATTAAGCCATAGCAAAAGACTTTTTTATAATTGTAAACATGCTGTAACCCCTTCTAAGAAGTCGGTGTAACCAACAATATCCCTGACATTAATTACCCTAATTCTAGAAAGGCTTTACAGTATACATGTATGTTATTAAAAAAAGAATGTTGAGTAGCAACATGTTAACCAAACAACATTACCTCAACAGCCTGTTGATGACATATTGAAAATATATTTATCCATGTCGACTAAAGGAATCGTCAGAGGACTCAATTTTGGAATGCTGATTCAATCTCGTTTCTAAGCTGATCGCGTGTGGCAAATACACTGCTCACATTCGTTACCAATAAAAGAAAGAATCAAAGAAAGTCATAGCCGTACAGTTATAGAACAAATCGATTTGTTTTATGAGTACGTCTCTACCAATAGAGCTTTTGGTTGAAGTATTGTTGTCCGAAGATATTGGACGCAAGATATACATATTGCTTTATAAAATTTAATTATTTATGGGAAATGTATGGATAATTTTGTCAAAAACACGGAAAAATTTGTAATTTATGAAGAATAATAACCAGTGCTTACGAGAGAAAATTTTAATGGAGACTGTGGTGTGTGTTTGGCTTTTGACGGTATCAGTCTGGTACGGACTTTGTTTCTGTGCAAGTTTGGCCGTGGTTCTAAAAATTTATTTATTCAAAGTATCGGTCTATCTGCTTCTGGGTTTCCGGGCTGGAACCGCGTCACTAGTATATCTGCCAACGTTTCGTACCCATTTGTATGGGACATCTTCAGGGCTGAACTACTGCGCTGAAACTGAGTTTTAGTATATCTGCCGACGAAACGTCGGCAGATATACTAGTGACGCGGTTCCAGCCCGGAAACCCAGAAGCAGATAGCATGGACCATGACCGCGGAAGTCTACGCACCAAATTAAAGTATCGGTCGTTTGATTCTACACATATTGCCCGTCATTTAGGCAATTTATGGATGCCATACCAAAAAAACTGTTTGTCCTTTGAGCAAAACCATTCATCGAGCCATTTTTTAACTTCTTCGAAATTGGCGAAGTGCTGCTCTGCAAGCGCGTGTCTCAGTGATGCGAAAAGGTGATAGTCGGACGGGGAAGGTATTATGTTCCAACCAAATGCTTTCAACGCTTCCTTGATCGGTTTTGATGTATGAGATGATGCGTTATCGTGCTGTAAAATCACTTTTCCCTGTCTTTGGGCTCATTCTAGGCGTTTTTCTATTAATGCATGCTTCACATTGATAATGTTGTCGTTAGCGATCAGTATTAATTGTTTCACCAGGTTTCAACAGTTCGTAATACATCACGCCACTCTGATCCCATCAAATACAGAGCATTGTCTCGCGACCAAAACGATTTGGCCTTGGAGTCGATGGGCTGGCTTCACAAGACGTAAACCATAATTTTCTACGCTAAGGGTTTTCGAAATAAATCCATTTTTCGTCACTAGTCGATGCAAAAATGACTGCCGATCATACCTTTGAAACAGCATTTTACAGGCGATTTTTCGATTTTCCATTTGCCTGTCATTTACTTGATGTGGCACCCATTTTCCCATCTTTTGGATTATTTCCATTGCTCGTAATCGGTCGCTATTCGTTTCTTGAGCCACATTTAACGCTTCTGCCAATTGTTTTTGAGTTTTGGGTTGGATTTTCATCCAATAACTCCTGCAATTTCGCTTCTTTAAACTTTTTCGGTCTACCGGAACGTTCTTTGTCTTGCACATCGAAATCACCACTTTTGAATTGTCGAAACCACGTCTCATATGCTTTTATAGTTGGAGCATGCTCACCGTAAGTTTCTACCAGCAAACGATGACTTTCAGCGGCTTTTTTCTTTTGATTAAATAAAAAAGTAATACGTGCCGCAAATGCACTTTTTCAGGCTCGAAACTCGACATTTTCAAAGAGGTATAAATCTATGACCGTGTTACTTTCGCAAAATATAACATGTATGGCTTTAAAGCTTGATGTCAGTAGAATAAATGACATATGTGTCAAACCATATCATTCCATACTTAAGTCTAGCGACATCTGTTAGAAAAACCGGTAATAACTTTATGGTACACCTGGTAGTCGTCGAAAGATGCAGTAAACGAAAATTATTGTTGAAAGGGGTTATATTAACCTTAATTGATTAATGTTTACTATACAAAATTTTAGTTACATCAATTTTGACAAGTTTTTGCAATACTTTAAAAGTAGTGAACTAAAAAAAGAGACTCTAAAAATCGTAAATATAAAATTCTTATCATATGTCATCTCGTATATGTATCATAAATAACTACTCCTATAAAAGCAGTCGAAAGGACGTAAGCGATTTTATTATTCGTAGATCTATTTTACTGCTATCCAAAATGTCATCTGAAGCGGAGGAAATCTCAGAATAAAAATATCATTAACAAGTAAGTAATAGCGGATGATAAGAAGAGAAAAGCAGACGTTTATTTTCCGGAACATTTAGTCCGGAGTCGTTGCAGATTGCATTCGCCGCAGTAGAATCTCGTCGGATCGGACTCACAAAAGAGAATAAAACACTGCGAGGAGAAGAAACCCCGAGAACCAACTATCTGTTTAACGACCTAAATAAAAGAGTTTCGGACGGGTGGCAAATGGAATCTGCCGTTTATCTCCTCCTCTCCATTACAGAGAGCGTCTTCCGTTTCTCTAACCCATTTTGGCGTCTTTAAGAAGTATAGAGTAGACAAGGCAGATTAACTGCTACGAACGCACGCCCCTTCAACTAAAGAGCGGTTTTTTGTTCACTAGACATTCCCTTATTTAAGTATTATCAATTAGCGAAACTATCTACTAAGTTACCAACTAAATCGTTTCTTTCCATTTGAGTAATAAAGATTTGGCGTTGGCCAGATGACAATAAAATATGTGGCAGATTTGTGTTCGGGGGGAATCCATTAATGTTAATGCCTTCAAGTTCTTAAATGTAAGCTTGCAAGCGGGTAGAATTTTAAAGAAAATAGGATATCGGTAGCATAACATTGTATTCACAAAATATTAACCTGCGCATAACACTATTATATTAATTAAAATGTAATAAGGGGTTTTCCAATAGGGACTTGACAACTTTTAATTCAATTTGTGAACGCACCCTTTCACCAATCATCGAACTGTCACTGTCAATTTATTCAGTAAACTTAACATTTTCATTATGGTAAAGTACACGAACGAACAACGTCTACAAATCATAAAAATTTACTACAGAAATTCGGAGTCGGTGACCGCTACTTTAAGAGCGTTAACTCCGATTTTCGGTCGTAATTCTCGCCCTAGTAGATAGGCAGTAACAAATTTAGTGCAAAAATTTGAGTCTACATATTCGTTGTGTGATGTTGCCGTGCCAGTGAGACAACGGGTTGGTCGAAGTGTCGAAAATATCGCTGCCGTTGAAACGTTCGTAGCAAATGATCCAAATCAGTCAATTCCACGGCGTTCTCAAGAGTTGGGCATCGCCTAGACCACTTTATGGTGAATTTTGCGTAGGGATCTTGGTTTACACCCATACAAGATCAAGCTGACTCAAGAATTGAAGCCGATGGACCATTTGAAGCGACGTACGTTCTCCGATTGGGCTCTGAAAAAGATGCGCCGAGATGATCAATTTCATCGCAAAATCATTTTCAGTGACGAAGCTCATTTTTGGCCCAATGGGTTCGTCAATAAGCAAAATATGCGTTATTGGTCGGGTGAAAATCCACATGTGCTTCATGAAACACCACTTCATCCACAAAAAATAACTGTTTGGTGCGGTTTGCACGCCGGCGGCGTCATAGGGCCATATTTTTTCGTCGACGCTTTGGTTTATAACATGACCAATGAGCAATACCATCACACCTGACGTCTTCAACTTGAATTGAGAGTGTAAAATAGGCCTTATTTTTTGAAGCTTATTATACCCATCCTCAGTCATCCAAAAACAATTTAAAGTATTGTAAGGGGGACAGTACTTCAACATCTTCGTCAATAGAACTATTCCATTGTTTTTCATATGTTTTTGTTATATTTTTTTTTCCACCTTAAATTCTTCAGATCAACCTTTTGAAACTCCGCCTCTTTCTCAGAATCCTCAGGAACAATTTCCTCCTGCTCTAAGAATTCAGCTTCGATTTCTTATGGGAGCTCCGCACATAGATCTGCAGCCGTTATTTCCTCACAAATGTTATTAAAAATGCTCGCTACTTCACCAGAAATTTCTACCGAAGATATATCGGGTTCTACTTCAGCATCTGAGTCATCCTAATCGAAATCCAAAATTTGTTTAATCTCTTTTACAGTTAATCCTTTTTGTTTGTCCATAGTATATTTGAAGTCCAAAATAAAAAAAACTGGCTGGAGAATAATATAAAATCAACAAAAACCGCAATGCAAGATAATATAAATAAGGACACAGTTAATGTACCGTGTTGTACATGTACAATATATGAATTAACGCTCCACAAAATTTTCTCAATAAAATTTTTACCTTTTATTTACTCTATATCACTTCTTTACAATATGTTTTAATTGGAAAAAAATTGCCACTGAAATATTTTTAGTTTTTCACTAAAATCTATCCACTTGTTTCTTGATAAAATTCACAGAAAATAAATCGTCCAACTTCACCAGACAAAACACTAAATATGAAGCACAAAAACTTTTTGCACTTGTACGAAAAACAACAAAACTAAAGTAAAAGGTATTAGATGTGTTTTTGCTTTGCTTGAATAAAACAAATTTACTGTTAGATATAAGAAATGTGCTCTTGAATAGCGTTGTTGTATACAAACAACAAGTGCATGAAAGGGTTAAGTACGAATTTGAAATATCTAATCTATTGGCAATTCATAGCAATTCCTTTCGTGAATTGAATTTTTCTAGTGCATTCTGAAGATAGGTGACAAGTTTCAGAAACGTTACACTATCGTGTTTTCTTCAGGACACAATACAATGGGAATTTTTGTCAAGCTTCAATAGGTCTATGTTAAAATAATACTTTATAATACGTATATTCTTTTTGAAACGCGCTGTACTTTATTTTCACTGAAACTTTGTTGTAAGCACAGCAAAAATATCTCCTATGGGCATTAAAAAAACGAAATGTTTTTTTTATCAATTTTCCTACGATTATTTTTCTCAACTTTAGAAAATATAAGGAAGATGAAAGAAAAAAATGCATATTAAAAGACTAAGGTGATTAAAAGCGTCCTCGTAGTATTTTTACGTTGATAATGGTTCACCCTGTATTATTTTTCCAACTCCGAAGAAAAATTCCTCTAATTTTCTCACTAAAATTGATAGCCGTAATGTTCTAAAATACGGACATCAGGCGGAAAAGCCAGAACTGCTTTATGCGATATCATTACCCGGAAAAAATCCAGTAAAATCTCCGCTAACGTTGACAAATGCAATGCGCGTACGACCACCCGCGCTGTGGGATTCCAATAATCCGCGGAACAATGGGATAACTGGCGAAAACGGACTATCGAAGCCGAGTTTTTCCATTTTCTCTCGCGTTACTGTTACCGCTCCGCTAAAACCGCAATCTGCAGCGGTCATCTTTCATTAGCGCTATCATATCGCCGTGGAAATAGCATTATCTGGATTTAACAAGTGCCGTGGAAATGCGCCCTGGTTGTTTCATCCAATATCTTTCGTCTTTACCTTTTTTTGCTTCTTGTATATTGATATAAATACTTTTAATTATATCATCTTATTAATTGTTTTTATTATCACATTTACACGTTTTGCATCAATATACTAACCAGTTCGGGCATCAAGTTTAACAGTTATGGTATTGGGACTATGTACAGTAAAAGTATATGAAAACAAGTTTGGAAAAAATTTAGAAATTTTAAAAGAAATTTAAACAATAATCAACGAAATAGAAATTGGATTATTCAGAAACATATACAAGCAATTTAGATACCGAGTAGAATAATGCATAGATATGGGTGGGGGTTACACTGAATAATCTTTTACGTATTAAAATATATAAATATTTTCATATACGTAATCTGTAAGATCAATTTAATTAGATTCTTTGGTTAAGGAAACACTTAAAAGAATGACAGATATATCAAAATCATGTCTTTAGATTATTCCAAAAAAACCGTGGACATTCTATATATAATACACAGTCTGTCGCACAGAAACCGAACTTTTTTAAAATAGTAATTCTTAGTGGCGCCATCTATTAAAAAATATGCGTCGGTAAAATAGATCTTTCACCAATGTTATGTCAAAATATCATGATATTTACATCATTAGAAGCAGAGAAATTGCGAATAAAGTAAGAGTGTGTATTTGGCATTGGCCCAAAACTGAATTTTGAATAAAGAGCAAATATTAAATTCTGTTTTAAAGTCAGTAAATCGTTTACTGAAACGTTTAATTTGATGAAACAAATGTACGATAGGGCGATGCTTGTTTATCACATAGGGGTATGTATGAGTGGTATAAACGATTTAAAGACGGTCGTACGGATATAAATGACGACGAACATCCTGGTGCAAGAAAATCTGTGGTTACGAAAAGTAACATCGAACTTGTGCGTTAATTTATCAGAAATGAGCCGAAATTCTTATTGCGATACGTGGGAATGGAATTAAATATTTGAAAAGATTCAATTCATCGCATTTTAACAGTGGGATTTGGGACTGAGAAAGATTTGTGCAAGGTTTGTACCACATAAGCGAACTGAATTCAACATCGTGCAGATTTGATTAAAGATTCAGAAAAGGACGAAAACTTCAGGTATTCGATTGTAACTGGCTATGAGATGTGGTGTTTTCAATATGATCGAGAGACCAAGCGTCGAAGCTCTGAATGGAAGCATCCAAGCGAAGAAAGGCTGAAAAGAAGCCATTTGGAGTAGTCAAAAGTGAAGACAGTGTTGATTTTTTTTACGATTCGAAAGGCATAGTGCACAAAGAATTTGTACCAACTAGCCATTATCTTGGTGTTATGAAGCGTCTTTTGGCGCTTATTCGTCGTGTGCGTCCTCAATATCGTGAAAATGGTAGCTGGCGTTTGTCACATGATAATGCACCATCTCATCGCTCGACGTCTATCACTGATTTTCTAACTACAAATGGCATTTTAACCATTAAACATTCACCATATTCACTGGATTTGGCCCCTTGTAATTTCTTTTTTCCAAACTACATTTTACGATGAAAGGACAGCGTTATGCCGACGTCGAAGCCTTTAAAAAGGCGTCGAAAGCGGTTTTCGTCGATCGGTTTTCTCTGCGACAGACTGTGTACATATTGACTTTAATGCTTCGTGTCTCATCAATACGGTAATGTTATTATTTGTTACAGGTCATTACAAAAGATTTTTTCGGTGAAGAGATTCGGAAGGAAGTATCCATCTCTAGTAAGTACATTAGCAGATGAAAAAATACTTATATTTGTTGTAAGAAGTAAGTAAAATATACGGTGATTAGTAATTGAAATTGAGTCCCCTTCTGCTTAGTTAACATCGTCAATTTTTTTCAATATACATCTTATCTCATTAAATGCTATAGCCGGCAAATACTTCGTTTTTCGTACACACAGTAATCCCCCCCCCCCCACCCTATAACACGGTAGATTGTTTCCGCGTTATAGGAAAACGCGTTGTAGAAGTATTTCCGTATAACGCGTTTTTACGACCCCGTATAACGTGTTACGTATAAATTATTCACGTTTAACTTTTCTCGCTAAAGGGGGTTTAAAGATTAAGGAAAAAATTATATTATGAACGAAATATGTACGTTTTATTAAAATCGAACAAAACTAAGAACATTTTAAATAAAAAACTTATGTATATGAACTAAAACAATAGTTCATTTCAAATAAATTAACAGTTTTATTACATGTTTATTCGCTGTCCGAACTATCTGAAATAACGTTCCACAAACATCGTCTTTTAATAGAATGTTCAAAGGTTTTACCATTTGAATTTGAAACTAATTATGAACTATTGGGTTGGCAACTAAGTACTTTCGGTTTTGTAGTATAAAATAAAACACTTTTTTTAAACAAAAAATAGTTTTTAATCAATTATATATTTTCCATTTTGCTCAATGACCTATTACCATCTTTCTTTCAGCTGCATGATTCCGCGCTCGTAAAATTTCTGGTCCTTATCAGCAAAAAACTGAACCAGGTGCGAGTGAAGGTCATCGTCATTTCTGAAAGTTTTACCATTCAAAGAATTCTGCAAACTTCGAAATAAATGGTAATCAGATGGTGCTAGATCAGGGCTGTATGGGGGATGCGGCATCACTTCCCAGCCAAGCTCCAATAGTTTCCCACGAGTTGCCAAAGATGTGTGAGGCCTTGCATTATCTTGGTGGAAAACTACACCTTTCTGATTTGACAATTCTAGCCGTTTTTCTTTGATTGCTTCATCCAGTTTTATTAATTGTTGACAGTAAACATCAGAATTGATCGTTTGGTTCCTTGGAAGCAGCTCAAAAAACACAACACCTTTGTAATCCCACCAAACTGACAGCATGATCTTTTTTGGATGCAATTCAGCTTTCGATGTGGTTTGAGATGGTTTATCGTGTTTGCTCCATGATCGTTTTCGAACTATGTTACTGTACAGGACACATTTTTCATAATCAGTGATGATTCTTTTTAAGAAATGGTCGGTTTCAATTCGTCTAAGGTGCATATCGCAAAAGTTGATTCTTTGTGTTAAATGAATTTCTTTCAATTCGTGAGGTACCCAAATATCAAGCTTCTTAACTAGCCCAAGACATTTTAAATGTTTTTCAATTGTTGTGTGCGATACATGTAGCCTCTCCGCAGCCTCTCGAACAGTTATATGACGATCCTCTTCAATTATGACTTTGATTTGGTCAACTTCAGTAGGCCGACCAGAACGTTGCTCATCTTTGAGGGAAAAATCCCCATAACGGAATTTTTTATACCAATTCTGACACGTGCGCTCTGTTAAGCAATTAGCACCATAAACTTCACATATCTTTTTGTGAGCCGCAGCAGCTTTCATTCCTTTACGGAAATAAAATAGTAAAATATGTCGAAAATGTTCGTTTCTGCACTCCACTTAAAATTAACCCACAACTAATAGCTTTAATAAAAATCACGCACTACTTGCTTCTGAAGTTACGTAAATGTGACTTGTGTCACGCGACAAACGGTAAAGTACAGCACTAACATACGTTATACAAAAAATAAAGCACACAGTCAAATCGAAACCTAAAATTCATTTAATTACACATATGACAAATTGTTTTAAAAATATTAATTAAATAGTAAAATGCAAGACACACATAAAAATAGCCTTCACTCATTGTAAAAACATTATAACATTTGACGCGTATAAATATTTGTGTATTATATGAAAGCTTGTGGGATATATGTATGCTTCGACGCACTGGGTTCGACAAATATGTACCCCGAATATGAACGAATTTTCCCATTTTAATTACGAGTTTGAAGGCCTGCGGGTCCCAACAATGGTGATAATTTCGATTTTCCGAAATTAACGATTAATACGTTTAGACGTATTTGAGTAGCTGGAGGAGAACCGCCTCATCGCCGGTTCCACGAACAGACACGGAGAGTATTCTAACACAATGAGATTGGCGGGTTATTCGCTTCCTGACGATATAATTACGCCGGTTGTTCGAGCGGTAATTTATCGATAACGATGTCTGTAATTGTCTACCCGGTTATATTACTATCGTGGCCCCTGAGGGCTGCGAACCCACCACCAGCCCGAACCACACTATTAGCTTATTGTTTGACGAAGAAAATTGCAATTTAGATTATTACCAATGTTTGGATTGTTGGGATATTGGCTCGGTTATTAATTTTCCATTTTATATACACTGCTGCATTACATCGCCGCCAGAATCCAACAAAAATAATGTATATTCCATTGTGTAGTTCCTCTCAAATTATAGAATTGATTTAGTAGGGATGTATATGTATGTTATTAGACGACGAAAAACAAAATTAATATATGAAAGAACTTAGATTTTCTGTCAATAATATTTCAGTTATTTGCAAGTGTAGATGTACACTTTATTTTAATTGTGTGACTGTGTAACGTAATCGCAAGTATACACTGCTGCTTATAAAAGTTTGGACGCAAATAAAAAATTTGCGAGGCAGTTCCTAACAAAATAGACACACTTAGATCAGATATTTTAACTAAAACACCTTTAAAACAAGTTGGTTTGAAATAATTTTAAAATTAAGCGTTTTAAAAATATCTCTTTTATGATGCTATTGGAGCAATTTCTTAACTTTTTTTCAAGTATTAAATATAAGATAAGAATGGTTGTCATAAATAGAGGGATATTTTCCCCTTGGGCCAGGATCGTAAATAAAGCGAGTACGAACAAACGGGCGACCTCGCGATGCACACGTAATTTATGTCATTGATGTTTTGTTTTATAAATAACACACATTATTCACAGCTGTTGCGTAACGCAAAATAGATAAGACTGACAAAATGTCTTCAGCATGACGTAAGTTCCCACATTTGTCTCGGAGAGCAACATATGCCGTGTCGAAGTGATGTTCTTATGTTTAGAAAATGATCGCTCGACATCCGCGGTTGTAATACACTCATAACTAAAAAAAATCTTTAGAAATAGATAACGGATCTGTACACGCACCATCACAAATTTGTCTTAATCTGGTAAAATCGAAATCTTTATAACACTTTCGAACAGACATACAAACTATGTGTGTTGTAGAAAAATACAGCACACATATTTTTTATGCCGCGTGTAGTACATAGCAGTGAGTGTACATTGTTTACAATTGACATTGATTTCACTGACGATAATCTGGTGTTTTGAAATTTTTCTCTATTGGTTCAAATAAATCTTTATAATTGTCGTAAATTTATTTTAAATCAGTTTCAATTGTGTTCCAAAAAGTGCACGGGAAACGACTAAGGGGAAGGATCATTCTACATCAAGACAATGCGCTATCAAAGTAATTTCGATGGCGCCTGTGGTTGATCAATTTAATCACTTAAGGTTGATATATAACCCCTTTCCACAAGCCAAAACGCACACTGATCTACCTCAGTTTGGTATGGAGAAAAATCTCTATGTTCTCTAATCTAAAAAAAAATCTAAAATCTCTAATATTTATATTCGATTTATAAAAGAAGTCTTCATAAATCGAAACTCGTGCGCCTTCTTTTAAGTATTCAGTCAGCCAATACTTACTAATCCAAGAGCCAATATATTTAATCACCTTCGTCACTATTATTTAATGAATCCAATATCTAAACTTTCTCTCAATTAGGTAATTTTGATGGAGCCTGTGGTTGATTAACTTAAGATCACCTAATGTTGATGTATAACCCCTTTCCACATTAATTTTCGTATTCTGTATAAGTATTTCGACAATTGAGTTGTCATCATCAGCAGATAATTAAACAGTGTCACACTTGGAGAGCTACGGTAAAAACCCGCACGACACAAATTCAATTTTGCGTTTTGGTTAGTTTGTAACAACCTTATCTCTTTTAATATATTGTATATTGGGTTGGCAACTAAGTACTTTCGGTTTTTACTGATAGAGAGCGTTGCTTTATTTTTTGTATAACGTATGTTAGTGCTGTACTTTACCGTTTGTCGCGTGATACTAGTCACATTGACGTAACTTCAGAAGCAAGTAGTGCGTGATTTTTATTAAAGCTATTAGTTGTGGGTTAATTTTAAATGGAGTGCAGAAACGAACATTTTCGACATATTTATACTATTTTATTTCCGTAAAGGAAAGAAAGCTGCTGCGGCTCACAAAAAGATATGTGAAATTTATGGTGCTAATTGCTTAACAGAGAGCACGTGTTAGAATTGGTATAAAAAATTCCGTTCTGGAGATTTTTCCCTCAAAGATGAGCAACGTTCTGGTCGGCCTACTGAAGTTGATGATGACCAAATCAAAGTCATAATTGAAGAGGATCGTCATATAACTGTGCGAGAGGTTGCGGAGAGGCTACATGTATCGCACACAACAATTGAAAAACATTTAAAATGTCTTGGGCTAGTTAAGAAGCTTGATATTTGGGTACCTCACGAATTGAAAGAAATTCATTTAACACAAAGAATCAACTTTTGCGATATGCACCTTAGACGAAATGAAACCGACCCTTTCTTAAAAAGAATCATCACTGGTGAGGAAAAATGGGTCCTGTACAGTAACATATATAGTTCGAAAACGATCATGGAGCAAACACGATAAACCAGCTCAACCACATAGAAAGCTGAATTGCATCCAAAAAAGATCATGCTGTCAGTTTGGTGGGATTACAAAGGTGTTGTGTTTTTTGAGCTGCTTCCAAGGAACCAAACGATCAATTCTGATGTTTACTGTCAACAATTAATAAAACTGGATGAAGCAATCAAAGAAAAATGGCCAGAATTGTCAAATCGGAAAGGTGTAGTTTTCCACCTAGACAATGCAAGGCCTCATACATCTTTGGCAACTCGTGGGAAACTATTGGAGCTTGGCTGGGAAGTGATGCCACATCTCCCATACAGCCCTGATCTAGCACTATCTGATTACTATTTATTTCGAAGTTTGCAGAATTCTTTGAATGGTAAAACTTTCACAAATGACGATGACCTTCACTCGCACCTGGTTCACTTTTTTGCTGATAAGGACCAGAAATTTTATGAGCGCGGAATCATGCAGCTGAAAGAAAGATGGCAAAAGGTCATTGAGCAAAATGGAAAATATATAATTGATTAAAAACTATTCTTTATTTAAAAAAAAGTGTTTTATTTTATACTACAAAACCGAAAGTACTTAGTTGCCAACCCATTATTTTATCAACAAAAATTGAATTTCCCTGATAAATGATCTTGCATTAATCTCTAAATATTTTTTTCTATTAAATTAATCTTGAAAATTAACACGTATTTCGAACTGTTCGATAACCTTTACTTTCCCGAAGGAAACGAAAGACTTGAATATCCGTAGATTAAATGTAATAAGTTACAAGGAAAATTTGTTGAAAAATAATATAATTTTTTGCCAAAAAGTATGTGTTTTATTGACTACGTAATTATTGTTTCATTATCATAATAATTATTGAATATTCGTTTGTTTTCCCTACTTTAATTTTTGTGCATTTTTTATAGGTAAATCTGTGGGACCATGTTTTAACAATGATATATTTTATCAATTCAAGGAAGGTTTTACTAATGCAGTTAGGAAGAAGATAAAAATAAAAAACTTGAAATAATATTTTAATTTTGATATATACGAGTATAAGTGAAATACATTTTAATTTTATAATTTATGCAAAATATAATTTATATAATTTTTTTTAATTTTTATTGTTTATACGTATGTAAACTGAATTTATATTTTACGAAATAAAACTTCTGAGTTTCCAAATGTTACTTTGTTTTATTTTGTTGTTGACCTAAATTCCTAAACTCCACGACTGTTCCCAAATTAGTAGAGAATTCTCGAGACTGTGTAGGCAAGCCCCAGACTTCCTTTATAACCAGCTAAGCTAGTTCTTTTAGCTAGCTTAAATTATTTTCATTTTCAAATTACTTTCCATGTATTCAAATTTAATTCTGCCGCGTAAAATTGATTTGACGAATTTTGCAGGTTGTAATTTGGACTTTGAACCTGTTCAGAAATTTATCTCCCTTTTTTTGGAATACAGTGTAGAGAGACATTTCATAAATAACGCACACACATTTTTTTGTTAACTAATATGTGAATTTTTTTATATTGTCTATTTACAATCGTTCAATTTTTTTACTTCGCAATGACCGAATTCCAACGTCAGGGAAGCGTTACCATTTTACCTAATACACCATCTCTGTTTAACTGGCGAATAGCTCTGATAACTGTAGCAGAAAGTTCTTCCAGAGAAGAAAATACGATGTCCATACACAGGTTTTTCCAACTTTGGAAATAAATCAAAGTTGGGTGGACTCGTGTCTGAACTCTAGGGTGCATGGGGTAGCATTTCTTAGATCGTGTTTGCGCAGCTTTTCATTTACGATATTGAGGATGTGCTGGCCAGCGTCGTCATGGAGAGTAAGTGGTCCGGCCTCAAGCAACTGAGGTTGGATTTTGTGAATTTTTTGATTCGTGTTTTTGTATGTATTAATAATAATTATTGCTGTAATACCTGGTTCACATGGAACTCTGTCTGTCATGATGATTCCGTGGTGATCATTTGTTTCACTTTTGACGAAGCTCGATTTTTTTTTGGTCGTGGGGAGATTTGGGCTCTTCAGCCGACTGTGATTTCAACTTCACCCCAAAATTTGTAATCCATGCTTCATCAATAACGACAATTCAACAATAAAATGCTAGATCTTTCAGCAAAATGGCAATGTTCAAGCGCCACTGCTTCTGCTCAGAATTCAAGCAAAAATTTTTCTCGTCTTTAACTCGTCTATTAGATTTCGGAAAACTGACGGTGGAATCCTTCTGACCACAGAAACTTCCTTACATGTCGCACGACGATCTTTTTCTAGTATATTTGTCACAAGTTCCACACTTTATCCGTCTTCTTTTTTTTTATTTCCAGCCGATCTGGTTTGAGATCATAGATTCGTCCAACGAAAAATTTTTACTACTGCCCACTCTCAATTCACCGCACGGTTCACCTAAAGTATTGAATATCTGTCGAGTTTTTGCCAGGTATAATTTCGGTATTTTTGTATAATCTACAGCCACAGTGCTCGAGACTGGTGCAGACTGCATTTCTAACACGCGTTATTAAAAAAGAAATTTCGCAATCGATGAAACAAAAGTAGGTGCTTCTTCCTCAAATCTTAACTACAAATGATATAGTTTTCACGGTGGTTGCGTCACTCGCTCCGCAGTGTTGCCAACCTGTGCATTATTTATTGAAAATATCTATCATATTATAGGTTCCAATAGTAAGACCATCTCGACAGGGCTTTGATTTAGCTTCCAACGATTACTTCCTACTCAGCGATTTGAAAAAAAGACTTTGAAGAATGTTTTGAAAACCCAATGCATATAGAAAGATATTGGTTCATTTGGAAAACTGATTTACAATTGTTTTAACACAATTATATTGGAGTAGTTAGATATGGAGAGGGGAAGCGGAGGACTCGACTCCAGCATGACTCGACACCGAAAGGTATAAGAGTCTATAGGATTAAGTAAAGTAAAGTAAGTGTATTGGAGTAGTTAAGGGAAGTAATAAAAGTAAAGGAAGAGATGATGATTATTTAAAAAAAAATTAAAAACAATGCATGAGTTTTCTTTCATAATTTAGAAATTCAAAACACTTGCTACTCACATTGCAGAAAGTTTTCTTATTATTAAATGTTTCTCGTTTTGAAATTGCCTAAGTTTAAAATTCGTACCCAGCTATACTTACTTTAGCTCCAAATTTTTCCCCAAAACCAATCCCTACATCCCATTCATCAAAAACTTCGTCCAAACTAACATTTTATCCTCAAATAAATCACCAAATAACAGTTCTTTGCTACAAATACAACACCTGTGCGGTGTGCAATTAAAAAGATGTCTTTATTAAACAAAAGTAATGGCAAACACCTACGGAATATCTTATGGAGGACAGAGTCTTTGGTTAAATTCAAGATAGCGCGAACGGGGGATGAACACCAGCTGTTCAACGTAGGAAATGTGATGATATACGCTCTTAAAATGCTAATTTTCCCAACTAAGGAAATGTAAAAGGGTTCCTTCTGCAAGAAATTCGTAATGTATGCGTTTAGTTTTGCCTACTTCGTAATTATTAATGTTTTAAATGGACATTTGTTGTAATAAAAGACCATTTCCGTATACAGTTGGAAATTATGTGTTTAGAAATTATTGTTTAGGAAGTGGAAACGCTAAAACGCAGTGTTATTTTAACTGTAAATATGTTTTTGTGAAATGTAATGTTCAAAATAAATTTGTGATAATATTTAACTTTTGTGTCTATTTTTATCAATAGAAGATGCTTGTTCATTACAATAATAATCGAAAAAATATATGAAGAAAAGTGTAAATACGAGGATAGTTTGACAAGTAGTGAGAATGACACATAGGTGGTGCTCTAATTGGTAAAACAAATGCATTGTAATTTAGGATGCCTATTTATATGTTTACATTCCGATATTGAGATAAATCGGTTGATTAGTTTATTTTTGACAGCTGATTGAAAAAGAAGTAACACGTCGTTTTGTTAAAATGGAAAAAGCAGAGTATCGTGCGGTGATTAAATACTTCGTAATTAAGGGTATGAAAGCTACCGAAATAAAAGATGAGTTACGGGAAACATTAGGTGAATCTGCTCCATCATCCGCCACAATAAGTAGATGGGTAAATGAATTTAAACGTGGTAGAACAAGCTGTGTTGATGAAGCGCGCT
Organism: Dermolepida albohirtum; assembly: GCA_031893035.1. Taxonomy (NCBI): domain Eukaryota; kingdom Metazoa; phylum Arthropoda; class Insecta; order Coleoptera; family Scarabaeidae; genus Dermolepida; species Dermolepida albohirtum. The sequence continues at coordinate 298,278 of JAVIWB010002881.1, read as the reverse complement.
CTGGAGCACCCAAAATCGTGACTTCTAAGGAAATGATTATAAAAATCCATAATATTATTACGCAAGATCGACAACTCAAAGTGAGAGATATAGCAGACATGGTAAACATTTCAACAGAACGCGTACACCACATTTTAACGAAAGAATTGGGCCTTTTTAAGCTTTCGGCAAGATGGGTGTCGCGATTGCTTACGACTGATCAAAAGTTCACTCGTTTGCGCATTTCCAATGAGTGTTTGGACCTTCATAAGCGGAATCCGGTTGATTTTTGTAGGCGATTTGTTACTTGCGATGAAACTTGGATACACTACAGTACACCCGAAACTAAACAACAGTCGAAACAATGGTTAGAACGTGGTTGTGCACTTCCAAAGAAAGCGAAAACCACTTTATCGGCAAACAAGGTGATGGTATCAATTTTTTGTGATTCAAAGGGCATTTTGCTCATTGATTACCTTCAGAAAGGTGCCACAATAAACGGACAATATTATGTAGAACTTCTACAAAAATTAAATGTTGAGATTCGTGCTAAACGGCCAGGAATGGTAAAGAAAAAGATTCTGTTTCACCAAGACAACGCTCCCTCGCATACCAGCACAGTTGCGATGTCCAAAATCCATGAGTTGCATTTCCAATTAGTACCGCATACGGCACCTTTTTCCAAAATTGAAAACGGCACTAGGTGGAAAGAAATTTTCGTCTAACGACGAGCTTATCATCTTCGTAAATGAGTATTTTGCTAGCCTTCCGGAATCGCATTTTAGAGATGACATAAGGGCATTGGAGCACCCTTGGAATAAATGTATTGCTCTTTTAGGAGAATATATTGAAAAATAAAAATTACTTTGTATTAAAAAAATTCATTTTTCTTTTCCATTTTCAGTACTTGTCAAACTACCCTCGTACTTTACGTGTACCAACTTTAGAGAAATTAAAATTGTCGATTATAATAATCAAGACATTTGGGGACTATCATTATATCATATACAAGTGAAATTGAACCATTGCCGACAGCTTGATACATGACAGTGAGAAAAAGATGCTTTCGTAAAGGTCGATTGCTAATTGCTCATTATGTTAGAATATGTAGGAACTATAATTTAATGTCTTCTTTGTAACATTATATATCAGTGAATCTCTTGATCTTCAAGACCTAATTAATGTCATTCATACTGACTCATCAAATACTTTACATATCACTAACGCTATATGTAAAGGAGACATCCAGATCAAGACTATTCCCAGTTATAATTTGAACAACTGTGGGTCGTTACAAAACCATATCAATTGGAAAATAAAATTAAAATCGGGGAAGATGAAGGAAGAGTCTTGGCTTATGTAAATTACAAAATTAGAAATGGAATCATACATAAGTGGAAGGAAGTGTACAGAAGTTTGGAAGTTCATAAAAAGTGAGAAGTCAACTGTAAAAGAGAATGTAGGGGTTAATGTAATACGCCAAGAACAATGGGTGCGGTATTTTGAAGAATTATTACAAGAACTAAGACCACAATGCCAATAAATTAAAGTTCCAGATATTATACACAGTCTGTCGCAGAGAAAGAACGGAGGAAAAGAGATAGAATGTTTCTTCCAGACACATTCTATTGGGATGCGGTAAGTAAAGAGAATTAAAATAGGAAGAAGCAAAACAATCCACACAGTTTAGAAAGAGATGAAGGGAAATATATAAAACACGGATATAGTTCACTCAACTCCACACTTTTTACACCTGCAAAAGGTAAAAAGGCACTACGATTCAGTAAGCTGTATAGAAAGATATGAATAATAATAATGGGACTAATAATAATACTTCCTCTTATAAAGATAAAAGCATCACAACGTTAGTATTGTTTTACCATTTGCAGTGTATAGCCTCAGTATCAACCGCGTACAGTTCGAGCACAAGGTCATAGATATTTGGATTGACCAGTATTCGCTGAAATGAGAACGAGAAACAGGTAACAAACCGTTCAGTTCAATTTCGAGGCCCTAGGCTTGATGAGCCAGTAATGTACCACAGAGCTACCTCTCTTGGACTTGGAAGGTTGCAGTAGAATAAACTCTATGATCACCTCAACTAGCTACTATTGTAACATATATACAAAGTTTAATAAATGATAAAATCGAGATTAAAATTGTCGTCTTTATTTCAATGCTCTGTCAGTCGTCTGTTCTTTATTCATACATTTAACACATTTGAGTATATATTACTTATAATCTAGTGCGTAAGTGAAAATAAAAGTACTAAAAATTATTTTAAAAGATACTCCGTTTGTGATTCCACAATTACCTTTACGTTTAATATATTCTTCCGGTACAATTACGACATCTTCTTTAGGGTGTTTTACGTATTTCGTTTTGATCTCTGGTTCGCTTTCTTCGGAGTCGTCCTCTGTAGTCTCACTCTCGATCTGTGCAATGCGTCTCAAATCCTGCACCAAGCTAATATTAAGTGAATCATCGAACTCTACAATTATGCCGACCAGTCGGTCGTCACAAAATAAAGCATCGCCAGGAAAGCATTTTTGCTTGCCACACTGACATTCTATGTCGTATTCGGAATCTCTTTGGGAGATACTAGCTTTGTATGGTATATGATCTATGCCAATGGCAAAGCAATTGTTTGCGTGAACGAAGTCTCCTTCGAAAAATTTCGGAATCTTCCTTTCACTTTCCACTTCGAGGAATGTGAATCCATTCGAAATATTCGGAACTGTTTCAGTATCGCAGTCTGTCTCTATTTCTACCGGTCCCTTACAGCAAATCTTCAGAATTCTTTGCTTCAACTCGTGTGGAGTTGCAAGAACACTTTCGTCTATTAAAATCGCCGAATAGGCTTGTATATCAGTCTCAACCCTGCATATACTGAACCAAAAATTATTAGTAGTTTGGTTATCATAATCATAATCGTCATTGTATTCCACTATGCAAACTTCGGTAGTACTTTCGATAAAATAATCCGTTTCAGTTCTTTGTTCGCTCCACCTTGAGTAGCATAGCAATACTATTAAATAGAACTCAAATTTCATATCACCTTTAAGAAAATTGTCAACAGTGTACACTGTATGGAGTAATGATTTAGGTTGAGGAACTGAACTAGTAGCGTTACATACTTATTTTGCTTAAAAAATGGGCTGCTGCTGTATGCTAGAGCAGTCAATGTCATGGTCTTATTGTATTTTCATATTGTAAACGTCAAATTAAATTGACAGAATACTTTTCATTCTATTAGACGGTATTAAATATGATATAACGTGTTACTATCAAGTTATGTGCAAGACAGGAAATTCAATCGGAAGCTTTTAATTCAATTATAATAGCAAAAATGGAGGAAGATCACTGGAAATTCTTAAAATCAGAAGAGAGGCGCTGCACTGTGGTTCTGCATTGTAAGAGAAGCGGTCATAATTAGTATTATGTGTAACACATAGCGAGCCTTTTCTTCGTCCCTCCCATAATTTACTGCAGGCAGACTAGGATCAATTCATTTTCAATATATTTTCCAAGACGAAGCACCTAGCTTCTGATGGTTCGAGTTTTCTGAACGCCCCAGCTATCCATTGTTCAAAAGCAAACCCAGAATCTTGCGTTTTGAGCTTGGCCTACGGTATCTCCAGAGTTCACCTTATGTGACTCTTTCATTTATGAGGACATGTAACAGAATAGTTTATGTTCGTCAATTATTCATTAACATAGATGACTCAATGGACCGTCAAGCCTGGAAGAATCGCCTTGACTGGGCTTTTTCCACATCCCTCCCATAATTTGACAGCCAGACGTTAAACAACTGCATTCTAGTGAATGAACACTTGTGAACATTGCCTAAAATAAATTGTAAAGGATATAATGTTGCATTTTAGCCGGTTTGCAGACACAGTCTACGGGTGCTCTACGACGGCGTAGAAGTCATATAGAAAGCGCGGAGGACATTTGTGAACAATACTTTATGATTTTCATATTAAAGACTGTAGGCTTCGTATTCACATATATTATAAACAGGGAATCACGGGGAAAAGTAGTTAAAAGTCTCAGAAAAGAAGAAATACACGAAAAAATTCAAATTTTATTATTCACGTTCATAGCAGTCACATTATTTAAATATTATGGAATATTATCTTTAAAAAAGTAAATAAGAATAGAGTACATACCTCCCTTTTGGAATTACATTGCACAATAATCGCCAAAACATAAACAATTCCGAGAAATGCAGAGAGTAATTAGGGTTGCTAACGCATCACGAAGTTGACACGATTGAGTTGTTGCGAGCAATTTAACAAATTGCTTTATGAAACCCAGTTTTATATGCAAAAGTGGAAATATGTCTATGGTCAAATGGCTGATGTAGAATGTTTGGATCCTCAGGTTTGTGATCAGATCTTAGCATCCAAGCTTAGCATCCAATGCTTCTAACGAGCTTTTCTGTCCCATATACACAAAAAACAGGGATTCTTGGTATATCCACATTACTGGTCAAGAAGAAACCAGACCACTTTAAGGTCAATCCAGATGATTCATTTGTGCGTGTGATATTGTAACAAATCAATAACTTCTTTATGTCTTCATATTCTTTATTCAAATAACTGAGTGGTCTATTGGGGTTGTACCAAATAAATTTCCATTGTGAAGGAGCTTCAGGCTCCGTTTCGAGATGTCGATAAACAGTCGCCATGAGGTTGTGTTGTAGGATGGAGTTACCAATTCTTCCATTAAACCATGTACTGGTCTCCTACGGCGTCATTCACCCCTGCCCAATCAAACACAGTTTACTTCAGCCAATAGGAGAACTGGTTCTTCCTATGACCTATGCTCAATCCAACGGAGAGTGGTCACTTTAATATAAGCCGTAGAGAAAGAACATGACGTCACAGAAAAAAACTAACTACAGTTTTGAAGTCAGCATGTCTATTTAACTTTAAAACAGCTGAAGAATCGAACTTAAGAGAAATTTTTTTTTGAAAACCGTTTCCCAGTGTAATAGACGCAAACTTTTGACATGTCGAGATCTATCGTAGGTAATCTTTCGTATAAGAATAAATTCCAATGTTAATTATATCTTATGTAAGACGTGTTTCGATTTATCGAATCTCATCAGGTAAGCTATGATATTATTATTCTCATACGATTTGTGTAGAGTTCTCATCTCGCGCGGTTTACCAAACATGTATTTGCTTTTACAATACATCTTTGTTAGAGCATCAAATGTTTATTTTTCACAAATACGTGGTACTACGAAAAATATTTACTGAATTTACTCTAAATTTATGACGATATTAGATGTTAGAATATTGAGCAAATTCTTTTGTAGTTGTAAATAATAAGTTTTCGTATTGTCATTAGAGGTTTTTAGAGTTTTTTAATGTTGTTAAATTGAAGGAAATATGCTTTATAATAGCTGGATTTTCACATTTGATGATATTCAATATTCACGAAGTGAACGAAAGCTTTTATGATTGACTGTAAATAGAACACCTCAAAATAAGATTTTATATTTGATTTACTTCTGTAATTGTCATAAACTTGATAATTTAAAACATTATTTCATTGAAAATTTACCACCATTTCTTAAACAAATTTTATTTTAATTCTTTTGTTTCATCTGCTTCTGAGCTTCCGGGCTGGAACCGCGTCACTGGTATAACTGCCGACGTTTCGTACCCTCTCGTATGGGACATCTTCAGAGCTCAAGTCTGTCGCACTGAAAGTGATGTAAGTCGATGGTGGACGGGGTAATATATGGGTAATGGGTCATGGGGTCAATGGAGCGTTACGGTTGCGGTTGGGTTGTTTGGAGATGCAGGATTGCCAGGCGTTGTGTAGGAGGTAGCCATCATCACGGTTAAGGTTATTTGCGTGCTCTATATATTCGCGGATTTTGCGACCATAGTAATGGTTAGTACGGGATAGGATCTTGGTAGAATTAAATTGTTTTGTTTTTGATGTACTCAGTAAAAAGTTTTTCTTCATTAAGAATTTTTTTATAGTCAGTACAAGTTAACTACTTAGTTGACATTGTATTACTATACGCTCTATAAGTGACAAGCATTAAATGTCAATATATTGGGTCTGGGAAAAAGTTCGTGGCGTTTTTCCCGATAGATGGCATTGGTTGCCGATAACTAAAGAACAACAAGTCACAGCGACACCACCGACGGCTCGTTTTTTAGATGACCTTCCGAACGTTAGTTTGAGCGTAGAAACATTGTAATCGGTGCAGTGGTTGGAAAGTTATTCGCACTTGAACATGGAGAAGAATAATGAGAAATTTCGCTATATTCTGCAATATTATTATGATAAGGAGAAGAACGCTGCGCAGGCTTGTGATAAAATTTGTGCTGTGTACGGTGAAGGTACTTTATCGAAATCTGTTGCGCGGAAATGGTTCGCTCGCTTTCGTTCTGGAAATTTCAATGTGAAAGATGAGTCACGCTCCGATCGTCCAATCACTGAAAAATCTGATGAAATTCTTGAAAAAGTCCAACAAGATAAGCATATCAGCAGTGTCGATATTGGCATGGAGCTAGGCATTGACCACAAAACTGTTTTGAACCATTTACACAAAGCTGGTTACAAAAAAAAGCTTGACGTATGGGTTCCTCATGAGTTGAGCGTGAAAAACATGATTGACCGAATTAACATCTGCGATGCGCTGCTGAAACGGAATGAAATCGAGCCGTTTCTGAAACGTTTAATAACCGGAGATGAAAAATGGATTACGTACGATAATCGGAAGCGTAAAAGATCGTGGATAATGGATGGTGAGCCGTCACAAGCGTTCGCTAAGCCAACATTGACGCCAAAAAAAGTGATGCTGTGTGTATGGTGGGACTGGAGGGGAATCGTCCACTATGAGCTACTTCCAACTGGTCAGACGATTGATTCTCAACTCTACTGTGCACAACTAGAGAGATTACGCCAGGCGATTGAAAGAAAACGGCCCGAATTGATTAATAGGAAAGGTGTTGTCTTCCATCATGACAACGCCCGACCACACACTTCTTTGATGACCCGTCAAAAATTGAGAGAGTTTGGTTGGGAAGTTTTGATGCACCCACCTTACAGTCCGGATATAGCACCCTCTGACTATCACCTGTTTCGATCTCTGCAGAACTCTCTCAATGGAATTAAGTTGGTTTCAAAAGAAGCCTGTGAAAACTACTTGATTCAGTTTTTCGACCAGAAACCACAGAAGTTTTTCACCGATGGGATCATGGATCTACCAAAAAAATGGCGAAACATTGTCGATAATAATGGAGCATATTCAGTTTAAATGAATTCGTCCACGCGCCATGCGGGGACCAGTTGAATTTTACTGAAAAAACGCCACGAACTTTTTCCCAGACCCAATATGTACTGCATAAATCTGTAAACTAAATTTTCAAATTTATTATGAATTCAGTTAATTGTAAATCGCAGTTTTACATCATTTTACATCTAAAAGACAGTAATAAATTCAAAAAAAATACTCTAGGAAACAGTTAGGAATAAATTATAATTCTTATATAATAATCGAGTTAAAACATTAGGGTTAATTTGGTACGTAGACTTCCGCGGTCGTGGTCCATGCTTCTGGGCTTTCGGGCTGGAACCGCATCACTGGTATAACTGCCGACGTTTTGTACTCATTTGTATGGGACATCTTCAGGGCTGAACTACTGCACTGAAACTTGTGTAAGTCGATGGTGGACAGGTTTATATATGGGTAATGGGTCATGGGTTAATGGAGCATTACGGTTGCGGTTGGGTAGTTTGGAAATGCAGGATTACCAGGCTTTGTGTAGGGGGTAGCCATCATCGCTGTTTAGGTTATTGGGGTGCTTAGAGATCTCTATAGTTTGGTGGATTCTGAGACCATAGTAATGGTTAGTGCGCGATAGGATCTTGGTCGAATTAAATTAGATATGGTGCCCGGTTTCCAGCCTATGCTCGGCAAGAGCAGAACCGGCTATACGCAGCAACCTAGTACAACGCTCATGTTCAGAAACACGAGTGCGGACAGACCGCTTTGTTTTACCAATATATACACTGCCGCATGAGCATTGGGGTTAGCACACAAAACTCGCAAATTTTATGTATTTACAATATTTGTGCACTAAAATTGCTATTTTCAGATTCTGCCATCACAACACGTCTAAAAAAATTATTTTTCGTGCAATATTTATGCATTAAAATTATTATTTTCTGATTTTGCGATAACGATACGTCTAAAAAACGATTCTTCTATGAAAGTAAGGCAAAATTAGCGAAGAAATACGCAGAAATTGAGGTTAGTTTATAAAATATGTCTATATCTTGGATATGCGTTGTTTCTGCACTAAAATTTTGGTTATTTTTCGAATTCTGCGGCCTTAAATACCCCAAGAAGGTGATTTTTCCAAAATTCAAGGTGATTTCATATTCGTTAAGTTAGCCATACTTTCTATTTCTTCAATATTAACTGATTTAATATATTACGACGTCTTCTTTGTATTTTATATCGACAATAATGTAGAACTAGTAAACGTTTGTGGAAAAGACAATGCATTATTTAATAATTTACCACTGTCATCTTCACCCGAAATTTATTGTGTACCAGTCAAAATTTGCGTAGTTGGTCTACTAAAAAACAAATATTGGAATTCATTACGACATGCCTTTTTTATTTTAAGATACTTTACTTTCAAATCTAATGACAGAACTTAATTAATTTCATCTGTCACAATAAAAAAAATAGAATTAGGATACGAAATTTTTCCGACAGATGGTGTTAATAGTCAAATATCACTTTGCACCAAAGTATCTTTCAATTAGTTGGCCGTCAGATGGAGTTATATGCATGTAGGTGTGTTAAAAATGACTTATTATCTGTCAAATATGTCATTCTAGTATCATCTGAGGTTTTTTCACAAATTTTAACTCCCTTCAATGTATTTGGTATAGAACAATAAGCAATAAGCAATAAGTTGGCCGTCAGATGGAGCTATATGCATGTAGGTGTGTTAAAAATGACTTATTATCTGTCAAATATGTCATTCTAGTATCATCTGAGGTTTTTTCACAAATTGTAACTCCCTTCAATGTATTTGGTATAGAACAATAAGCAATAAGCAATAAGTTGGCCGTCAGATGGAGCTATATGCATGTAGGTGTGTTAAAAATGACTTATTATCTGTCAAATATGTCATTCTAGTATCATCTGAGGTTTTTTCACAAATTGTAACTCCCTTCAATGTATTTGGTATAGAACAATAAGCAATAAGCAATAAGTTGGCCGTCAGATGGAGCTATATGCATGTAGGTGTGTTAAAAATGACTTATTATCTGTCAAATATGTCATTCTAGTATCATCTGAGGTTTTTTCACAAATTTTAACTCCCTTAAATGTATTTGGTATAGAAAAATAAGCAATAAGAAATAAGTTTGCCGTCAGATGGAGCTATATGCATGTAGGTGTGTTAAAAATGACATTATCTGTCAAATATGTCATTCTAGTATCATCTGAGGTTTTTCACAAATTGTAACTCCCTTCAATGTATTTGGTATAGAACAATAAGCAATAAGCAATAAGTTGGCCGTCAGATGGAGCTATATGCATGTAGGTGTGTTAAAAATGACTTATTATCTGTCAAATATGTCATTCTAGTATCATCTGAGGTTTTTTCACAAATTGTAACTCCCTTCAATGTATTTGGTATAGAACAATAAGCAATAAGCAATAAGTTGGCCGTCAGATGGAGTTATATGCATGTAGGTGTGTTAAAAAATGATTTATTATCTGTCAAATATGTCATTCTAGTATCATCTGAGGTTTTTTCACAAATTGTAACTCCCTTCAATGTATTTGGTATAGAACAATAAGCAATAAGCAATAAGTTGGCCGTCAGATGGAGCTATATGCATGTAGGTGTGTTAAAAATGACATTATCTGTCAAATATGTCATTCTAGTATCATCTGAGGTTTTTTCACAAATTGTAACTCCCTTCAATGTATTTGGTATTGAACAATAAGCAATAAGCAATAAGTTGGCCGTCAGATGGAGCTATATGCATGTAGGTGTGTTAAAAATGACTTATTATCTGTCAAATATGTCATTCTAGTATCATCTGAGGTTTTTTCACAAATTGTAACTCCCTTCAATGTATTTGGTATAGAACAATAAGCAATAAGCAATAAGTTGGCCGTCAGATGGAGCTATATGCATGTAGGTGTGTTAAAAATGACTTATTATCTGTCAAATATGTCATTCTAGTATCATCTGAGGTTTTTTCACAAATTGTAACTCCCTTCAATGTATTTGGTATAGAACAATAAGCAATAAGCAATAAGTTGGCCGTCAGATGGAGCTATATGTGTAGGTGTGTTAAAAATGACATTATCTGTCAAATATGTCATTCTAGTATCATCTGAGGTTTTTTCACAAATTGTAACTCCCTTCAATGTATTTGGTATAGAACAATAAGCACTAAGCAATAAGTTGGCCGTCAGATGGAGCTATATGCATGTAGGTGTGTTAAAAATGACTTATTATCTGTCAAATATGTCATTCTAGGTGTGTATAAAAAATAAGATAAGTTATTAGTTATATGCATGTCTTATTATCTGTCAAATATGTCATTCTAGTATCATCTGAGGTTTTTTCACAAATTTTAACTCCCTTCAATGCATTTGGTATAGAACAATTGGAAAATCAATGACCGATATGCTATTTAAAAACAATTCAAACGTTTTTTCGTTTTTAAAATGAAAGCTTACATATTCTATATTTCACTTTCTGTTATTTGGTTTGATTATACAGTTCTGGCAGATACTTTTTGCCAAAGGTTAAACCCGAGAGATGAAGAGATAGTATTAGAACAAAACTACATATATACTGTCTGTATCGGGGTGTCAATGGTGCGCAATCATTCAGGTGTGCTATTCGAAAGTGACAAATTAGTTTTACGATATACTGATGACAACATCGATAGTGTGTGCTGTAAAGGACCAGTTTACAACCAAACAAATTGTGATATACCTCTTCGTGTTATTAAAGGTAAAACCTATGTTTTTATAATATTACCCAAAGTTAGGAGTATTCCGAAATTTTACCAAGGGGGTGACATTTTAAAGGCGAAAGATTGTATTGTGATCGGAACCGGACATTCCGATTATAGAGGCAGTATTTATAAAGTTGGTGACGACCTGTACAAGGTCTCCTGCCAATGTGGAGACGTTGCCTGTTCGGAAGGAGACGCGTTGTTATGTGAAGATCAGTTAGTTGGTATGCTGACGTACACGGACGAGGGGTATAAATTGCTATTGTTTTTGGGATATCGCGAAAGTAAACATAGGAAGGATAAATTGAGGAAGAAACAAGAATCGTTTGATGTCGTGAATGATGATGATTCTCCTTGGGTTAAGATAAAAAGAAATGTCGCCGTTTTAAGATTGATATCGTCCATGGCTTTTAACACTGCATGTATTTTGCAATTGTTTGTACATTTATTTATTGTATTAAAATAAAGGTTTTGATTTTATAAAATTGTAGAAATGAAAAACAGTCAAAGAAAGGTCACTTGCATTTTTTTGGAGGTCAATTGAATGTGATAGCCTCCAAAGCAACCTTATTTCGCTTTTCCACAAATATACCTATTGAATTCTATTCACAACAACTACCCCTTCCCATATTATTAATCTGCATAAATCCATGGCAGATCTACTGCTTCATCTTGTCGAGTCTTAAGTTGCCCATAAATGGCTTGTCTCTTATGATCCAATGTCTCACATTTTTGCAAGATGTGGTTGTTCATTAAACAAGCGTTTCGGAGGTCGTTCGAATCTGATAGCTTTCAAAACAGCCTTATTTGTCGTTTTCCTCAAATATGCCTATTGAACCCTATTCACTACAACTACCCCTTTCCTATTATTCATCTGTACGCTTCCATGGCAGGTCTACTGCTTCATCTTGCCGAGTCTTAAGTTGCCCAGAAATGGCTTGTATCTTATGATCCAATGTCTTATATTTTTGCAAGATTTGGTTGATCATTAAACAAGCGTTTCGAAGGTCGTTCGAGTGTGATAACAGCCTTATTTGGCTTTTTCCACAAATATACCTAATGAACCCTATTCGCTATAACTACCCCTTCCCCTATTATTAATCCATACGGATCTATGGTAGGTCTACTGCTCCATCTTGTTGGGTCTTAAGTTGCCCATAAATGGCTTGTCTTTTATGATTAAGTTGCCCATAAATGGCCTGTCTCTTATGATCCAATGTCTCACATTTTTGCAAGATTTGGTTGATTATTAAACAAGCGTTTCAGAGGTCGTTCGAATCTGATAGCCTCCAAAGCAGCCTTATTTGTCGTTTTCCACAGATATACCTATTGAACCCTATTCACTACAACTACCCCTTCCCAATTATTCATCTGTACGGTTCCATGGCAGGTCTACTGCATCATCTTGTCGAGTCTTAAGTTGCCCATAAATGGCTTGCCTCTTATGATTAAGTTGCCCATAAATGGCTTGTCTTTTATGATCCAATGTCTCACATTTTTGCAAGATTTGTTTGCTTAATAGAAGGTATACAAAATTAATAGTAATGATACCCGATACGATACTTGCTAAGGTAGAATTTCTAGAAGAACACTACGTCGTTTTTTAAAACAAACTGCATTTGACGCGAGAGTGTGCCGGATTTGAAGCATAAGGTATGTTTTCGCAATTATTTTAGCAAACCGAGTACGTCATTAGGAAAAATGTTGTATTTATGTAGGAAGAGATCGTTGTATATCTAAACTAAAGTCTACGAAATTTTAATTGTTAAATTTATTTTATGAATTTATATAATAGAATACAGAAGTAGTAGAATACCTTAAAATTGTGATTTTACATAACTACAGCGTACCAACACTAAAAAAGACCTTAGATTTTCAATTATCTGATTAGTTCCCATTCACCGTTGTTCGTTCGCTGGTTATCAATAAAGATTTAACAAATTTCGTTGTTTCAGCCGCTTTCAGGTCTAATTAATCTGAAGTATCATAGATATTAATAACCATAAATTACCGAAACAAACATCATCAGGCAATTCCATTAGTTAACGAGGCGTTCGCACAGACAGCACCGCCGCCACCGCGGCAGCCGCATCCGGCAATCCAAACGCGGCTGTATATATGCGTACGCAAATATCTAATTTCACAATTGGTCTCATAATTCAGGCAGTATTACGGTAGATGTCACAGAGATGTATGCGAACCCGCTAATTACTTTGTTACACCGGTGTTTGATATAATTTATTGGGGATATTATCTGACAACTCTCTTGATTACTTGTAAAGTATCGTGTGTCTTGCTTCTGCACATGGCAGCAAATATTTCTCGAATAAGATTAAATTAAGCCAGTGACACACACACACACACACACACATATATATATATATATAAATCACATGAAAAGAATTCTGTTAGTAGTTGCTTAGTTAATTTGTTTAGGAAAGCAAATAAAAAGTATATAAAGAAGAATGCACTACCAGCCTTACAAACTTGATAGTTTCTTGTTTCGGCGTTAAATGACTTTTATTTGATTTCTCGATGTGATCCGGCTCGAAGGACCAAAATACGATGCGGAATTTTCATTGTAAATTACTTGGGATATACGCCATAAAATCGAAATAAAATACCGGTTCTGTTTTCTTAACTTTATTCACACGTGCTTATATTAGAAGAGATTATAAACATCTACCAGATGTACCGGAGCGCCATTACCGATTTTTCTAACAGATGTCGCTAGGTTTACGTATGCAATGTTATAATTTGACACATATGTCATTTTATTCTACTTACATCAAACTTCAAAGTCATACATGTAATATTTTGCGAAAGTAACACCGCCATAGATTTATACCTCTCTGAAAATGTCGAGCTTCGTGCCTGAAAAAGTGCACTGAAAGTCATCGTTTGCTGGTAGGAACTTACGGTGAGCATGCTCCAACGATAAAAACATGTGAGGCGTGATTTGACAATTTGAAAGTGGTAATTTCGATATGCAAGACGAAGAACGTTCTGGTAGATCGAAAAGGTTTGAAGATGCGAAACTGCAAGCGTTATTGGATGAAGGCCCAACTCAAACTCAAAAACAATTGGCAGAAGCGTTAAATGTTAAAAGTGAAACCAATAGATCATTTGTAACGTCTCTTTATAAATTCGATATCAGAGAACAAACAGGTCGATGCTGAATTTTGCAATGAAGTCATCGATGTTGAGCGATGGAACTCTTGCTCATGAATTCTTTTCATTTTCATTGGTCGTTTTATTCTAACTGTAAATTTTATTTTTTCGTATTTGTGTTTCTTGAGTATTGAACAATAAAATACTCAGTGTACGTTCACGACGTTTCTGGGCTTTTTCCCGTATGTTTCAAGTTAAATGACTTGTCATTATAATTATGTCTATGCTTGAGTATAAATACAAAGAAACACAATATAATTTTGACAATTTAGAAACTCTTGTGTAATTGTAAATTTATATAATAATAACACAGGCCAACACACATTTTGGTGCCTGCGATTTTTTAACTGTTCCTGGGTAATTTTTGGATGCAGAATGTAAAAAAGTTCTCAGATTTGGTCTATCAGATCTAGTTTTTGAGATTTTTAAAAAAAATTGTATATATATTTTACGTTATAACTGTTATAATACGAGTATATAATATAACTATTGACAGTTAAAAAAACGAAGACACATGGATTTAAGTATTTATTGCAAAAACTTAATTTACATAATTACATTAGTCACTAATCACATAAAAATTTTCTTTTATACGACTTTCTAGAATGGAGTTTACTAGGGCAGTCTCGCTGAAGGCTCCAGCAGTAGTCCGCCATCATGTGGCTATCCCATCGTTCTTGATAACGATCTTCCATAGCTTTAATATCCTGATGGAATCTTTCCCCCTGGTCTTCACTACAGTCACCTAAGTTTTCTGGAAAACGATCTAGGTGGCTGTGGAGGTAGTGAACTTTTATACTCATGTTACAGCCGAGAATATTAAAATTTGAAAGCATAGTTTGCACTAATTCTACGTAATTCTCTGCTTTATGATTGCCAAGAAAATTTTGTACTACTTGAACATATGAACACCAAGCGTTAGATTCAGTCTCGTTCATTGATGTGGTGAATTGTGGATCTTTAACAAGTGGCCTTATATGAGGACCATCAAATATACCAGCTTTTAGTTTTTCCGTGCTAATGCCAGGAAATTTACGTGATAAATACCCAAAACAATTTCCATCTCGATTTAAAGCCTTCACAAATTGCTTCATTAAGCCTAGCTTGATATGCAAGGGCGGAAGTAAGATTTTTTCTCTTGCAACCAAAGGTTCGTTGATCACGTTTTGTTTTCCTTGAATCATGACATTTCTTGAAGGCCATTTTTTTTTAACCCAGTGCTCATTTTTATCTCTGCTGTCCCAAAGGCACAAAAAACAAGGATATTTTGTATAATAATTTGTATATCTCTTTATTTGCTGTCCTTTATCAGAAAAAAATATCAATTAACCTGTAACCTGTATCTCAAAAACTAGAGCTGATAGAAAAAATCTGGTGGCATTTTTAGAATCAGCACATTAAAAACATCTAAAATCAGATGTTAGATTTCCGGCACCAAATTTTTTTTTTCATTTTGTTACCCTGTGTAATACTCAACAGAAAAAAAAAATGTTAAAAGAAAAAATAAATAACTTAAAAAAGGGGATCCTCCCGAAATGCCATTAGAATCAACAGTGTTTTATGATTTTATTATCCCATACTGATCGAAAACCCTAAATACGAGAATAAAATTTATAGTTCATTTTAATTTTGATAGGCACGTCAGAAAGCCAAATCGTCATATTTAGGGCGAAGAAAATGATTGTGTTAATCATGAAAAGGAAATGCAATAACAGAAGTGCGTCGTTTGGCGTGCGTTTTGATGTGGTGAAGTGATTAACGTTAAAAAAACACGAATCGCTGTGTTCAAATCTAGAAGTTTGTTCAAGTAGTATGACTAAGAAATAAAATCCCATTCCGTTTTATTTCTTAGTTATACTTAGTCATCACTGGATTTAAAGCACCTTAAAAAGGTATGTACACAGTCTGTCGCAAACAAAACTGAACGTTTTTAAAATAGTAATTCTTAGTGGAGCTATCTATTAAAAAAATATGCGTCGGTAAGATCTTTCACTGTTATGCCATTTGCATCATTAGAAGCAGAGAAATTCCACATACAGTAACAGCGTGTATTTGGCATTGGTCGAAAAATTAATTTTGAACAAAGAGCGAATATCAAGTTCTATTTTAAACTCGGTAAATCGTTTACTGAAACGTTTAATTTGATGAAGCAAGTGTATGGTGATGGGTGTGTATTACGTACGAGTGTGCATGAGTAGTATGAAAAATTTAAAGACGGTCGTACGGACATGAAAGGCGACGAACATCTTAGTGCAAAAAAATCTGTGGTTACGGAAAATATCATCGAACTTAATTTATCGGAACTGAGTCGAAATCCTCATTGCGATACATGGGAATGGAATTAAATATTTCCAAAGATTCAATTCATCGCATTTTGATACAGCATTCGGGACTGAGAAAGATTTGTGCAAGGTTTGTATTACACAAGCTAACTGAATTCAACATTGTACAAACTTGATTAAAAACTTAAAAAGGGACGGAAACTATAGGTATTCTATTGTAACTGACGATGAGAAGTGGTGTTTTCAATATGATCCAGAGACCAAGCGTCAAAACTCTGAATGTAAGCATCCAAGCTAAGAAAGCCCGACAAAAAGCCATTTGGAGAAGTCAAAAGTGAAGACAATGTTAATTTGCATTTGTGATTCGAAAGGCATAGTGCGCAAAGAGTTTGTACTAACTAGTCAAACAGTCAATGCTTTATATTATCTTGGTGTTATGAAGCGTCTTTTGACGCGTGTTCGTCGTGTGCGTCCTCAATATCTTGAAAATGGTAGCTGGCGTTTGTTACATGATAATGCACCATCTCATCGCCCGACGCTTGTCACTGATTTTCTAACTACAAATGGCATTTTAAACATCAATCATTCATTGGGTTGACCGGATTTGGCGCCCTGTGATTTCTGTCTATTCTCTAAACTATATTTGTCGATGAAAAGACAGCGTTATGCCGACGTCGAAGCCATTAAAAAGGCATCGACAGCGATCTTGAAAAACATCTCTAAAAATGAACTTAAAAATTTATTCGACATGCTAAGTGCAGCACACTTCCGAATTAATTGTGGAATTATCTGGCAGAAGATAGAAAAACAGTTCCCTTGGAAACGTAAAACACAGAAGACACAAAAGCGATGGCCTCTATCATCGCTTTTGTGTGACCATCGGCCCTCAATTTTAACTGCTTCTATTTCATGGAGTCACTCAATTTGGTGACAGTACACATCTAAATTAATTGTGGAATGATCTGACAGAAGACAAAAAAGACCCTTGGAAACACACAAAATAGAGACCATCTCTTTTTGTGAATATCGGCTTTCAATTTTTGCCACTTCTGTTTCATGGAATCACTCAATTTGATGGCGGTACAGTTCCCTTGGAAACACAAAATAGAGACCATCTCTCTCGACGCTTGTCACTGATATCCGTTGCGCCGACGTTGAAGCCATTAAAAATGCGTCGACGACGATTTTGAAGGACATCTCTAAAGATGAACTTAAAAACTCATTCGACATGTTAATTGACCGTGCAAAACGTTGTATTGAAGCTGAAGGCGATTACTTTGAATAAAATAAAAGAATTTTACCAAAATAGTTAGCTTCTGTTTTTATTTTAAAAAAGGTTTTTTCTGCGACAGACTGTGTATATTTTTTTTCATTTAACTGTTTGGAAATTTGCAAAATGCAAATGAAATCTTCGAAAGTAATATAAAACATACATAAAAAATCGCTTGATACATTAAAAATCTTACTCAAAGGACCAGCCCATTCAAATTGTAGGCACAATCCTTCACTAGGAAACAAAGAATATCATCATCACTAGCAGTTAATCTATGCTTTAACCCCTTAATGCAATGAATCATCTCATTCGGTGAAAGCCAGAGTAAACATGAAGGTGACAAACTATAAGCTAAGTCAGACAAGGCAGAAACAGCAGATTTCGGTGAGAAAACGTTAGAAAAAACACGGATCGCTGTTCTAAGAATTATGAAGTTTGTCCAAGTAGTATGTCCAAGAAATAAAGCGTCAGATTACGGAATGGGAATTACAGGGTTTTAAGCATCTTAAAATAGTATGTATATTTTTTGTTATTTAATTGTTTGGAAATTTATAAAGTACAAATGATGCCTTCAAAACTAATTAAAAACATTCATAAAAAATCACTTGACATGCCTTTGTAAAATGGATCTAATTTGACAGCGAAAACTGACAAACAATGTATCATAGCAAATTGTAGAAACAAAAATTCCACAAAGTGTAGCCTATGTAAAACTCAATCATTTTGGTATACCCAAATTCTTATCGTCGATGTGTCTAAGGCAGCCAATGATTTAAGAAATTTCTGCGGAGTCTCTTCTTTTGACACGCGTTCCAAAATATCTTGTAACTTTTGATTGAACCAACATCTTAAATGATTTAATAAATAGTATATAATAACATTTCGAAAGGAATTTTAAACGACTCATTATATTAAACATAAAAAGTGTACGATCCATTTTAGGGGATTTGACAAAATAACTTGAAAGTCTTATTCAAAGAATAAGCCCAGCCAAAATATAGGCACACTCTTTGACTAGGAAATAATAAAGAGTACCATGATCATCAGCAGTTAATTTATGCTTTAATCCCTTAATGCAAGGGACCATCTCATTTGGTGAAAGACGTAGAAACATAAAGGGAGCAAACTAGAAGCCAAGTCAGACAAGGCAGAAACAGCAGATTTTGGTGAAAAAACGTTAGAAAAAACACGGATCGCTGTTCTAAGAATTATGAAGTTTACCCATGTAGTATTGTATGTCCAAGAAATAAAGCGTTAGATTGCGGAATGGGAATTACTTGGCTTAAAGCGTTTTTAAAAAATATGTGTATTTTTCTTCATTTTATTGTTTGGAAATTTATAAGATACAAATGGTGCCTTCAAAATTAGTTCAAAACATTCATTAAAAAACGCTTGATACGTCTTTGTAAAATGGATGAACAGCAAATTGAAGAAACAAACATTTTCCAAAACGTAACCTACGTACGACTTAATCATTTTGGTATACCCAATATTTACAGTTAAAATGTAGTTGAAACTCTTATCGTTAATTTGTGCAAACTAGCCAATGGTTTAAGCAAATCCTATGGAGTCCATTCTTTGGACATGTGTCCCAAATATCTTGTAACTTTCGATTCAACCAACATTTTAAAAGATTAATAATTAGTAAATAATAACGTGTCGAAAGATAATAACGACAGAAATTCTAAACGACTCAATATATCGAACTTAAAAAAATGTGGGATGTTTTAGGACATTTGAAAATTTTAGTTTAGTTTAAAAACAATATTAACAATGACTTATGCAAGGTGTTAGGAAAAATATAAAGATATTCAATAACGAATCGTTTAAACCCCATATCTAATATAATTTTTCTTTGAAATAATTTATTTTTAAATTTCTGCACAGAATAATCGGTTTTGCCAGTAATTTTATGTTAAAATTATAAAATTTGTGCCCAATAATACTATGATTAAATGATAGGTTTTTCTTCGTCCATCCCCTTAATCCCCTCGAACAAAACAAAAATAAAGTTTCCTATTCAATTCAAAACTAATGTTGGAAGGAAATAAAGAAGAAGGCGTCAGAGATTTTGATCGATGCATCCGAACGTTCGGTTCTTATTGGAGGACGAGGCGACGCGTGGGCGGGGTTTTACACTACAGTCTCCCTCCACGGGCACTCAATCAGCCCTTGTTTTGGAGCAGGAGATGTACAACAGCAAGATACATAAGCTGATTTATATCAAACAGAATTATTTTTATGGGATAATAAATTCTGGGGGCGTTTAACCCTTTGCTTTCAATTTTCGCGGCAGTTGCGTTGCCAGATTTGATGAATTTTAAGTTTTCGGTTATTTATGGGAACAATAGGTTTAATATCCGGGCAATTTAAAAATATATTTATTTCTTCATGATACATTTTAGTTTCAGTTACAAATTTTTTATTTCTTACAAAATATTTAAGTTTGTTTATAAAAATATAAAATGTTTTTTGAATGAAATAATTAATATATGTAATTGGATAAAATACATTATATACCAGGTGTATCGGAAAGTCATTACCGATTTTTCTAACAGATGTCGCTAGGCGTAAGTGTGCAATGTTATGATTTGACACATATATCATTTTATTCTACTGACAACAAGATTCAAAGCCATACATGATATTTTTTGCGAAAGTAACATCGTCATAGATTTACATTACTTATTTAATCAAAAGAAAAAGGCGCTGAAAGTCATCGTTTGCTGGTAGAAACTTACGGTGAGCATGCTCCAACCATAAAAACATGTGAGGTGTGGTTTCGACGATTCAAAAGTGGTGATTGCGATAACCAAGACAAAGAACGTTCTGGTACACCGAAAGAGTTTGAAGATGCGAAACTGCAGGAGTTATTGGATGAAGACCCAACCCAAATTCAAAAATAATTGGCAGAAGCGTTAAATGTGGCCTAAGAAACAATTAGCGTCCGATTACCAGCAATAGCAAAAATCCAAAAGATGGGAAACTAGGTGCCACATCAATTGAATGACAGGCAAATGAAAAATCGAAAAATCGCCTGTAAAATGCTGTTCCAAAGGTATGATCGGAAGTAATTTTTACATCGAATAATGAGGGGTGATGAAAAAATGGATTTATTTTGAAAGCCCTAAGCGTAAAAAATTATGGTTATCACTTGATGAAACCGATCCATCGACTCCAAGGCCAAATCCTTTTGGTTGCAAGACAATGCTCTGTGTTTGGTGGGACCAAAGTGGCGTTGTGTATTACGAACTGTTGAAACCTAGCGAAACAGTTAATCTTGATCGTTACCGACAACAAATTATCAATTTGAACCATACATTGATAGAAAAACGTCCAGAATGGGCCCGGAGACACGGTAAAGTGATTTTACAGCACGATAACGCGCCGTCTCATACAGAAAAATCGGTCAAAGAAGCGTTGAAAGCACTTAGATGGGACATGATATCGCACCCACTGTATTCTCTAGACCTCGCCCCGTTCGAATATCACCTTTTCGCATCGAGGAAACACGCGCTTGCAGAGCAGCACTTCGCGAATTTCGAAGAAGTTAGAAAATCGCTCGATGAATGGTTTTACTCAAAGGACAAATAATTCTTTTGGGATGGCATCCATAAACTGCCCGAAAGACGGGCAAGATATGTAGAATCAAGTGGCAAATTCTTTGACCAAATAAATTTGTCCATTTTCTTGAAAATTATGTAGTTTTTTTTTTACAAAAAAACCGGTAATGACTTTCCGATACACCTGGTACGAAGTGATTGATTGAAATCTTTTGTTATTATGTGAGTATTATTTTATTTTTGTTTCTGAAAATTTTAGTAAGCATGAAAGTTCAAAGAAAATATTTTTGCGATGACTGCGCTTCCAATTTAATCGAGAAAGCGTTACCAATTTGTTTATTTTAAATAGAAGAACGTACTTTTTATTGCATAATTGGATTCCAAAACTTATTATAGAAAAACTTCTTTAAGTTTTCCCTATACCTAAATTCAATCATTTTGGAGATATTTGAATTTTTTTTAAATATTTAGTCTTACATCATTATTATTATTATTCGCTGTAGTTCTTTGGAATCGAAAATTGTATTCGCAGTATAAATAGAAGACATCTCAATCTTTACTCTGATACTTTCATTTTTGACAAATCTTATACAGAGTGTTAATGAAATAGCTTCGAGTACGTGCAACTTTAAACCTTCAAAACCTTTTCTTTCAATTAAGGGATGATTTATTTTGAGGTACTTTTTTCAAAAATAAAAAATATAAAAACCATGTTCGAACTTTATGGAACTTCTGACATGAGACAAAAGGTGTCGTATCTATCATTATTGAATTCGAAGTACTATTTTCTCCCAAATATGATAAATATGATTAGAAAAGTCAAATTAATGACAAAAATAAACTCATAACCTGCTTCATCGTGTTTGTTAAATATGAGTTCTGGATTTAGTTAATTTATACTCATAAGAAGTTTCCATATTGTGTAATAGACAATTTAGTCAGCAGGAAGGTAAGGGGTTCAATAAAATATATATTCAATAAATTATTTATCTTAATTTTACATATGCAGAAATTTTTGAATTACTTCCAACCTTTTATTTAAGTTTCTAACACGTTGATATACATATACAAAAATACCACTTGCACAACTTATATCAAGCACGCAAAATGATGCACCCATACCTATTTATCTTAATTTTACATACGCAGAAATTTTTGAATTTCTTCCAACCTTTTAAGTTTCTAACACCTTGGTATATACAAAAATACCACTTGCACAACAAGTTATCTCAAGCACGCAAAATGATGCACCCATACCTATTTGTCTTAATTTTCCATATGCAGAAATTCTTGAATTACTTCCAACTTTTTATTTAAGTTTCTAACACCTTGGTATATACAAAAATACCACTAGTACAAGTTATATCAAGCACGCAAAGTGATGCACCCATGTCTATCTATCTTAATTTTACATACGCAGAAATTCTTGAATTACTTCCAACCTTTTATTTAAGATTCTAACACCTTGGTATATACAAAAATACCACTTGCACAACAAGTTATCTCAAGCACGCAAAATGATGCACCCATACCTATTTGTCTTAATTTTCCATATGCAGAAATTCTTGAATTACTTCCAACCTTTTATTTAAGTTTCTAACACCTTGGTATTTACAAAAATACCACTGGTAGAACAAGTTATATCAAGCACGCAAAGGGATGCACCCATGTCTATTTATCTTAATTTTACATACGCAGAAATTCTTGAATTTCTTCCAACCTTTTATTTAAGTTTCTAACTCCTTGGTACATATATACAAAAATACCACTTGTACAACAAGTTATATCAAGCACGCAAAGTGATGCACCCATGTCTATTTATCTTAATTTTACATACGCAGAAATTCTTGAATTACTTCCAACCTTTTATTTAAGATTCTAACACCTTGGTATATACAAAAATACTACTTGAACAACAAGTTATATCAAGCACAGAAACTGGTGCTCCCATACCTACACATTCCTTCAAAGAAGGAAAAAATTCGTAATACCCAAAAGTGAACAGAAATAAATTTAATCGTGTGAAAATAAATATTAATTGTCACATAGAATTGAATTGAATCGAATCGAAAATGACAGAAAATTCTAAAAATTAATTATTTACAAAATAATTTTCCTTCTGGCATATAATAATGCATTTTCAATATAAAGAAACACTTAATCACTGAAGGTTGATATAAAACCCCTTTCCATATTAATTTTCGTATCCTGTATACGTATTTAGGCAACTAACTTGTCATTATCAGCACAGTACAGTGTGCGTTTTGGCTTTCGGCGGTACAAATCGTGTGTGTGTGATATGTTTCGTACGGATATTTTACCGTAGTTTTTCAGGTGAGATGGTGTTTAATTTTCTGCTGATAACGACAACTAAGTTGTCGAAATACCTATACAGAATACGAAAATTAATGTGGAATGGGGTTATATATCAACCTTCAGTGATTAAATTAATCAACCACAGTCCTCCAAGAGGGAAAAAAATTCGTAGTACAAAAAGTGAACAGAAATAAATTTAATTGTGTGAAAAAAAATATTAATTTTTACATAAGATTGAATTGAATCGAATCGAAAATGACAGAAAGTTCTAAAAAATTAATTGTTTACAAAATAATTTTCCTTCTGGCATATAATAATGCATTTTCAATATAAAGAAACACTTAATCGCTGAAGGTTGATATAAAACCCCTTTCCATATTAATATTCGTAATTCTGTATACCTATTTCGACAACTAAGTTGTCATCATCGGTACAGTACAGTGTGCATTTTGGCTTTCAACGGTACAGGTCGTGCGCGGAATTTGTTTCGAGCGGGCTTTTGCCGTATTTTTTCAGGTGCGACACTGTTTAGTTATCTGCTGATGACGACCACTTAGTTGTCGAAATACGTATACAGAATACATATATTAACCCTCAGTGATTAAATTAACCAACCACAGATTCCATCAGACAGAACATGTTTCTACACGAACACAAACCTTTGAATTGTTTAGTGTTAATTTATCACTAAAGTGAAAAATAATGTGTAATTTGAGGTTATTTGCTTATGAAAGTAAATTTTGTTGGAGATTGTGGTTAAATGAATTATTTAAAAAGGGCAGAATATTAGGAAATATTGACTTACATATTTCTTGTGAAAGTCAGTGTCCGTTTGATTTTGGCGGAATAAGAGCGCGGAATTTTTCTGTGCGAGTTTTATTGGGGATTCATGTGAGACACTGTGATTAATAATCTGCTGATGATGACAACTTAATTGTTGAAATAGGTATACAGATTACGAACATTGATGTGGTAAGGATCGTTTGGTCTCTTTTGGTTAATTTATTTACTTATATTTATAAACAATTTATATAATGAAAATCCATTTTTCCATCTATATTCCTAAATACTTTATATCTCTTACCTATTTTGTATTATATCCTTCGATTTTCTTAAATACGATATGATAGGCTTCTTTTCATATTTGTGGTTAGAAAAACTCTATGAACTCCGTGAGAATTCTAGCCTATTTTGTATTATATCCTTCGATTTTCTTAAATATGATATGATAGGCTTCTTTTCATATTTGTGGTT
This sequence comes from Dermolepida albohirtum, assembly GCA_031893035.1. Taxonomy (NCBI): domain Eukaryota; kingdom Metazoa; phylum Arthropoda; class Insecta; order Coleoptera; family Scarabaeidae; genus Dermolepida; species Dermolepida albohirtum. Next base: position 273,403 of record JAVIWB010002881.1, on the reverse strand, counting down.
AGAAAAACTCTATTAACTCCGTGAGAATTCTAGCCTATTTTGTATTATATCCTTCGATTTTCTTAAATATGATATGATAGGCTTCTTTTCATATTTGTGGTTAGAAAAACTCTATGAACTCCGTGAGAATTCTAGCCTATTTTGTATTATATCCTTCGATTTTCTTAAATATGATATGATAGGCTTCTTTTCATATTTGTGGTTAGAAAAACTCTATTAACTCCGTGAGAATTCTAGCCTATTTTGTATTATATCCTTCGATTTTCTTAAATATGATATGATAGGCTTCTTTTCATATTTGTGGTTAGAAAAACTCTATTAACTCCGTGAGAATTCTAGCCTATTTTGTATTATATCCTTCGATTTTCTTAAATATGATATGATAGGCTTCTTTTCATATTTGTGGTTAGAAAAACTCTATTAACTCCGTGAGAATTCTAGCCTATTTTGTATTATATCCTTCGATTTTCTTAAATATGATATGATAGGCTTCTTTTCATATTTGTGGTTAGAAAAACTCTATGAACCTCATGAGAATTCTAGCCTCAGTAGAATATCTGTCATGCTACCTAAGCATTTAGAGCTTCGCGGATTCCAAAATTCGAGATTGGAAAATCGTCTTCTCCAGGACAATGTTTCAACTTCCACATTATTTAATTCATCTACTAATTACTAATCAGTGCTGACAGTAATTAGAAACAGATTATATTGGCGACTTACTCATAATAATTCAGAAATACGTCGTCTAAGGATTTATGTTAAAAATACGACAAATTCTGCTTCAAAAGCCAGTTGTATACTTCTCTTCTGATAATGAAAAATACGAAACTTCAGGTTGTAAAGGCAATAAAGAGACCTTAACATAGAATATTGTATTGCACAAAAAAATATCTGGACCTCGATTTCTATACTTTTTTATGATACATTATTTATATCCAAAACAGGAAGTTTTTGCAAGAAATCGTCTCTCCGAGAAGTAAAGAAAGTTTAATGAAAATATCAAATTGTAAGGATGCTATCCAATACGATATGACAGGTTTAAATTACGAGGGAGCATTTTTATATTCGCGGAATGGGGGACAAGGGGTGGAAATAAAAAAACCAAATTATTTTTCTTTGTCAATATATTCACCTGTAAGACGGATACATTTTTCACATCTTTCAATTAATTTATTTATACCCTCACAAAAAAATGATTTCTCTTTATCTGCAAAATACGCCGAAACTGCCTCCTTGACTTCATCATCGGCAGTAAATTTTTTACCCCGCAGCTCGTTTTTCATTTTCGGAAACAGGTAATAATCACTCGGGGCCAGGTCTGGGCTGTAGGGTGGGTGATTCACAATTTCGAAGCCCACCTTATGCAGGGCAGCTAACGCAACGCGGCTCTTGTGGACGGGCGCGTTCTCGTGCAAAAGCAGAACACCTTTTGTCAATTTTCCCCGTCTTTTCTCTTTAATGGCTTCTTTTAGTCGCTCTAATATTGAAGCGTAATATTCTCTGGTTATAGAAACACCTTTATCTTTATAATCAATCAACAATATTCCTCCCGAGTCCCAAAATACCGTTGCCATGAGTTTGCCAGCTGATTGTGACACTTTAAATTTCTTGGGAGGTGCTGTGCCCTTTTGATGCCACTGCATGGAGTCTTGTTTGGACTCAGGTTCATAATGATGAACCCAAGTTTCGTCTCCAGTAACAATTCCACTCAATACACCATCCTTGTCTTCATTACAGAGGTCCAAAAATGCACGCGAACACTCTACGCTCTGTTGTTTTTGCGGCGGCGTGAGCATTCTCGACACCCATCTTGCGCTGACCTTAGACATGCCGAGATGATCGTGTAGGATTTTAAAAATTGTTGTATCGGATACTCCAACCATTTCTGTGAGTTGTTTCTTCTTTAGTCGAGCATCTTCGAGTACAATTTGTTCAACTTTTTGGATAAGTGCTGGCGTGGTCACTTCAATGCTCCTGCCCGGCCTCGGGTCGTCTTCAAGGGATTCCCTTCATTGTTTAAATAAACTATACCACTTGTACACCATGGTTTTTCCTGGACAAGAGTCGCCGTAAACCAATGACATCTCATTCATTATGGTCGAGACTGATTTTCCTTGCCTGGTAAGGAACTTTATAACGGGCCGATATTCGATTTTTTCCATATTTCACTTTTCACTCCTGATTATGTTACTTGGTTGACGATAGCTCAAAGACTAACTGTCTAATAACAATGAAACTTCATATTTTTACTAACCATGAGTCGCTGCACAGGCCACGCCCCCAATGCGCCTACTCACCCCTCTACAACCCGCTCATTCCGCGAATATAGAAACGCTCCCTCGTAGTTGCAGATTAAAACGGCCTCAACTAAGTAAAATATGTTAGTTTCCAACTTTTGAAATTAAGTCAAGAAGCCATAGCTAACAAAAGTATGAGACCAAGTTTATACTCATTTTTTTGTGTAATTAAAATTTTTGAAAACACCGATTCATGCAATCAATTATAGATTATAAATGAGACATGAGTATTTATTAACAAAAACAGCATGATACCAACCTAGATCAACCAATAATTTGATTCTACTATATGAAAAACACAGCTTTCGAAATCCCTCAGTATGTTATCGAAACAAATAGATAATTCCGTGTCTGCATTTATATAAAGTAACATTGTGTCATTTTGAAGAGAAGAATTATAAAGCACTTGTGCTAGTGTTCTTCGTTTACTTGACTGGAACGTGAGAGTATTCGACTTTAATAAATTCAAGCACACTTAATATTACCAAATTCCATTTAGATACGTATGTATACTCATGAAGCATTCGACAGAGTAAGACGAAAGAATATCTGGGAAAGTCTACTAAGATGTGGAGATTACAGAGCAATAATAGAAGTGATGAAAAGTGTGTACGCCGTAACAAAAAATATAGTAAGAACGAATAACGAAGAATCCAAAGACTTCTAAATAGTCAATGAGCTGAAACAAGGACTTGTGATGAGCCCCCTATTGTTTGTAATTGTATTAAGTGAGACAATAAAAATAGCTAAGCAGAAAATGAAATCAATGGTACTGGGGTGCGGGAAAATGCAAAAAGTAGATATATCGGAGTTACTATTTGCAGATGACATTACCTAAATGAATTAAATGTAGAATTGAATAGTATAAAGATGGAAATGAATGCACAAAAGACGAAATCGACCTCAGAATGGAAGGACTGAAAATAAAGCCAGTGAAGAATTCAAACCTAGGAACAGTAATAGAAGGATACGGTAAATTGGAAGAAGAAATAAATGATAAAATAGCAAAAATAGGAAGAATATATAAGGCTTTCCAATAGGGATGATATGATTTTGAAGTGACATTTCGACCATTTGTAATATGTCATGATCTGTCATTTGCTTTTCATTGTATTCAGTAGTGTTTACAATTTCATCATGGAGAGATATACGCAAGAACAACGTTTACAAATTATTCAGTTTTATTATCAAAATAATCGTTCTCCAATTGCAACTTTTCGTGCGCTTTTGCCTTTTTATGGTCGTAATAATCGTCCAAATGTGCTCGCTATTCGTCGAATTGTTAAAAGTTTTGAGGTTACATTTTCTTTACATAATTTTCAAGTGTCAATAAGACAAAGAACCACTCGAAGTAATGCAAATATTGCTGCCGTTCAGGCAAGTGTTACTGAAGATCGTAATTTGTCGATTCCAAGAAGTTCTCAACAATCGCAACTGTCTCAAACCACAACCTGGCAGATTTTGAGAAAGGATTTGAGTGTGCATCCCTATAAAATTGTTCTCACTCAAGAACTGAAGCCATTGGACCACCGTAAACGTCGTGAATTTGCTGATTTTGCCTTGGAACAACTTGAAAACGATAACGATTTTTTTAAGAAAATCATCTTCACCGATGAGGTTCATTTTCATCTGGATGGTGTGGTAAATAAATAAAACTGTCGATTCTGGTGCGAAGAAAATCCACAAAGTATTTATGAAAAACCATTACATTCACCTAAATTGACAGTTTGGTGTGGTTTTTGGTATGGTGGACTCATCGGTCCGTACTTCTTTCAAAATAAAGCTGGTAACATCGTTACTGTCAATGGAGAGCGGTATAGATTGATGATAACCAACTTTTTATGGCCGACATTGGAAGAGGTTGATCTTGATAACATTTGGTTCCAACAAGACGGGGCTACGTGCCACACAGCAAATGCAACAATAAATTATTGCGAGAAAAGTTTGGAGATTCGATTATTTCAAAAAATTGTGATATTGAATGCCCTCCACGAAGTTGTGATTTAACACCATTAGATTATTTCTTGTGGGGTTATTTGAAGTCATTGGTCTATCGAAATAAACCAGACTCTCTTCAAGTTTTACAAGTCAATATTGAATTGAACCATTCATGACATACGACTAGATTTAGTAGAAAAAGTGCTCGAAAATTGGGTTCATCGAATTCGTTCCTGCAGAAGAAGTCGTGGAGGCCATTTGAATGACGTTTTATTTAGAACTTAATTGTATCGATTGTACTTGACATTAAATAAAAAACTTGTGAATTTTCTTAACAATCACTCTTATTGGAAAACCTTGTACAATGGATTAAGAGTAATATTCCTGGAGAGAAGAGAAATAACAGCAGATATAAAGATGGAAGTAATTAGAAAAGTAGTAAACGCCATATTACTATATGGTAGTGAAATATGAACTCGCACAAGCAAAGATAAGAGTAGGATAATCGCAACGGAAATGATATTCTGGATGAAAATTGATGGAAAGATGAGAAGAGACAAAATCAGGAACGAAATACGCAGAAAGAAATTCAAAATAAAACTAATATTGACAAGAATCCAGGATAGACAACCAGGATGCCTGGGACATTTACACAAGGTGACAGAACAAAGGCTAACGAAGAGAGTTTATGGAACGTGGGTTTAGAGAGCTAATAGAAGAAGAAGAAGAAGAAGACTTAATACATGATGGCAAGAGGACGTGAAAAAGACGGCCCATGAGAGATATGTTCGATGGAGTGAAATCAGAAACTTAGTATAAAATATAAAAAAATGGAAAAGCTAATCTTAGAACACAAACTTATACCTCACAGTAGAAAGACTTAGGAATAAGTAAGTATGTTTACACATGGGTCTGAATAAAGAGGAATTTAATAAGATTTAGGGCTCGAAGAGAGGATTTTAAAAAAGAACATAATCGAAGTCAAGATAAATGATTAGGAGTGAAGGAAGCGAATAGCACAAATATAAGGGAGTATACTCATGTACATAGTAAGACTGCAAAGAACCAGATAGTTAAGGGCATATGGGCAAAGAATATCTGAAGACAGATGTGTAAAAAGAGCTCTTTTTTGAAAGTGAAGCCATGAGGCGAAGATGTGTCAGAAAGACATTTTTCGAATTCGTAAAAGTAGAGTTAACTTTTTAACTCGACTTTTACCAATTCATAAAATGTCTTTCTGAAACATCTTCGTCTCATGCTTTCACTAAGCGCACAGAATTGACAATTGGAGACATTGTTTTAATAAAAGTAGAACAAAATTGTTAGTAAACACAAAGCCAAGGGTTCTTTTGGGTGTACAAACACTAGGGAATCACAGGAAACAGAAAATTGTCCAGCTTGTCAGAGAAGGATCAATCTCGTTATATAGTGGATAAGAATCTGTATTGGTAGTGCCTAAAGGCGTTATCCAGAAATTAATAAGAAGATGGGCCAAAGTTTAATGCATTATGCACTAGGAGGATAGACCCAAGGATATACACCGTGAGTCAAACTGTAAAAAGGCTGTCGAATTGGTTTTGTTGAAATGAAACTAGTTGGGAGTTAAAAACGGATACCTCACAAGTCACATACTGGTGAGATTTAAATTGTAGATTGTGAATTTGACTGTTTCTAAAGCCTGCTTCATGCTTTGGAAATGGTCCACAATTTTTGATAAGAATATTATTGATTGAATCAGAAGGAGCAAGCTATATATAGGCAACCTAAAACAAACCAGATCACGTACAGTAGTTAATTTGTCCTGCATCTGTGTAGATTAATATTGGAGGTGGTACGTTGGATTGGTAATGTGGACGGTGCAATGAGACTGCTGTGTTCTGGGAATTGTTACGGTTGAACAACCTCCAAGAAAAGGCAAAGATCGAGGTTCATTGTGCTGATATTTCACATTCAAATAGACGTATTCATAAATCGTAATGTCCCAAAACATACAGATATCAAGAGATTTAATGAATTGTAAATATTCGATAGGTTAAAAGGAGAAAGAAAACAACAAATAATTATTTGAGAGTAATATATTGAACACACTATTCTGCTTTTTGTACATATCTATACATTTTTATTACATGTCAACTAGTCTGCAATAATATACAACTTTTACAAATTAATAATACTTATTAATGATCACATCACAATATCTTTTTTATTTGTTTATTATTCAAATAATATAATGTATGCTATGCACTTAAAAATTATATTAATTTCTTTAATATGTACATTTATCTATTGCTCATAATACACCTTACAATTTATATAATTATAATAATACAATTGCAGTTTTTTGTTTTAATTACAATTTATACCGATAATATGTCTCATATTTATTTACAATATTTTCAAAACGCGTTGTTTTAATAATTTACAGTGAACGTGATATTCTTAATTAAAGTTTTTCATAATTAAAAATAATGAATAATTAGGTTAGATTATTAGTAGAGCGGTCACACTTGTCAGCACGCCAGGTTCGTAATGAGTACGTAATGAATATCGGTGATCGCAGATTCGTGAATATTTGCATTAGTTTCTTTTTTGCTTTTGACATAAGGTAATTGTTGCTCTTGTCGTTGTGTTTGCGTTTTGTAGATATATAATTATGTCGGACGTATGGAAGAGTAATAAACAATCATTAGTTGACGTAGTGAAAAAGTATTTTGATGAATTTCAGATTTATGTTGTAATGGTGATAAAATTATGTGTAAGCATGTGGCAAACCGTTGATGTACAAAAATAATAGAAGGTGGATAATTAAAAATTTTCACAATTGCATCGAAACATTTTTGCACCCATAGAAATGTTCAAACGTCGAGTTATTGGTTTAATACTCTTTTATAAGACTACCAATGCAGAAAGGTATCTCAATCGAATTTTGGATGTCTTTATCAATTAATTGCATTATGATGAATTACAAGCTGGCTATATTCAATAAGAGCACTACCCCATGTGGCGCATGATACATTAGAGGGCCTAGGTGACATTTCTTCATCTTGGTTTCCGGGTTGGGATCGTGTTTTCGACAGTACTGGTACCGATGCTTCGTCACCACTTGTATGGGACATCATTAGGACTTAGCAGTCACGCTGGAACTGTTTTAGTAGTGACGAAACATCGGTGCCAGTTATGTCTAAGACGCGAAGAAAACGAAGAAAACGACCGCGGACGTCTACGAGCTAGATTACCTACGTTACGGAAAGAGTTGGCTACTGAAACAGTTTCAGCGTGACTGTTAAGTCCTAAAGATGTCCCATACAAGTGGTGACGAAGCATCGGTGTCAATATTATCGAAGACACAGTTCCAGCCCGGAAGGTAAGATGAAGAAAGTATAGACAACGATCGCGGAAGTCTACGAGCCAGATCACCTGGGCGATAGACTAATTAGCAGAAATAGTTGGCCATCATGGTTACCTCATGTAACTCTATTAGGTTTTCTTGTTTGGATATTTAAAAAATTAAGTAAGAATGTTTTGTCACCACTGGAACAGTTTCAAAGTGACTGTTAAATCCTAAAGATGTCCCATACAAGTGGTGAAAAAAACATCGGTGTCAGTATTATCGAAGACACGGTTTCAGCCCAGAAGGCAAGATGGAGAAAGTATAGACAACCACCGCGGAAGTTTACGAGCCAGATTACCTATGTGAAAGACTAAGTAGCAAAAATAGTTGGCCATCAAGGTTACCTCATGTAACTGGCTTAGATTTTCTTGTTTGGATATTTAAAAAATTAAAGAAGGATGTTTTGTCACCACTGAAACAGTTTCAGCGCAACTGTTAAGTTCTAAAGATGTCCCATACAAATGGTGATGAAAAATTGGTGCCAGTATTATTGAAGACACGGTTCCAGCCCGGAAGGTAACATGAAGAAAGTATACACAACGATCGCGGAAGTCTACGAGCCAATTTACTTAGGTGACAGACTAATTAGCAGAAATAGTTGGTCATCAAGGTTACCTCATGTAACTCCCTTAGATTTTCTTGTTAGGATATTTAAAAAATTTAATTTTTCAAAATCGTCAGCATAATTTGGAAGAATTGCAAGTATCCATAGAACAAGAAATTGGCAACATTGATGAACATCAATTGCAAAGATTATTTGATAATATTAAAAGAAAAGTCTATTTATGTTTGATAATAATGGTGGACATTTTTAACATAATTTTAACTGAATTTTAATTGATGTTAAATCAAAGTTTTTACGTTTATGATGTATAATTTGTGTATTAGAACTTTTTTTGTTAACATTTTATTGTAAATTTATTCTGTGTCAATTTTAAGTAATAAATTTCATTAAAAACAAATTTAAAACATCCTTATTTATTTTTTTTTATCAGAAAGTTACTAATTTTTTAATAAACTATTAATGTGGATATGAATAAAATTTAGTTCGTCAACGTAATATATTTGAAATGTCACTGATAGTAATGTTTACCACCGAGAAACATCTTTATATTGTAAAGAGAGAAATTTAAACTGTCCTCAATCACTAAAAATCACTCTGTGTATTTTGTTGGTACATACGTACTTATAACAATTGATCCTATTCTGTCGTGCTGACAAAAATTGATCGCTATTTATCATACTAATAAGTTCTTAGTATGGGAAACAATCGAATTAAAAAGGATTTTTTTTAAATATTTAAATAATCTGCTAGACGGGGTTGAATATTTGCAGGGTTTCTTTTATGTTTTTTATTATCACCAACATTTTTCAATTTTACGGAATAAAAAATAATAAGAGAGAACTAGACGTCCATATCTCGAATAACAATGATAGCACTTATATCACCTTGAAGGCAATAGAACATAATTTTGGTGTAGAGCTTCTGTTCTTTCATTGCCTTATTTCGAATTGACTACTGCTCTTTCTTTTATCACACCGATTCTTTTAAAAGGCCCGATCTTTTAGAAACGCGCCCTCTTCAATCGCATCTCTCAACTTTAGACCAAGTGCACGCTTGCGAGTTTTTTCACCACAACCCCTGTACATGTAATATATTTCGCGGTTACGATACAACACCCCATCCAGAGAGATAGACATATGTATATATGCAAGTACGCCAATCATTCCATACCTATTAACGTCCTTTGTTTTCCATATACATTAAGTTATATTCAAAATTTGAGTCGTAGTTATCGTTAACTAAAAGACTAGCGAAACAAGAATTCGTTTTTTTATTTATGTGGAAGTTGCAGTATTCTGATATATATTGTATATATATATGTCGAAATTTCTTCTTGCTGAATACATAAACATCTGGGTGTGTACCACATATTAACTTATGGACTCTGGATTTATTGTTATTATGGGTTTTGTCTTTGTTATTTTTGATGTATTTTGCAATAGTTCTAAATACTATTTGTACATGAATAACAACCGCTTCCCTCTGTCGTCCACTATACTGAACGACAAAGCGAAAAACGCGTCTATCTCGCTTGTCGATAACTACGTTATTAGAGCGTATAAGATAGACGCATAACGTAACGGGTGTTTGCTAATTAAAAGAATGTTAAAAGGAATCATTCTATTATTAATAACACCCTATCTACTACATATGTTTCACCGATACCACGGATCGTCAGGCAGATTTGTGTTATTAAAGAACGATTCCTTGGTAGCGTCTATCATATCATTTCGATACAGAAAAATGATGAATAACAAGCGCCTCCCTCTGTCGTCGTCCACTATACTGAACGATGAAGCGAGAAAATTTAATTGGCAAATAGCCGTTACGCAATGCGTCTGTCTTACACGCTCTAATAACGTAGTTATCGGCAAGCGAGATAGACGCGTTTCTCGCTTTGTCGTTCAGTATAGTGGACGACAGAGGGAGGCGCTTGTTATCCATTATTTTTCTGTATCGAAATGATATGGTAGACGCTACCAAGGAATCGTTCATCAATAACACAAATCTGTCTGACGATCCGTGATATCGGTGAAACATATGTAGTAGATAGGTTGTTATTAATAATAGAATGATTCCTTTTAACACTATTTGTACATTTTATTTTCCAAGGAATTTTGTCGATGTACAATAATATTCGGAGGTCCAGTGTAGGTAATCACTTTAGTATATTTTCAACACCTGATAAAGCTACTATGTGGCGAAACAACTGCCATCTACGACATTAAAATATAAATAAAATTAATAAAAATTGTAATACTCTGTGTATTTATTAATTTAGAATTGTTTATCTTTGATATATGTATGATAGATAAAATGAAGTGAGTACTTTACAAATATATAGTCATTATACATAACTTTTCAAATATATTTTAAACAATTATATATATTATGATTAATAAATAAAATTTAAGACGTAATATTTTCCAATAATTTCGAAATAATTACATCATCATGTTGGTGATTTATAAGCGCCTGCATTTTGACTAATAAAGTAATTTCAATTCGAAATATAAATCTTACAAAATTCGATTTTAATCTCGAAGCTTCACATTCTGAAAGCGTAGTCGCGGCCATCTAGCGATAAAGGCGTGTACAACACAGAAACCTCTTACCAGATGACTCTAGTAACACGATTAGTACATATAATTCATTTTTTTTACGTTAATATGTAATATTTGAACTTATTCACAATATTTCACAATATTAGACTTGTTCTTTGCTGTTAGTGATTGTTTCGATATTCTCTTGTTTTCTGTGTAACGCTTGTAGAGTTAACGGTGGTAAGAGGGGGAAATTTAATCCTCCCGCTAAACTGGCTGCCTGTTGGAAATTGGCGACGTGCTGCAGACTTTGGAGTAAAGCGGCGGAGTGTTCTTGCGCCTTCCTTCTTAACTCTGCGACGCTAGATGATCGGTGGTCGCTGCCGCTCGGTGAAGAAGGTTGGTCGCTCGGCGGTAATAGGGATGTTCCTAAATTGGATATAGGTTTGATGGGACAACAGGAACATAATCCCGGGAAACCTGAAAATGAGTAAAATGTAATGTTATTAACTTCGTAAGGATGGATAACAAATATAAAATTGGAAACGAATAATTAATCATTTAAGGTTGATACACTCCGCGCAACATGAATAGGACCACCCGACTTGTTGCGAGCTTTCGTATCAATTCATTTACTAAAAATACAATGCTGTATACGTATTTCGCAAATAATACGCATTATTGCGCAATGTCATCATCAGTAGATAATTAAACACTGTACGCCAGTATTTAATAGTAAGCTACCGGATGAGAAAACTACGGATAAACAAAAACCCGCACAAAACAAATTCCTCAAGTACACGATCACACCAGGTTGTGAACAATTTTATTCGTCGAAAGCGTTTTAAAGGGCGAAAACGCCCACTTTGAAGTTTCTTAACGGCAAGACAAATCGCGAATAACGTGTTTAATTATTACTGAAGACTGATTTAAAACGTTTGAAAATTAAACGACGGCCTCCTTTAAGGGAATTTCAGCGCACTGCACGTGTCTCAAGAAAAATGCGGTGGACACAAACTGTTATTTTCAGTGACGAAAATTTAATTTAGATGGCCCGGATGGAAAGGAATTATATATCAATATATCAATAGTAATATACAAAGGGTACTAGGAAAGTTTTGCAATATGACGCAACAATGAATCGTAGGAAGCTGCTTGTTGCCGCATGTTGAGACATGTTCATACGTGCATAGTAGCCTACTTGAGAACCCTGTATAATTCCGCGCCCGAGAGGTTATTAATGGCATTATTCAAGTAGTGAGAGTGTAAAGTGGTTGCGATGGCATCGTGGTCACGAAATGGGATAAGGGCAGATTTCCGTTATAATTTCGTGCGTGATTTAAACGTAGACCAGTGCTTCGAAGAAATGACTCTTGCACTAAGTGATGTTTGTCCACATCGCACAACGATATTCAGGTGGTATAGAGAATTCGAAAGGCGAAATTTAACTGTGGAGGGTGCTGAGAGGCCGGGAAGGCCACGAATGTCAGTTACGGATGAAAACGTTACTACTGTGAGGAAAATGCTTGGCGAGGACAGGCGAGTGACCTACTAACAGATAGAGGGTACGTGGAGGATGCTGAGAGGCCGCGATGCACCAGCAATTTGTTCCATTCTGCATGATCATTTGCACGTGAAGAAACTTTGTTCTCCCTGGGTGCCGCATCAACTGACTGAAGAGCAGATGACACGACGTGTGACTTGGTCCCGGGAGATGCTTAAAAAGTTTAATAAGGGACAATCTCGGTATGTGAACAACATCGTGACATGTGACGAGACTTGCCTGTACTATTACGATGTGCCGATCAAAGTTCAAAACAAACTTTGGGTCTTTGATGATGAGGACACACCCGTGGTTGTCAGAAAATCCCGATCGGTAAAGAAGAAAATGATAGCTGTATTTTTCAAATCGAGTGGAATTGTGGAACGCGTCGTTTTGGACACACAGAAGATAGTCACAGCTAAGTGGTATACTGAACACTGCCTGCCTCAAGTCATTGGATCTATGAAGAACCTGCGGCCAAAGTCAAAAATGGACACTCGGTTCCTCCATCACGCTAATGCTCTAGCTCACCGCGCCAAAACCTGCACTGAATATTTGACCACGACAGGGTTGAAACTTCTCGAGCACCCTCCCTACAGTCTAGATCTTGCTCCCGCATGTGAAAATGAAGCTAAAGGGAGGCGGTTTTCCAGCGATGAGGACCTTCTGCGGGCTTGGGACAACGAGTGTCCTTTACTCCCTAGTGAAACTTGGCAAAACTGGTTTAAAGATTGGTTTCGGAGGATGGAGTGTAGAGGAAATTACTTAATATTATATGCTATATTGCGAAACTTTCCTAGTATCCTTTATATTACTATTTCCATTACAATTGTATACCGCAAGAAATGAATTATGAATATAATTCTTTCATAATGAAAGAATGATTAAAAATACGTATATCATATTTATATCACACTTTTTGTAAGAGAACACATGTTATTTACATAAATGTAAGAAACACGTTATTTATGAATAAATTATTTTATTTATTTGTAAAATTTTATTTATTTGTAATATATTACGCAATCTTATAGAGCAATTGATAGCAAAATGTGATCAGTAAATTGAAGATATCCACTACTCAATACATTTAAAGATATTCTGAAGCACAAAGACCCCTCTACTCCCTGTAGGAAATAATTAGTTAACATCCTCATTTACCCATGCTTATTTCATAAATAAATCCATTCATCAAGACACCCGTAAAGTCGAAGATTTACGATGCGATCTCGCTGATAAATTTTATTCAATGTTTCCAGCATTATTTGCACATAGGACAGTTCCAATTCACTTAAAAAGCTTCTAATAGTCAATTTGCCTCCACTTTACACCTGGGACGGTAAATTCGGAAGGAATCAACCGCGCTTTAAACTTTAAATTTAATATGGGAGGCGAGTTATTGTCGTTATTGCGCGATAAACTAATTTTTTTCTTTTTTAAGGCTTCCCGCGCACTTATTTTCCCAATAAAACTGTTTTTCTTACGTTCGAGGCGGGCGATGGCGTCGAAGTAATGTTAAAATGAAGTTAGGAGTTTATATTGAAAATGTAACTTATAATTTAGTGTGTGTGGGGGTATCCGGGCAATTTTACCTTTTAATCCTGGAAAGAGGGGTGGTGAAAATTGCGACGATATGTGAGACGCTAAATGAGGTGGAAAAAATAAAGGCGGCGTCGTTCTGGTTGTTGAATTTCCATCCAGGACCGGTCTGAATCCAGTACTGGAACAAAGAAAATATTAAATAATTAAATAATTATACTTGAATGCAATTTAACTAACAGTTCCAAGTAAAATTGTTCAATAATATGTTGTATTTTCGCTAAATAAAGGGTTTTTTAAAGAATAAATAAAACACATAATTTGCATTGACTTTCAAAAACTCTTTTGATAATTGAAGTATCAGTTATGACATTTATATGCGAAAAATAATATCTGGCAAATGGCCTCCTCTTGCAGCTCTACAGACGTCCACTCTTTTGTTAAAATTTTCAATGACATTTTGTTATAATTGAGGCCCTATCTCACCAATGACACGAATAATGTCATCTTTCAAAGCAGGAATTGATTGTGGATTGTTTTTATAAACCTGACCTTTCACATAACCCCAAAGAAAATAGTCTAACGGTGTCAAATCACATTATCTTGGTGGCCAATTAACATCACCGTTTCTTGCGAATACACGTCCAGGAAATGTTTCTCTCAATAAATCAATTGATTCGTGTGCAAAGTGAGGTGTAGCGCCATCCTGTCGAAACCACATATCTTCTAGATCAATATTCATTAATTCAGACCACAAAAAATCGGTTATCATCTGACAATATCGATCACCATTGACAGTTACAGCTTCACCAGCAGCATTTTCAAAGAAGCAAGGTCCAATTACACCACCTGACCATATTGCACACCAAACACTAACTCGTTTACGATGCATAGGTTTCTCATGTGTAATTCGTGGATTTTCCTCACCCCAGGTACGGCAATTTTGTTTATTAACATAGCCACCAAGTTCAACATTTCAGGATCTTCAGCAACACTTTCACGAAGCAAATTAAATGAGGTTGACAGTCGTGTACAGATGAACATGCAGGCGCAGCTCTGTAACCGTCACTACTCAAGAAAATGTTAAAGAGGTTCATGATATCGTGCTGCAAGATCGCCGTGTGACTATTAGACAACTAGTTGAAGAAACTGGTCTCTCATATCATGTGGTATATAATATTGGGTCTGGGAAAAAGTTCGTGGCGTTTTTCCCGATAGATGGCATTGGTTGCCGATAACTAAAGAACAACAAGTCACAGCGACACCACCGACGGCTCGTTTTTTAGATGACCTTCCGAACGTTAGTTTGAGCGTAGAAACATTGTAATCGGTGCAGTGGTTGGAAAGTTATTCGCACTTGAAAATGGAGAAGAATAATGAGAAATTTCGCTATATTCTGCAATATTATTATGATAAGGGGAAGAACGCTGCGCAGGCTTGTGATAAAATTTGTGCTGTGTACGGTGAAGGTACTTTATCGAAATCTGTTGCGCGGAAATGGTTCGCTCGCTTTCGTTCTGGAAATTTCAATGTGAAAGATGAGTCACGCTCCGGTCGTCCAATCACTGAAAAATCTGATGAAATTCTTGAAAAAGTCCAACAAGATAAGCATATCAGCAGTGTCGATATTGGCATGGAGCTAGGCATTGACCACAAAACTGTTTTGAACCATTTACACAAAGCTGGTTACAAAAAAAAGCTTGACGTATGGGTTCCTCATGAGTTGAGCGTGAAAAACATGATTGACCGAATTAACATCTGCGATGCGCTGCTGAAACGGAATGAAATCGAGCCGTTTCTGAAACGTTTAATAACCGGAGATGAAAAATGGATTACGTACGATAATCGGAAGCGTAAAAGATCGTAGATAAAGGATGGTGAGCCGTCACAAGCGTTCGCTAAGCCAACATTGACGCCAAAAAAAGTGATGCTGTGTGTATGGTGGGACTGGACGGGAATCGTCCACTACGAGCTACTTCCAACTGGTCAGACGATTGATTCTCAACTCTACTGTGCACAACTAGAGAGATTACGCCAGGCGATTGAAAGAAAACGGCCCGAATTGATTAATAGGAAAGGTGTTGTCTTCCATCATGACAACGCCCGACCACACACTTCTTTGATGACCCGTCAAAAATTGAGAGAGTTTGGTTGGGAAGTTTTGATGTACCCACCTTCCAGTCCGGATGTAGCACCCTCTGACTATCATCTGTTTCGATCTCTGCAGAACTCTCTCAATGGAATTAAGTTGGTTTCAAAAGAAGCCTGTGAAAACTACTTGATTCAGTTTTTCGACCAGAAACCACAGAAGTTTTTCACCGATGGGATCATGGATCTACCAAAAAAATGGCGAAACATTGTCGATAATAATGGAGCATATTCGGTTTAAATGAATTCGTCCACGCGCCATGCGGGGACCAGTTGAATTTTACTGAAAAAACGCCACGAACTTTTTCCCAGACCCAATATAATTACTGCCGAATTAAACATTTGTTTGCAAGATGTGTACCACGAATGTTAACAGATGCATACAAGGAAACTCGAAAAGACATTTGCAGTCGTCTTTTAACGCGGTATAGACACAAGGAAGAAAATTTTCTTGCATTTGTGACAATGAATGAGTCCTGAATTCGTCATTATGTTGTAGAGACCAAAATACAGAGTAAGTAGTGGACATATCGAGGTTCACCACCGTCGAGAAAATTCAAGAAGCAATTTTCAATATGCTGTCCATATTTTTGGATGCTGAAGGTGTAATTTTAGTAGACTTTCTGCAGAATGGGGCCACAATTACAGGTGCTTATTATGCCAAACTAAATTCCCAAATTACGTGACGCGATAGAAGAAAAACGTCTGAGGAAGTTGCACAAAGATGTTCTCTTGCATCAGGATAACACACTCAGTCGCTGCTCCTGAATTTCAATAGCTGCAATAGCTCAGACAGGCTTTGAATTAGTTCAACATCCGTCATATTTGCCAGATTTGGTCCCCAGCGATTACCAACTGTTTCCGAAACTTAAAGAACATTTGCGTGGTAAACGATTTCCATCACATAATGATATGATATGTGCAGTGAATCAGTGGTTTGCAGAGTTTGAAAATTTTTCTTCGGAAAGCATTAGAAATGCTAGAACATCGATGGGAAAAATGTGTTAACATCAATGGAGACTATATAGAGAAACAAAAGTAAAATATTTGCAAATTTTTTATTGTAAGTGGAGGGGTGAATCAAAAGAATCCGCCCTCGTATAATATTTTGCATTTGGTTTTTCCAAATTCTTACCAGTGTCTTCGGTGAACTCTTCTGTTATCCTTAAAAGTCCTTGCGCTTGTATTTTATTATTATTAATATTTTTTTAGAATTAAAACTTTTTTTAATCGTTTAGATTTCTTTTTTTTTCGCGGGAATTCCTTCAATAATTAGGAAATTGTGATTATTAATAACAATATTACTAATAACAATTAGATATCGCGAAAATATATTCCATTTCGTTCATTTTTAAATTTACATTTATAGAATTGACGTCAAACGTAATGATACTGCGTAAAAAACTTATTTCTAGGAAAAATAGAATATGTTTAACCTAGATTTGCTTTTTTTTTAATCTGATCATTTTGACAATATGTTTTTATTTAAATTTTCAATTTGCTTTAGATGTTTATGTATGGAGTATTCATATGATAATTGGATAGTCCTTTTGAAGAATACGTGCATAGATTTTACTTTACTTTTCAGATGGAATAAGTATGTCATTGTATATACATATATAAGAACCACACACAAAATTAGTAACCAATACTTTCACTTGCTCCAAAGAGATGTACTAGATTTATTGCAAGTAATATGGTTTTTTTTACAATCTTAGCAATAAAAATGAAGTATATTTAAGAGGTTTTTGTACGTGTTGTAAGTACAGTTTTTAATTTATTAAAATGATTGAATTTATTATATTTTCAGGTTATCAATTGCATATTTTTCTGTAAATTATAACTTATATTATTTCATATATATTGGAGTTTCGGAACTTCGAAAATGTTCCTAATAATATTAACAGGATTATTGCTAAGCATTTATTGTGCAATTCGTTTATTTTGCAAGCGTCGTTTCTCTTTTTGGTCACAAAAAAACATAGATTGTCTGAACCCGACGTTTCCCTTCGGCGACATGAATAGGCTTTGGAAAGGAGTCGCACCGTCTGTCCACTTTGCCGAATTTTATGCCACATTTAGGAGTCGCGATCAAAAGCACGGAGGCGTATTTCAATTCTTTAAGCCCACTTACATTCCCGTAGCTCCGGAGTACATAAAAGACATACTCATAAGAGATTTCAAACATTTCATCGATAGGGGCACATATCACAACGACAAGGACCAACCGATAATCAGGAATTTATTTTTTATGGAAGGAAATGCTTGGAAAAATATGAGAACTAAGTTGTCGCCGACTTATACTTCGGGAAAGATGAAAATTATGTTCAACACGATGCTAGAATGCAGTAAACCTTTGGTGAAAATGATTGAGGAATTAAGTGAAAACTGCGAAGCTATTGACGTCAAAGATATATCGGCTCGATACACCACAGATGTAATAGGCTCCTGCGCGTATGGTATCGAATGTAATAGTTTTGAATCACCAAATTCAGAATTCAGAAAATACGGGAAGAAGATGTTTGACGAAAACATTTTCAAAACGATTAAAGCCATATTTCAGATAGGATTTCCGAATTTTTCCCGAAAAATAGGTCTGGTGGTTATTGAAAAGGACGTCGAAGCGTTTTTTAAGAAGGCAGTAACGGACACGTATTATTTTCGAAAAAAGAACAACGTCCAACGTAATGACTTTATGCAATTATTGATCGATCTGAAAGATCTAGAAAACGATCCTAATCATAAGGAGTATTCCTTAAGTATCGAAGATGTCGTAGCACAAGCTTTTATCTTCTTTATTGCTGGTTTCGATACCTCAGCGACTACGCTAGCATTTGCGCTTTTCGAGATGGCATATAATTCCGAAATTCAG
This sequence comes from Dermolepida albohirtum, assembly GCA_031893035.1. NCBI lineage: Eukaryota > Metazoa > Arthropoda > Insecta > Coleoptera > Scarabaeidae > Dermolepida > Dermolepida albohirtum. The sequence goes on along the minus strand of JAVIWB010002881.1, from coordinate 254,567 downwards.
GACAAGCTTAGGGAAGAGGTTGATAATGTTCTGAAGAAGTACGATGGTAATATTACATACGAAGCTATAAATGATATGAAGTATTTAGACAGGGTAATACAAGGTTAGATTTTGTTTTATTTTACAAAATATTCTGGGTATTTAGCCAGAACATATATACTATTCAGTCATTTACATGGTCTAGAATCTATATGCTGAGGTGTTAGATGTGATGTCCAATTCTTTTCTATTTCTCCTTGTCTTGTGTAATGGTTGATTCTTTTGCTTCAATGAATTCTTCCATTATGGTTATGATAGTTTGATTTCATGTACTTGGTTACCTGCCTCTAGTTTTCTTTTTGGTCTTCTAACCCCTAGTACTCTTTTAATAAATTGTCCTTCATTCATTCATCTAGGATATTTGTCCCATCTATGCTGAAAATTTAAAATTTTTTTAAAACAGGATATACTTGTTCAACTGAAGCCTAATAGTCGCTCCTTTATTTTGGTAATTTGGACCGATTACCCCCTGTCTTGTAGAACGCTTCACGTTTCTTCTTTCACGATCCTTTAGTCTTCTGTTAGGATAATAATAAGTATATTGATTGATCACATGCAGTTGGTGATCTGTCGCTAGGTGTTCATTTTAGTCTTCTAACCTCCAAAATTCTTTTAAGAAATTTTGTTTCATGCCCAGAGGTGTTAGGTGTGGTGTCCGATTTTTCTCAATTTTACCTCATCTTGTGTAGTGGTCCATGCTTGTACTTCAATTAGTTCTTCCATTTTGGTTATGACATTTTGGGTCCTAATAGTTAGATACCTGCCTCTAGTTTTCTTTTTTAGTCTTCAAACCTTTAGTACTCTTTTAATAAACTGTCCTTCATTCATTTAGGATACCCATGCCATCTAATCTGGCTAACAGGATGTACTAAAGTCTAGTCTTCCTGATTTTGTCCTTTCTTTTGATACTCAGGATTCCTCTTAGGTACTTCATTTCTATGTTTTGGATGGATTACGCCCTATCCTACATAATGCTCGACGCTTCTGCTTTCACGACTTCTTAGTCTTCTATTACATTTATAATATTTTGATTGATCACATGTGATTGACGATCTGTCGCTGGTTCTTCTTGCTAGTCTCCCAACCTCCGAAACACTTTTAAGAAACTTTTCTTCATGCGCAGAGGTATTAAGTGTGGTGGTAATTTTGATGGAGCCTGTGGTTGATTAACTTGATCACTGAATGTTGATATATATAACACCTTGCTACATTAATTTTCGTATTCTGTATACGTATTTCGACAACTAAGTTGTCATCATCAGCAGATAATTAAACAGTATCGCAACTGGAAACTACGGCAAAAATACCTATACGAAAACAAATTCCGCACGCGATCCGTACCGCTGAAAGCCAAAACGTACACTCAAGTGTACGTTTGGCTCAGTGTACGTTTTCGCTGAGAGTTGATATATAACCCTTGCCACATTAATTTGACTTTATCTTTCGCATTTCTTACGAGAGATTTAAGAGAGTTCCTGCACAGAAATGTAACTTGAAATCCGCCTTCTTTAATAGCCCTATTTAAATTTTTGGTAACTGGGTGAAACCGTAAGCATACAAATTATTTATTTCGATTGTTTTGAGGTGACAAATGATTATTTCCGAATCAAAATCCTTGTATCTTGCAATGTTCTTAATAAAATTTAATACTCTTTCGTATCTCACTTTTGTTAATGGAAAACTAAGCAAACGATTGATAGGAAAACTGAAAGAAGCCATCTTTTGATGCAGGCTATGATCCACCGTGATAAACGTTTATGGGTGTTAAAAATCGCGAAAACATCTACATGCTTAATCCATACTCTTCGAAAATATTAGGTGTTTTTAGTTTTTAAATTCCACTTCAAAATGACTTATGAATAAATCCGCTATAATTGGTGAAAAACAATTGCCCATTGCTGTTTCTTATTTCTGTTCAGAGAATTTAACTTCGACTTGGACATAATTTAGAGAAATACATAGCGTTGACAGTCACAAATGTTCATTTACTTTTTCGGGTTCAATCTTATTTTTATAAAAAAAGTCTTCTAAATGGTCTGGTACGTAGACTTCCGCGGTCGTGGTCCGCACTATCTTCTCCTGGGCTTCCGGACTGGAACGGCGTCACTGGTATAACTGCCGACGTTTCGTACCCACTCGTATGGGACATCTTCAGGGCTCAACTACTGCTACTGTTTGTTGCACTGAAACTCTAAATATTTTAAGTTTGTGGAATCGGTACCGAAGGAAACAATGATGTTACGTTAAATTACACTAAAATTTTCCCTTTGTCCAATTTACAATCTTTGATTATTTGAACAAATTCTACTCAATTGGCAACTGACAAACTTTCAGATTTTTCGGGCAAATTTTTGTATTTATTCTAACCAAGTCATGGTGAAGGTAATTTGGATGGAGACTGTGGTTGACTAACTCAGTCACTTACAGTTGATATATAACCACCTCCCACGTTAATTTTCGGATTCTGTATATGTATTTCGATAAGTAAATTGTCATCATCAGCAGATAATTAAGCAGAGTCGTCCCTGGAAAACTACAGCGAAAATCCGTACGAAGCAAATGCCATACACCATCTACGTACACTGTGTACAGTATGCGTTTTGGCTTTCGACGGTACAGATCGTGTACAGAATTTGTTTCGTGCAAATTTTCGCCGTAGTTTTCCAGGTGTGACACTGTTTAATTATCTGTTGATGATGACAACTTAGTTGTCGAAATAGAAATATGAAAATTAATGTCGAAAATGGGTTATGTGTCAACCTCAAGTGATTACGTCACGGTGAATTAATTACTGGTGGTACCCACTGATGTGGTAAGAGGTTTTATTTACCTTTTTGTATATTCAATCTCGTCCAGTCGCCATCAAAATTCACATATATTATCTTTTCATCGATCTGTAAATTAAATCTAAAATTTTAAAGTTCTATTTTATATCCGTTTATCTTTTTTTTTTAGAGACATTACGAAAATATCCACCTGTCGCATTAATTGATAGGAAATGCACAGAAACATACCAAATACCTCACACGGATATAATTTTAGATAAAGGAACTTATGTAGCAATATCTATATTGGGTATACATAGAGATCCAGAATATTATCCGGATCCCCAAAAGTTTGATCCAGAGAGGTTTTCCGACGAAAATAAAGGGAGAATTGTCCCTGGTACTTACATACCATTTGGTAATGGGCCAAGAGTTTGTATCGGTATAAAAATTTTCGTTTTTTACTTGTTGCACGTGTATGCATTATTGTCCATTTAAATCTACAAGTAACATTTTCTATTCTTAATTAGATAATTAAACGATTTAAATATATGAAAACAAATTAAATTTGAAACGCTTAATTTAGATATTTACCAATTTGTTGAAGTAATAGGGAATGGAAAACGTTGAATTTAGAACATAATTTTTAAAGAAAATAATAATATGTATGTTCCTTTTTTCCCTTTTGCCGTTTATAATTAATAATATGTCTTTTTTTGTGTTTTTTTACGGCAGTGTTAATTGAGAAACTATTCAATTTATTAACGTTTCGGTAATATACACTACTGTCTTCTTCAGAATTTATTCAATATTATATCTTTGGAAATGTATTGGGTGCATCAAAATGATTGACTGGGACGTAAATTTCCCCAAAGCGTAGAATTTTGCTTTTTTCTACTTCACGTTGCGTTTTATTTTCTATTTTTCACTGTCAAATTAGTTTCACTTTATAAAAGGTCTTCCAATAGTGATATAACAATTTTGTTAATAATAATAATAGTAGAGATACAAAGTATCATGAAGCATGTATTACTTTACCGTTACATGATGTATAATAATACCTCGGTATCAACCGCGTACAATCTGAGCTCAAACCTATGTACGTATATATATATATATATATGTGTGTGTGTGTGTGTGTGTGTATTGATTGACAAGTTACCGGGCCTTAGGATGATGACGTCCGCGAAATCTACTTCATAATAACAGCAATAATAGTTTTGGTACGTAGACTTCCGCGGTCGTGGTCCATGCTATTTGCTTCTGGGTTTCCGGGCTTAGGAAGCAAGTTTCGGTACTGCCATTCTTTTGAGAATTCGTCATCAAATAAATCATATAATAATGTATGTATTAATATTTTTCAGGTTTAAGATTTGGTTTGATGCAAGTCAAAATTGGTATGGTCACCTTACTGAAAAGCTTCCAATTTAACGTAAATTCCAAGACAATAGTGCCATTAGAGATAGACTTGGGTTTTGTCATGACTATTAAAGGAGGTATTTGGCTGAACTCCAAAAAACGTTCCCCCAATGTAGAATCTACATGAAAATATTACTTGAAATCAAGCAGTTATATAATAAATTGTAATATTATTATAACGATGTTTAATAATGACATCTAGTTTAACAATTAGTCTTTTATTGAATTAAAATTGCTTAATATAGCATCTAATTATGCCTTTTTTAGGATGCTAAACTGAAAAATTCTAATTTTAACCATTTTTGACATCGTATCCCTGATTTAGCTTTTTGTTATCAGGTCGACAATGTAAACAAACTCGTGCTGTTTGAATTGCACACTATGCATACCATTGTTCGTTAAGTTTTTAAATGAAACATACAAGAGCTCTCTTTCTAGCTTGCTATCGCTACGACTCGACCTAAAAATATAGAGTAACAATAACGATTTAAATTGTAAATCTTTTTGTGGTAATGATTGTACGTTCTTACGAGTTTATAAATTTAAAGTGATTTTGGTGTTGAATTATAAGCCCCTTCTGTTAGCTTTGCATGGATTGATCGAACACCCCTTGTATATCATTCATGTAACTTCAAAATTGAATTAATTTTCAAATATATAATGGATGTTTTTAAGCCGCATGAGAACTATCGATATCGATCACTATAGTTTGACAGTTGATAATGTCAAATTGTGTTGACATTTCTGTTCAGCAAGGTTTGGCAAGTCATAATGAATCGTTCCCAGAACAACGTTTCCAAATTGTGGAAATTTACTTTGAAAAAAAAAACAAAACGGCGCAACTTGCCATACAGCGCGCTTAACAATCGATTTATCGCAAAATCAATTTGGTGACAACTTTATTTCCAGAAGTGGTTCTGTTCACTGGCTTCCTCATTCGTGCGATTTAACGCCTCTGGATTACTTTTTATGGGGCTATGTTAAGTCATTGGTTTATGCCGACAAACCAACAACTCTTGAAGTATTGGAAGCCAATATTCAAGCAACCACTAACGCTATACGGCAAGATTTATTTAAAAAAGTAGTCAAAAACTGGATTGATCGAATGGACCATGTAACTCGTAGCCGCGACGGACATACATATGCCGGAAATCATATTTAAAAAATATATGCCATGAAATTATCTACCAGATTATGATAAAAAAATTTCATTCTAACAATATTTCTGTCTTGTATTATCATTTTAAGTTCTCAAGCTCTTGAAAAAACACCCTATACATTTGTTTTTTGCTTTTACTTCGTAATTGAATTCGATTTTTAGTGAAAGTTTGTAAATGTCTAGCACAGGGTTACTTTAAAAGTCATCCTAATTCTTTTTCTTATGAACGTGTATATCGTCTCCATAACAAATATATTAGATACAACATAAGGTGTTATTAATATATATTAATAGAAAACAAAGTGTAAGATAAAACGGAAGATACCCTTGTCATAAAAAGATGAAAATAAAACTGAAAATTATGATGACATAATGTAAAAAATATCTTACTTATTTTTCTTATTATCTTCAAAGGAATAATCTCAAATGATTATTGTAGCTGTCATCTTACTTCTTTTTCTATCTGTATGTATGTGCAGTTAAAAGTGTACGTATGTAAAGGAAATAAATAAAGAAAGAATGTCACGTTCCCTATATTACATTTTCCGATACGCTGAGACCATGTTTGACGTTCATAATAATGTTTGCTGACATATGGTTTCTTCCAGGGCATTTGCTATAACCTCCCTGCAACTTAAAATGTTTAGACATCAATTTACTTTAGATTCTCTCAGGAGAGTCTTTGGCTTATGTCTGCGAATCACGTCAACTTGTGGTTAGTATTGGATGCCTACTACATTTCCTTACGTACTATCTCCCGCAAGTTTGTTTCTTCACAATTCGATAAAACAGAAACAGGATTCCGTTGTGAAACTGTAATTCCTTATGAAAATAAATTTTAGCAGTTTGAGCAAAATAAGGATTTTTAAAAAGTGGAGATTGCGTAAATTTTAAAAAGGGGTTTTTAATTGTATTGAAAATGAAAACGTGGTTGAATACGTACAACTTTAAAGAATCACACTAAAGAATATGTTGGGCGGATGTTATGGAACATTTTATTATAATTTAATTAACACAATTTGAAGAAACACGCGTATGGCGATGCGTGTTTATCACGTATGAGTGTGTATGAGTGGTATAAACGATTTAAAAACGGTCGTATGGATATAAATAACGACGAACATTCTGGTGCAAAAAAATCTGTCGTTACGAAAAGTAACATCGAACTTGTGTGTGAAATGAGTCGAAATCCTTGGGATACGTGGGAATGGATTTAAATATTTCCAAAGATTCAATTCATCGCACTTTGACACAGCATTTGGGCTGAGAAAGATTTGCGCAAGGTTTGTAGCACACAAGCTAACTGAATTCAACATTATACAGACTTAATTAGAGACTCAAAAAAGGACGAAAACTTCAGGTGTGCTATTGTAACTGGCGATAAAACGTGGTGTTTTCAATATGATCCATAGACCAAGCGTCAAAGCTCTGACTGGAGGCATTCCAGCGAAGGAAGACCGAAAAAAATCCGTTTGGAGAAATCAAAAGTGAGGACAATGATGATTTGTTTTTATGATTCGAAAGGCATGGTGTACAAAGAGTTTGTACCAACTAGTCGAACAGTCAATGCTGTATATTATATTGGTTTTATGAAGCGTGTTTTGGCGCATATTCGTCGCGTGCGCTTTTAATATCGTGAATCGCTGGCGTTTGTTACATGATAATGCACCATCTTATCGCTCGACGCTTATGACTGATTTTCTAACTACAAATGGTATTTTAACCATCAGTTATTCACCGTATTCACCGATTTGGCCCCGTGCGATTCCTATATATTCTCCAAACTACATTTGCCAATGAAAAGACAGCGTTATGCCGACGTCGAAGCCATTAAAAAGGCGTCGATAGTGATCTTGAAGGACATCTGTAAAGACGAACTTGAAAATTCATTCGATATGTTAGTTGACCGTGCAAAACTTTGAATAAAATAAATGAATTTTACCAAAATAGTTAGCCTTTGTTATTATTTTAAAAAAGTTCGGTTTTCTCTGCGATAGACTGTGTATATAAAAACGTCTAGCCTATAGATGTTTTAAGTGATTTCGACGAATTCTTTATTTTATTACAACGGGTGGAATTTTCCCGGTTCTAATTTTATTACATACCTAATACATAAGTGTAGCTACATGAAATTATAGATAATAAAAATAGTATATAATAGGATCCTCGCATAGATTTAATTTTTGTACTATTTTATTGATTAAAGATAGACACGGAAAGCTTTACATGAATTTATCGAACACTCCTCGTATATCATTAATGTAACGTCAGATTTTAATTACTTTTCAGATATATACATACTTTTGTTTTTTCTTCTTCCTTTGCAATTGAATTCGATCTTTGATGAAAGAGCGTTGTAATATGTTTACTTTAAAAGTCATCCTAATTCTTTTTCTTGTAAGTATGTATATTGTCTCCATAATTATTATAGTAGATACAACATAAGGTACCAAACTTGCTCGATAACGTCATAAGAGACGTGACTAATCGCAGCAAATACGTAATACAGTGTGAAATTTAGACAAAATATTTTATTTATTTCTTAGTGTAAAGGAATTTTTACAAAGTAACGACCTCAATAATCAACAATAAAAAGCAACGGTACACTTTTACATAAGTTTCTTCACAACATCGACTTGCTTTGGCTTCTGTAACGGATATCATTTTTAGCAGAAGAATAGGAACACAACATCAAGTTCCATTTTTAGTTTGTTTGGTTTAGGGTCAAACATGTTTAGCTCCAAAGAAATGCTGACCACTTGCTTCTCTTTTCACACTTTGGAATTCCATCCTTTCAATTTAGAAGAATAGCAATAAGATATTAATTTGGTCAAAGAGTTTTATTTATTCTTTAGTGTAATGAAATTTTCCAAAGTAACGATCTCAACAATCAACAATAAGAAGCAAGGGTACACTTTTACATAAGTTTCTTCACAACATCGATTTGCTTTGGCTTCTGTAACGGATATCATTTTTAACAGAAGAATAGAAACAAGACGTCAAGTTCCATTTTTAGTTTGGTTGGTTTAGGGTAGATCATGTTTAGCCCCAAAGAAATGCTGACCACTTGCTTTTTTTTTCACACTTTGGAATTCTATTTCTTCGGCTCAGAAGAATAAGAAGTAGGAATAAATAAAACACAAAGGCATAAATAAAACACTTTGTTTAAAGTCTTACACAAGCTTCTTCACAACAGCATCGATTGCCTTAGCTTCTGCAACGGATACTATTTTTAGCAGAAGAACAGGACATCGAGTTCAATTTTACTTGCTGTTTTTCAGAAGAAATATTTTATTAAATTCACCAATACATATTATAACTAGTCATTTCAATAAAGTCAGTGATAGTTGTGATATAAATTACTATACCTGGAGTGGGCTACAAGCAGCAGTTATTAAGTATTTCAAATTTTATGTGTAAAAACATTCATTCTACACATACACTACAGGCCATAAGTGAGGGATCACTTATCATAAATAACAAAACACTTGTATTGTATTTTAGACACATCCCTTAGACTTTTACCTGTTTTGGTGAGAATAATTGAAATAACAGTTGTAAATGTAATTCTGAGAAGGATTATTCGGATTATTATTATAAATTAGATAAATATATTTGTTTCTGAAAAATATTGTAAATCCTTTTAATAGTTTTATGGCGTCTATTTAATAGAAATATTTTATATACCCCAATAAATTTAATAGGGTTTACAACGCAATATTATTATAACGGTATTAGGAATTCATAGTAAACAGACAAGAGGATTTGCGCCTAAAAATACTATCAAAACGAAATAGGCGCCTCACAGCTCCTCAGCTTCGAGCAGAGCTGAATGAAGTCGAAAGTCGGTGTCACTGACTACTGTAAAACGATGTTTGACAAAGGCGGGACTACATGGGCGTATTGCAGCTCGAAAACCATTATTGAATCCACGAAATCATAAAAACGGTTACAATGGGCCCAGGACATCAACATTGGGACATGGAAATGTGGAAGCAGATGAGTCAAAGTTCCAAGTGTTTGGTAGTAATCGACGAGTTTTCGTTCGAAGACAAGTGGGTGAAAGGATGTTACCCGAATGTGTAGTGCCAACTGTTAAACACGGTGCAGGTTCTGTGCTTGTTTGGGGATTCCTTTGATGGTGTCGGAGATTTGCACCGCATTGAAGGCATTTTAAAAAGAGAGGGGTACATGAAGATTTTGGAGGAACATGCAATTCCGTCTGGATTAAGGTTAATTGGTGAAGGTTTTCACCTACAACAAGATAATGATCCCAAACACACTTCCCAACTTTGTAAAAACTATGTGAATCAAAAAGAGGAGGAAGGGGTGCTGATAAATATGATTTGGCCACCACAATCACCCTATCTAAACCCTATCGAATTACTGTGGGATAGAAACGTGAGAGAAAGCTGTCCACAATCGCAGAAACAGCTTTGGGAGCAACTTACAAGGGTGTGGAATAATTTACCAATGGATACGCTCCAGAAACTTGTATCGCGGTTGCCTAATATTTGTAAAGAAATCATTAAGCGCAGAGGTGGATACTTCGACGAAAGTCGAATATGATAAGAAATTCTACAGAATATGTTGACATTATTTTATTTTATAAGGAAAACTGTCCTGTAATTAGAGTATTAATTCTGTGAGGCAATAAAACATTATTATTATTATTATTGTTATTATTATTTCTATTTTCCTAGATCATCTTTCGTAAATAAATTTAATCATTCAGTTAAACTTAATGTTGAAGACAACGCCGCTCCATAAGTACGTAACATATATTTCCAACTACTAAAACTACATTTTCGTGTCGTAATTTTTTTCAGTATACAAGGATGAAAAAGGAATTCGTTTCAATTAAAGAATTCGATGCTCGCTCGAGTTAAAGCGAACGCAATTTGCGAGGCAACGTATTTAAAGGGTCAAGTGTCAATTTACGATGTTTTAACGTCGTTGTCCATATTAGTTACATAATTAACTTACACTCTTATCTGCGATTCAGTGGCATCACAATGTGACATATTCTTCTCTCGGACTTGCAAATTGTGCAGTACAACAAATTAAAATACTCAATTGTCTGTATTAATTGGGCGTAATCTATGATGAAATAGGAAACTGTACGTCTATACGCATTTCTGGAATACAAAAATCAGGGCATGATATCACATTTCGCAGTCAATTTATAATTATATCATATCAAAGTCGCGCAATGGTTTATAAGCATGTATTAGGTTTGTATATGTGTCGATTGCATAGTGTCTATACTATGCTTACCAGAAATCAATGATTAAGAGAGTTCAAAAGATATTAAGATACCTTTCATAACATATTTTTGGCGGCTATCCAATTTAGGTCATGAGTTTAGTTTAGCAAATAAACATGTTCTTAGAATTACGCTTTCTGAAAATAGATTTTCGGAAGAGAATTGAGGGATTAGCAAGTACCCAACATATTACAAAAGGCGACATAAGACATAAAATGGAAGTACAAAATAGTTTTAGTTCGCAAACAAATTGGCCAAAGGACGATACCAGATTATGTTGTGCCAATAGTTAAACAAGGTGGAGGTGCAGTTCTTTTTTGGGGATCATTTTCTTTTAATGGTGTTAGAGATTTGTATAAAATTGATGAAGTTTTAAGAAAAGAAGGATAATCGGAAATTTTAAAGGAACACGCAATTCCGTCCGGAATTAAATTGATAGGAGAATTTTTTTTTTTCCATCAAGATAATAACTCCAAAAATTGTGCTAAATTTTGTAGGGACTATGTGAAACAAAAAGAAGAAGAAGGACTTCTTGTACATATAGTTTGGCCAGAGCAATCTCCGGATATGAATCCTATCGAGTTGCTGTAGGATGATCTAGACAGAAAAGTGCGACGACACTGTCCAAAATCGCAGCAACAGCTTTGGGATCACCTTACAAATGCTTGGAACAATATTTCAGTTGAAACTCTTCAAAGGCTTGCGTGTTCTCCATCAAGACAATGCACCGGCTCATTCCGCATTGTCAGTCAAGAGGTTTCTAGCCAAGTACAGCATCTCAGTGTTAGACCATCCGGCTTATGTTATTAGCCGGATCTTGCACCGTGCGACTTCTATCTGTTTCCTAAGTTGAAATCTGAATTAAAGGGAACAAAATTTGAGTCCGTTGAAGTTGTGAAAGCGAAAGCAGCACGCGTCCTGAAGGAGCTGACAGATGAAAACTTCCAGTACTGTTTCGAACAATGAAAGATTCGCATGGAGCGTTGTAGGGATAGAGGAGGGGTGTATATTGAAGGTGATAATAAGTAAATATGTATGAAATCAAAATAAAATGTTTTACAGCGTCAATCCCGTTATTTAATAGCCACACTTCGTATATATATGTATACGAGGGATGTTTCCAAAGTTCTATGAACTACATATAATTTTTATAATTTTGTTAATTTTCGTCAATATTACAATGTCGTTTTTCAACATAATCTCCATTTAACTGAATACATTTATCCCAACGATAAACTAATTTTTTAAGCCGTCCTCAAAGAAGTTTTTCGGTGTCTTGTTAATCTACCTATTTATGGCACGTTTTATGTCAGTTAAACTTTCAAATCGAACACCCCGTAAGAGTTTTTTCAAATCTGGGAACAGATGGTAATCACTGGGTGCAAGATCCGAGGAATAAGATGGGTGCGGCAGCAGTTCCCATCGTAAATCGGTCCAAACACCCTTCGTTTTTCTTGCGATGTGTGGTCTTGCATTATCCTGTTGCAATAACGGATGCTTATGCAACTTTCCAGGCCGTTTTTTGACTAGTTCCTGTCGCAGTGGTCCGGATAATAAATTTGAATAATATTCTGCATTAATTGTAGTACCTCTCGGCAGATAATCCATGAAAATAATCCCTTCGCAATCCCAGAATACAGTAAGCATTACCTTTCCAACAGACGGAACTGCACGCTCCTTAAGTGGAGGCCCTTTTTCAGGTTTGCGCCTTTCATTGGATTGATTTTTCGTTTCAGGATTCAAATAAGGAATCCATGTTTCGTCAGTGGTTATTATTCGTTGCCAAAATTCATCACCGTAACGGGCTAACAGCTCTTGAAATTGACGACAAGTATCGGACCTATTGAGTTTCTGTTCTGATCCCAACAGCCTTGGTACCCAGCGCGCCGAAACCTTGCTAACGCCCAAACAATCATGCAAGATGTCATGAACTTGTCGTGTACCTATCTCCAGGTGTATACTAATTTGACGAATAGTCATTCGCCTGTCGTCTTTCAGTGGGTTTTCGACGGCAGTAATGTTTCTTTTATTTACCCGACGTGTTTGGCCGCCCACTGCGTGGATTGTCTTCTAGTGATGTTCTACCGGCTTCAAAACGATCGATCCACCGATAAACAGTACTTTTGGATTCTGCAGATTCAACAAATACTCCTTGCAGACGACTAATAATTTCTGACGTTTTCACATCTTCTTTCCACAAAAAGAAAATTATCACTCTTTGAGATTTTGCCGCGTGTTCCATGGTTACAAAAACAGTGCTACTAAAACGCGTCTACATCAGTCGAATACCGGAATCAAACTGAACAATGTTGCACTGGATAATTGCATAAAAATGTCAAGACTTGTCTGGCATCAATAACATTGCGTATAAGTTCAGCGTTATTTAATTATAGCACCAATTCGCAGAATATTGGAAACACCCCTCGTATATATATATATATATATATATATATATATATATATATATATATATATATTGTTTTACCAAAAGTGTAGCTTTTTTTTTGTATTTTACCTATAGCGATGCCGGTAGTGTATGTAGATGACATTTTCGCGATTTTTATACGCATAAATGACACTTGGAAGATTTCATCAAGCAATTAAATTCAAAATTCCCGACGATTAAATTTACGGTAGAAAATGAAAACGATGACACTTTACCTTTTTCAGATATTTTAATGTCGTGGTTAAGTTTGATTCATGAGTCTCTTCTCAATAAGATTCCATTCAGTAAATTCTTAACATTTAATTTTCATATTCTCTCAAATTATTCGGAAAGTTAAGACAGTGAATTAATAACATTGCGAAGTCAAAATGACGTGAATACATAAACGGATGATACACGTAGATGTACACAACGACTAATTAATATATTAAGATCCCACTCGAATGGTTATATAAATAATAATGCAGCGGATGATGAACATAAATTAAATGAGCCGCTACTGGTGTAGCGAATACGATGTATATAAATCATTAGTGTTAATTCGGGTGCCGTCGTATCCGGTTGAATTAGATTACATTAATTCGATTACTTCAGGAACTTCCGATTCATCGGCTAATCTTCGCTGAATTAGTTGATTCCGTTTAACCAACGGCGTCTGTCCGTCAAGAATATGGAAGCAACGATATTAATAAAAGCGTTAAATAGAAACAAGATCAGCATAAATTTTGATGTTGCCAAAGAGAATTTATCTATTTAGTTTGTTATTGAATTTTGATTGATGGTATTTTAGTTACGTCTTAACGAAATCCAATTGAAATCTTTATAGCGTGTCGATGAAAATTTTTGATAAAAACTGTCCAATATTTAATGCATTTTAAATATTAAATACAAGAGAGTATGACGAAAATGTAATTAACAGCAATGGAAAAAGAATGTTAGAATTCTGTACTGGCAAAACGATTTTTTTTCTTTGAACATAAATTTACAAAATAACCAAAGAAATACCACAACGTAATGAAACATAAATTTTGGAATATGCTGTAAAACCACGTGAAAACAAGACAGATGTAAAGAATGTGAGAGTCAATAGATTTAATCACTGAAATTTGATCTAAAACCCCTTTCAACATTAATTTTCGTATTCTGTATACGTATTTCGTATTCATTTTTACTAGTTCATTGTGCGTATGTTAAGAAGGGTATTAAAAGAAATGAAGCTTAGATTATGGCCAGTTATTTACAAAGGGTAATAGGAAAGTTTTGCAATATGACACAACAATGAATCGTAGGAAGCTGCTTGTTGCTGCATGTTGAGACATGTTTATACGTGCATAGTAGCCGCCGCGCCATGTCGATGAGCTCAGGTATTCATTAGCAGTGGGAGTGTAAAGTGCTTGCGATGGCATCGTGCTCACGAAATGAGATAATGGCAGTTTTGCGTTATAATTTCGTGCGTGGTTTAAACATAGATCAGTGCTTCGAAGAAATGATTCCTGTACTAGGTGATGTTTGTCCACATCGCACAACGATATTCAGGTGGTATAGAGAATTCCAAAGAGGAAATTTAACTGTGGAGGATGCTGAGAGGCCGGGAAGGCTACGAACGTCAGTTACGGAGGAAAACATTACTACTGTGAGGAAAATGCGTGGCGAGGACAGGCGAGTGACCTACCAACAGATAGAGGGTACTTCAGACCTAAATGCACCAGCAATTCGTTCGATTCTGCATGATCATTTGCACGTGAAGAAACTTTGTTCTCTCTGGGTGCTGCATCGACTGACTGAAGAACAGATGACACGACGTGTGACTTGGTACCGGGAGATGCTAAAAAAGTTTAATAAAGGACCATCTCGGTATGTGAACGACATCGTGACAGGTGACGAGACTTGGCTGTACTATTACGATGTGCCGAACAAAGCTCGAAACAAGGTTTGGGTCTTTGATGATGAGGACACATCCGTAGTTGTCAGAAAATCCCGAGTGGAATTGTGGAACGCGTCGTTTTGGACAGACAAAAGACAGTCACAGCTAAGCGGTATATTGAACAGTGTCTGCTTAAAGTCATTGGATTTATGAAGAATCTGCGGCCAAAGTTAAGAATGGACACCTAGTTCCTCAGTCACGATTTTGGGTCTTTGATGTTGAGGACACACCTGTAGTTGTCAGAAAATCCCGATCTGTAAAGAAGAAAATGATTTTTCAAATCGAGTGGAATTGTGGAACACGTCGTTTTGGACACACAGAAGACAGTCACAGCTAACTGGTATACTGGACAATGCTTGCCTAAAGTAATTGGATCTATGAAGAACCTGCGGCCAAAGTCAAGAATGGACACCTGGTTCCTCTATCATGATAATGCTCCAGCTCGCCGCGCCAAAGCCTGCACCGAATATTTGACTACGATAGGATTGAAACTTCTCGAGCACCCTCCCTACAGTCCAGATCTTGCTCTCTGCGACTTTGCATTGTTCCCGCATGTGAAAATGAAGTTAAAAGGGAGGCGGTTTTCGAGCGATGAGGACCTTCTGCGGGCTTGGGACAACGAGTGTGCTTTACTCCCTAGTGAAACTTGCCAGAACTGGTTTAAAGATTGGTTTCGGAGGATGGACAGGTGTATTGAGTGTAGACGAAATTACTTTGAAAAAATTAAATAAACAAAGCTGTATTGCAAAACTTTCCTAGTACCCTTTGTATATATAAGAAAAAATCAGTAACACCCTCAAATATATGAATTACTAATATGGCTTCATTTGAAGTAGCTTCATTTCCTTATGGGTATAGACATATCACCCAACGTGGGTACAGATGTCCTTTAACTCTGACATGTATGGAACAATGACCTTGAGGAAACCAAACACAATTTAGCAACTTCTGAGTTACTGCTGTTTCTTTAGCAGAAAGATTTTCAATGTTCTAATCTAGAGAGATTTTAGGGTACTTAATCTTTCCCTAAAAAATTAACTAAACGCTTTTAAAACAGTTCTGGTTTCGGTATGATACGGCACATATGTATGTACAATTTTTATAGTGTACTTAATTGATCATAGAGAGGATGTGCAAATCATCTAACTTCTGTTTGTTCTTGGAATTAATGCTGTATTGATTGAATTAAATCAATCAGTATGTAAGTTCTATTTTTAGTTTTATTGGTCTAACTGTAATAAATTTCAACACTAGACGAATTGACCAGTGGGACTACTTAAATTATTGTTTGCAATATCACACATCTTCGGCCACGCAATAAATCGAATAAATTAAGGCGATATTAGTAGTCATGAATTCTATTAACGGTAATTAATTTATAGAAAATGATTAGATTAGTTTACGAGAAAATCTAAACTTCTGTCGATATATCTAATTTATTTTGAATTTTTTGATAAATGTTACGCGTAGAAAATTGGAAAATGACATTTACATTTTGAGGTTTTCATAAAAAATAATATTAATTTATATTTTTTCCTTGATAATCTTTTTCTCTATCTGACTAATAATTAGTTCTTGTTTGTGTTGTTTACATCTGTCATAATTATGTCGTCCCTTTTCGTGTATTTATAATTGTGTTAATTTATCGTTTTAGAACTTATGCGTATGTTTTCTTTTAAATTTCTTAAGTGAGAGTATAGAAAATTGCGTCAACGCTGCGGAGTAATCTGTTGATTTTATCTGTTGTGTTTTCGATAGATGGAAGGGAAGAATATATTCCGTTTGTGGTAGATGTAGATTTACCTTTTAGTCTGAAGAAGCCACAATGCTGACGAAATAATCGTTACTATCTTTCAATAAAGGTATTTTGAACAGAACTTTTGTGTCTAATGTTGTTGTATTACCTATAACAGGAAAAAAGATCCGTCCGTAAAGACTTTATAAACAACGGCTATCCAAGTAGAGTTATCGATAGGTTATTCTATTGTGTAAACAAACAATAAAAGTTCCTATTCCCACAAGTCAACCTCCAATCCTTCCTTTTTTACTTGTAGGTAATTTTGATAGAGCCTGTGATCGATTAACTTAATCATTTAAGGTTGATATATAACCCCTTTCCTCATTAATTTTCGTATTTTTATACGTATTGCGATAACTAGGTTGTCAACATCAGCAGATAATTAAACAGTGTCGCATCTGGAAAGCTACGGCATAAACGCTCACGAAACAAATTCCATTCACGATCTGTACCGTCGAAAGTCAAAACGCACACACAGTCTGTGTTTTGGCTTTCAGATCAGATGATGGCAAGTTGTTGAAATACGTAAACAGAATACGAACATTAATGTGGAAAGAGGTAATACATCAATCTCAAGTGATTAAACCTCTTTTACTTCTTTGTCGGTTCCCCCATTCAATTTCTTCCGGTCTGTCTCCTCTACCTTTTTCTGGTTTATTTATTTCATTTGCCGTCTATCTACCATCTACTGTATGTCTTCATACAATTTAAATTGTCTCGTCTTGGTGTTTACTACTCTAGTATGTTTGACTCCTATGATTTCTCTTATACATATCGGCTTCTGGACTTTCTAGATCTGCTTACAATCCAGTCATGTATTTGCTGAGATAATAGCGAGAAGTAAAAGTAGTCGATAGTTCAAAATAATCTAAAGGCAAAGAATAAAACGAAAACAATGGTAATTTCGAAATAACGACATGTAAAACTTATATTCCTTGAATAAAATCTCTAAATAATTCTCTATAACCTAACCCTCATTTCTTTCAATACCCTTCTTAATATACGCACAATGAACTAGTAAAAATGAACCTCAACACGAAGTCAATGATATCAAAATTTAACACCCCGAAACCGCTATTAATGCCCTAAAAAAATCACTTCATGCAAACGTAAAAAACCGTCTTACTGTTAACGTGCTGCCCTCTCCATTATCCCCTGTCCTAAATTGTCTGGCAATCGTGAATGAGAACACGATTCATCGTGGGCATATGCATCCCTCTTTCTATCCTAATATCTACCCTCTCGGCGAGCCAAACAAAGCACGACCGATTACCGTTAAGTCAATGGTAACAGGATGGTGGCACATGCGCTACCGGAAGTATGACTGCGCGTCCATTTCTGCGGAAACGGAAACTCGGAAAATGTCTTTCGACTGTTAGAGGGCTCGGAGAACGTCGCCTTCCGGACTGTGTGCGTTGTTTCAATGTACTTAGTGACCTTTAAGGCGACTAAATGGACAGAGGGATAAAATCAAGTGTAGATAGAGAGTTGCGATGTAAGAATTGATTTGATTTTATAATTTACATTTACTGGAAGGATTTCGAGATTATTTTATGTGTTTAAGAACACTTCATAAAAGAAGTGCTGGTTTTATTGTAGGATTTCATTGAATTGTTCTAAAATTCTAGAATTAATATTGACAAGAGGTGTTATAAATTTTTATTATATTGTATAACTGCCTTTGCTAATAAAGATAGGTTTTAATATAAAGAAAAAATATTGATCTCTTTGTTTTGTTCCTTTTTCACTGGAATAATTCGAAATAAAATGAACCAAATGTAGATTCACATTGCTTTGAATTGACGAGAGAAATAGTTTGACAATAACTACAAATCTTAAAGAGCTTCTTTAAGTTTTTAAAAGACCAAATAAATACATCTAAATAAATGCTAAAATCATGTAGATCCAAGACTTGACTATTCCTTTTCATTCTTTATTATTTTAATTAGATTCAAACTTTTAAATCAAATTCTTTTGCCTTTCCTTGATCAATTTCTTTCTTCGTTCATCCTGTTCTTCCTCCAAAGTTTAAGATTATTTTTAAGAGTCCATAACAGTACAACTTTTTCAGATTTCTTGTGATACTTATGTCTTTCTGGTATATTTGGTCTTCTTCAAATATGCTTGTAGAATTTTGCTTTGATTACAGCTCTTTACAGTTAAAATAATCTTCACCTTGTTTTATCACCAGCTTTTGCCTGAGAAATTTGAAATTACTGATTGGATCTTGGATCGTTGGACATCAGATCCACTACTTTTCCAATATCGACTCTCTAGCATTTATGTATGTTTATTTGTGTACACGAGTCAGGTTCCTCCATGTATTCTTGGCTTGTGTTCTTCATGGATACTTCATGCCCAATTTTAGAACCTCCCATAAGTTCATTCCTACGTTTCTTGCTTTGGGGATTTGTTCTGTACCAACAGAAACAATTCTTCTTAACTTATAACCGGTCCTCATAGTTAGTTGCGTATTTTATTAGTGTATATATATAACCTTGTAATATTATTATTGCTGTACTTGGAAGATTTTGGTGTAATTCTTCATTCTTTTTTTTCATTTTTTTGAACCGTTTCTTGACGGTTTCCATCGTAAATTACCTTTAAGATATCTCTTTCATATTCTGCCAGTGTTGTTTTTCTTTCATGTTTAAGATTTCTAGATATAAACTGAATGAAATCACTAACTTTGTAACGGATTTGGTTTATTGCTTCTTTTGTTTTTCCCTATCATAATCATAATCATAGTCATAGTAATTTATCTTTGTAATGACGATTATAAATAAGCCAAAAGCCAACTAACAACGTCTGTTAACTGTTAAAATACATATAAATAAAAGAGTATGAAATACCTAAGGAAAAATTATAAAATTGTCATAAAACGTTATTCAAAAATTGTACAGATATAAATGTATATATGTACGTACACATATACAACACAAACGGCTAAAAATTAAAAAACAAACAATTATTCAATCAAAAAAGGCAAATAAAACCCCTTTCCACATCCATGTTCGTATTCTGTATATAATTTCGACAACTAAGTTGTCACCATCACCAGGTAATTAATCACAATTTCACACGTAGATCCGCGATAAAACTAGCTCAGAATTATACCGCGCAAACACTAAATACACACGGTGTGTATTTGGTGTTTGTACAATCAATCGAGACACCATTAAAATTTAAATAAATTATACTGCAAGTACAGATCGTGTATATATTCATTAATAGAATAGTATACCTTTTCGAGCAATAATTTTTTCACTGCTGCACCAAACTCTATACAAGTTCATATTTTTAATATTTGACAGCAATCTGTTGTATAGTTGAAGCCCCTCAGTAGTCAACGTATGATTTAATTGTTTCTATACTATGATATGGATTCCTAAGATTGGTTTTGTTTCTAGTATTATGTACGTGGACCACTCTCCCAGAAAATAATTTATTTTTATTTTTATGTACATATTTGACTATCATATGTGTATATTCAGATGGTATTATTAATATTTTTGTTTAATAAATTCATTTTAACGCGTTCGCAGCTGTTTAAAATTTCCTGTAATTGTTCCTTTCAGAAGAAGAAATTTTCTTCATGCATCTGCAAACATTCCTCATAAAGTTGTGCTATAAATTGCAACAGCGCGAAAACTCGCAAAATATGTAAGCCAAACCCCCCAATGAGTGGAAATATAATTCATCGTCGTACAGTGCAAATCACTCCGTTTATTTTTTTAAAGTTCCTAATACAAGCTGTGACCAATGCAGTTTTCTATCCAATACTATACCGAGGAGTCTAGTGGAAGTATTTTCATCAAAAACAACTCTCACCACATCAATATTCGTACTCTGTATGCGTACGAGTAGTTTAACAACTAAGTTGTCATCATCAAACCTTGTTGTCGTCAGCAATCAGAAACACATATTATCTGAGTCAAAGAGTGTGTGTTTTAGTTTTGATGAATTTGTCGAATTTTGTCTGCGTAAGATTTACCGCCGATCCACATACGACAATGTTAACGATGATAACTTAGTGGAACATTGATGTGGCAAGGTTTTTACACCATTTGAATTATGACGGAAGTTAATGAAAAAAATCGTGTTCCCAGAGGAGAATCGAACTCGCGTCTACACTTACTGGGTAGATGCTCTACCACTAACCTACCAAAGACGGTAAAATTTCATTATGGAAACAGATTAAAAGGGTGTAATATGCAGGAAATTTCGAGTGTTCATTAATTTACGTCGTCAAATGAACATAATTGTGTGTATACACGTGTGTATACATGCAATTGCATATGCGTTTGATAATACTAACGTTTGGCGTAATTTGGTGCGTGGCATTAATTGGGCTAAACACCTTATTATTGATAGCGTTAAAAGCATGAACTGAATATCCAGCAATGAAATATAAACTATAACTTTGATCAAATTAAATAAGAAATCAAGTTATGATGGTTAAAAGAATTGTAAATTATTTAAAATTAGGAACGTAGCCTATAATGTATGTACAATTTACAGTCGAATAATTAAAATTTTCTTGTTGATTCATAAATTGCATTTTACAATAATTTAATAATAAACGGTATCATAAACGATATCCATCAGTATCTTCCACCTGTGTTTAGGAAATATTGACCTAGAAATTGTCAGTTAATACGTGGCCAATTACGTGCGTCTCCCAATCGGCAAATGGCGTTTAATATGTTGTCTACACAATTCCGTCATCCCATCGTTCCGTCATTTCGAATTCAAAGATGTAATTAAATAATTATGTGTATTCATATGTTCCATTATTGCTTATTAAGTTCATTGAGTGTATTAATTAGTCCACATCTAGTTATGCTGCATTGAGGCGGCTTTAGTTTCGTATACATTTTGATTTAGAGCAGTTTAAATACTTCTAACATACATTGTGTGTACTTGTACACATGAGCAATATATACATAGACACAAACACGTTTGTTTAAAGTGATTATTAAAATACAAACTCCGTTTTTTACTTAATTTATGTCTGGATAATCATGTTTCGAATATTAATTATGTAGATATTATAAACATTATATATAGAATGCACGTTTTCTGCATATATGTATACTACGATGCACTCGGTTTGATGAAACAATTATGGAATTGTATCTCATGCTGCAAATATTTAACAGATCCTAAACTGTTTGTGACTTCAAGGAAGACTATTAAAACGACAAGTGTTTCACCACGTTTTACAAATTACTACGCCCATTCTGCTCGCAGACTTCCACGGTCATCGTCCATACTTTCTTCATCTTAGCTTCTATGCTGAAATCGCGTGTTCAACATTTCTGCTACCGATGTCTCGTCACCACTTGTACGTAATATCTCTAGGACTTATATGCTGCTACTATTTTCGTTATTGCATTGAGACTAGTATAGGTTTGTGAAGGATGGGTATGCATATAAGAGCATTTTGCACCACGGTGCACTCGGTTTGCTGAAACAATTATGGAATTGTATCTCGCGCTGCAAATATTTAACAGATCCTATCCAATCTGTGACGTCAGCGAAGACTATTACAAGGACAAGTGTTTCACCAGGTTTTATAAATGACTACGCCCATTCTGCTCGCAGACTTCCACGGTCATCGTCCATACTTTCTTCATCTTGGCTTCCAGCCTGGAATCGCGTCTTCAACATTTCTACTACCGATGCCTCATCACCATTTGTATGTGATATCTCTAGGACTTATTTGCTGTTACTACTTTCGTTATTGCACTGATACTGGTATAGCTTAGTGGTGGATGGGTATATAGGGATATTGGTCATTGGTCAACGGGTCAATGGGGCATTAAAGTTACGGTTGAGTTGTTTGGAGATACAAGAATGCTAGGGGCTGTGTAGGGGGTAAACATTATCACAGTTTAAGCCATTACTACGTACTATTTATTTTGTTTTATGTACATATTCGCCATCAAGCGCACGTCTATGGTGTGCAGCTTTTATATTCGTCTTCGATCTATCAACATATTCTTCAGCAATTCATAGTTGTAAGGTAACCTTCTTTGCTGTGTAATCCAGGGTATAATTTAAAAAGAAGCGAATCTAGACGTTCCAAAAATATCAACAAATCAATCGATGTCGAATCATGGTATTCCATAAAATTTCAATTTCGATCGATTTTTCGTAATATTTACCAGCGCCGGATGTCAAAAACCATCCGAAAATTAATGACAAGGACGCACTGTTGACGGACCGGTATGCTAACTCACCAAAAACGGAATAAAAACGCAATTAAGGGCATGGGAAATTATTTTCTGGGCGCGTTTATAGGAAATACAATTAAGATTTCACTTTGTGCCGGACCGAGCCACGTGTTTGGTGCGCGCAGCAATACTCTCTGTCATTTAAATGAGCCGTATGCAAATCGGGCACGCTTTACCGCTTTCACGAGCATGCGGTGTTATTATTCCGCCATTATGTGTTTGTTCTTTATTAGGGGGAGGCGTCGAATACGATTTGTCATTACGCATATAAAACGTATTGAATGCCTTGATTTTACATATGTGTACATGCATTCGAAGCTTTTCTATTAAGATATTAAAGAATCGTTGGAGCTTTCGAAACGTTTAAAGTTTAGAGGGGTTTGAAGAAGAGGTTTTTGTTTATGCACCCATCTTCGTGCAAAGTAAAGTGTCAGTTGAAGGAAAAATATTGAAAACTTTTATCATTATTAGAAAGGGACTTACGATGAGGGAATAATTTGCAACAGTGTCTTAAGAAGAAGTTCAAAACAAGACCAATAAAAATTACAAAAGCTAATAAATTATAACGCCTCAAAATACTGTCTTACAATAACTAGAAAAGAACTAAAAATAAATTTGAGGAAACTGGAAGGTACTGCAAAGAAATATGGACTTAGATAACTGCAGTAAATCATTCTGCATTAACTGTAGTACTGTCCTAAAGCGCCACATTGGAAACGTTTTTTAATTTCAAAAAAGGCGGTGTTTGTTTCAGTTTTTTTCGCAAATAACTTTCTTGGAGTCCATCCATTTTCGATGATCGAAATTGCAAATTCTTGATTTTTTGCGAAATCATAGCCGTATATCCAAGCTTCAACACAAATAATTTGATGAGACCATCCATTGGCAAAGCGACCTACTGTAAATTTGAGCCTTCTCATGAGATCTCATAGGTCCATCAATTATCTAAGACTAGGCATATAATGCCTTTAAGTGTTTTTGCCTCTTTGGCTGTAAGACTTGCGTTTCCTTTTGTTTCGTCTTGGGCGACAGAAAGAATCGCCCGAGGGTTCCAATAGCCAGAACCCAATCGATCCTAAAAAGCCACCATCGACGTCAAATGCCTTTAAGCCTTTTTATCCTCTTTGGCAGTAAGACTTGCGTTTTTTTTGTTTCGTCTCGGGCGACAGAAAAAGTCACCCATGGATTCCAAGAGCTAGAACCCAATCGACCGCAAAAAGCCACCAACGACGTCAAATGCTTTTAAGCCTTTTTGTCCTCCTTGACTGTAAGACTTGCGTTTTCTTTTGTTTCGTCTTGGGCGATAGAAAAAGTTGCCCGTGGATTCCAAGAGTCAGAACCTAATCGACCCTAAAAACCAGCAACAACACCGTATGCTTTTAAGCTTTTTTGTCCTCTTTGACTGTAAGACTTGCGTTTTCTTTTGTTTGGTCTTGGGCGACAGAAAAAATTGCCTGTGAATTCCAAGAGCTAGAATCCAATCGACCTTAAAAAGCCAGCAACGACACCAAACACTCCAGACAGAGCGACCAAGCATAAGCAGAAATAAAGAGCTAAATTGGCCCTACACTCCATATACACTTACGACTCGGAGTCAAATATAGACGTCATACACGTTTGAAGAAAGTACATTAAAATAAATTCGTAGGATAAAACATTTTGCGTATTAGACATTCGAGGAACTAAATAAAAATAAGATAGATGGAGACTGAGAGAATGCCAAGCGCCACCAATCAGCTTGCCTGGCTGATCAGATATTCAGGTCTATCCATTAAATGAAATCACGAAGTGTAGGAGGATTCTGAGGATCCCCCAGTTCAATGACTAATGGATTGTCCAAACTCACGGCCCCCCTCCCTAGGCTCAGGATTGAAATCTTCTCTTCGAACTGGGGCCTAGTTGCAGGGAAACCAATTGGGACAATTATATATAAATACGTAAATACATATACATTGATAATCTTTAGTTTCGTCAATATGATATCATCAAACAATACAAGCTAACAATCGACCACTTTATCAATCAACTACATTTAGAGATTGAGTTTTAGAACCGTCTTTAAAAATGTAAAAACCCTTTAGCACTGTAGTAATTGGAGTCTGTATTCGTATCTCAACAAATAATATGCCATCTTCAGTATAAAATAAAAATAGTGTTGAACACAGGCTCTCTGTAAAGCTATACAGAATGAAAAAAACAAAGAAATATTCTATTCGATATCTACAGAGATACTGGCGTGTTTGTATGAACAACTTTATCGCAACACTGTGTTTATTTTCTACTGAATATGACAACTTGGATGTCGAAATACGTATTTGGCATATAAATATTGTGATAAGAGCTTTTTTTTACCTTTCTGATTGTTTACTCAACAACAGTCTCCAAAAAAATTCACATACCAAAGTGTATTTTATATTATATTTTTAAGCTTATAGATAACTGAATTAAATGAAATTTTAAGCAAAATAGCTTAACCTGCTAAAGAGGTTCATTTGAAAGTAACCAGTATGATAGCTTTAACAATGATTGTGTTTTATCTTTTTTAATTAAAGTTTCAACTACATATATGTTTTATTAAGTTATGTATATTCTCTCGTAATAAATTTTCCATTTAATAATCTTAGATTTCTTTACCTCTGGACAAAATAATGAAAATAAATAGGTAAATGTAAATAACCTGATGTTTAAATGAATAGCAAGCCGCCTTCTGTTACCATAAAGAGCTCTGCAATAAACCAAACGCAACAAAGTGTATTGATCGGTATTCTTTCTAAAACATAGTAATAGATGGCGCGATTTTGTTAGTACATTTAAATAATGTTTAGTTTTTATATATTAATTTGAATAAATTCGGAAATGTAACCTACGTATACGAGAGTTAATTAAATTTATGCTCGAACTGCATATTTCTGGTTAACATTTATTAAAATTCAGTATTAATCGAAAAGATACAAACCTATTATATCAGTATTTACATCTCGGATACGTACTTTGAGGACTAAATTGCCTTCAGTAGAAAATAAACGCGAGGCTGAAGTAAATCAACACAGAAAAAAACCCTAAACACACTACTTAATGTCCACATATTCATTCTAATGAGTGTCGAACGTGTATTTAATGTTAATATAATGATTTTTTAATTTTAAAGGGGCACAATGGTAAGAATAGTAGTCATATAAAATCAGAAATTACTCGTAGGTATCTCAAAAGTATATAAGTATTTATATATATGTGCGAACGAAGGTTCTTGTGGTTGTCGTAGTGGTTGTTTACGAGAAAATATCGGTTTGGTTCGTGAAAGTGTTGCTGAAGATCCTGAAATGTCCATTAGACGACTTTCACAACAACTTGGACTTAGTGGATCAACAGCATGGCGTATTTTTCACAAGGATTTAGCTCTGAAGGTATATAAGGTTCAAATAACACTGGAACTGAAGCCATTAGATCATTTAAAACGTCGTTTATTTGTCAATTTCGTCGATAACAACCATCTGATTTTTCTCAAAAAATAATGTTTTCCGATGAGGCACATTTTGAACTTGGTGGCTATGTTAATAAACAAAATTGACGTATCTGGGATAAGAAAATCTACGAATTGTTCATGAGAAACCTATGCATCTTAAACGAGTTACTGTTTGGTGTGCATTATGGTCAGGTGGTGTAATTGGACTTTACTTCTTTGAAAATGCTGCTGGTGAAGCTGTAACTGTGGTGATCAATATCGTCGGATAATAACTGAATTTTTGTGGCCTGAATTAATGAATATTGATCTAGAGAATATGTGGTTGCAACAGGATGGCGCTACACCTCACTTCGCACACGAATCAATTGATTTATTGAGAAAAAAAATTCCTGGACGTGTAATCTCAAGAAACGGTGATGTTAATTGGCCACCAATATAATGTGATTTGACACCGTTAGACTATTTTCTTTGGGATTATGTGAAAAGTCAAGTTTATAAAAACAATCCACAATCAATTCCTGCTTTGAAAGATGAAATTATTCTTGTCATCGGTGAGAGCCTCAATTATGTCAAAATGTCATAGAAAGTTTCAACAAAAGATTGGACGTCTGTGAAGCTGCAAGAGGAGGCCATTTGGCAGATATTATATTTCGCATATGAATGTATATATATATATATATATATATTTATTCTTTTAAAAAACGCGAAATTTGAAACAGCCTTTATAAGGAATAAATAAAATCAATTCGTATACATATATATGTTGTTCTGACGAAGAATAGAGATTCATGCGTCTTCAGTTTGTCCGAAGCTTAAGGATAAATAAAGCTATGAATCGGTATTTTTTAGAAAGCAATTTTTATTTAGAATATTACGTAACTCGTACATATGATTAAATGTTTATTTTTACTTAAAATTCATAATCTATTGCAATGGATTAATTGCTTGATATATTCAATAATTAAAGAATATTTTAAGCATAATGTGGGAAAACGTGTTTTCAATTTTATTTTTTATTTATGTTATCAATACTTATGTTCATTAAGCTGATGTTACTTAAATCATTCACTATGATTTGTTATTTTTAAATTAAAAATCATCTCGATAACCTTATACGTATTTACGTATATATATATATATATATATATATATAGCACCTTGCTTTACCTTCCAGAGTAAAGCGCAAAGCTCCCTTAATAAATTCAGGTGTAAGAACCCATAATATTCAATATAATCTCATCGCAGTGTGCTTTGCAAAGCCGCAGGCAGCTGGCACACTTAGCTAGGATACCTACTTACATCTCCGATGTCGGTAGTGGTACACAGATCCAGGTCGCTTTGATCCAAGCTAGCCTGCTAATTATCTGATTAATTAATTGCACATTCACTCTAATTTGAACGCTGTTTATTTATGAGCAACAACATTAATGTAATTACCACAGGTGTTGTGAAGAGGATTTTACCTTAAATCGGTTTATTTTCTAGGCACTATGTACAGGAACTTCGATATAGAACACACCTCGAAATGTAATAGTAACGTGCGAAATAATACCGTGCGGTAACTACTGTGCTATTATTTATTGTTGACTAGTAAATATTATTAAGCGATTTACGTTTCGCATTTAGTTCGAGCACTTGAGCATTATGTTCTTTGTCTATTATGGCATTGTATAATAGTATTTGGGAGAATAAATTTACTACTAATGCGTTTTAATCGGGTTTCTTTGATACGAAAAACACTCTGGATATTTTGATACTCTGCACATAAACAATTCCTAGCAAGTAACTTACGTTAATAACAAGTTTGACAATTTTATTGTATAAATAATTTGCATAAACTGTGTTCTTTTATTTCCAAAGATGTGCGATAGATTTTTTTAAATAGGTACGTTAACACTACAGTGCGATGATTTACTACGATTTTAAATTTGATTTAAAAACCACAAAACACACTCATATAGGTAATAAAAATCCCTTATCACACTAATATTTGTATTATAAATGCGCATTTCGGCAACTAGGTTATCATCATTAGTAAGAAATAAAAAATATACGTATTACATTAGTAACTACTTACTTTTCGATGAAACTTCTTCTAAGACATATACACTTATTCCATACTCAACTATTTGATACTCTAGATATGTATTTCGACAACTAAGTTGTCATCGTCAGTTGAAAATAAAAGAAGGCATGTTTACATTAATAACTCTTTATTTTTTACGAAACGTTTTCTAAGACACACTTATTCCATACTCAAGTATTTGATGCTCCGGATATGTATTTCGACAACTAAGTTGTCATCGTCAGTTGAAAATAAAAGAAGGCATGTTTACATTAATAACTCTTTATTTTTTACGAAACGTCTTCCAAGACATACACTTATTCCATACTCAAGTATTTGATGCTCCAGATATGTATGTGACGATTTTGTCAAACAATTAAATTCAAAGTTTCCGACGATTAAGTTTATGGTAGAAAAAGAAAACAATGATGGTTTTTACCAATAATATGTAAACTTCCTACAAACGCACTCACATCTGTTATTTCAATTGTCCTTACCGAAACTCAGGTATAAAGGCAGAGCGATTCTATTGATAGTATGTCATCCATTATATATGACCGGTAGTATCTCTCTTGTGCAATATATGCTGTGCGGAGAATCAGAGCTATTACAAATAAGGAAACTGCAAAAACAGCTTAAGATGCACTTTTTCACTCGCGGATGGCATACAGTGTCCAACTATGGGGCGATTCAGTGCATGCAAATGGCATTTTTAGTTTACAAAAGAAAGCATTACGAATAATAGAACAAGTTAATAAAACGACACATTGTAGATCTATATTCATAAAAAATAAAATAATGACGTTGGCCTCCACATACATATATAAGCAATTAGCTACCAGCCTAGAAAAGGAAAGGAGAGGGAAGAGCAATACAACTGAGATCCAGACAAGTACTTCTTCCCAACCATAGGCTACGTACTACTGCTGCCCAACACAAATATTTGGATATGCTTAACAGGTTGCCATTATCGTGGACTGAAAAACCCATTCTTTTACAAAACGGATTCTACACAATAACGAAGTTCCAAGAGAAGATTAAATGAATCAAATGTTAAACTGTATGTTCCGTCTGCTTCTGGGTTTCCGGGTTGAAACCGCGTCACTTGTATATCTGCCGACGTTTCGTACCCATTTGTATGGAACATCATCAGGGCTGAACTACTGCACTGAAACTGATGCATGTTCTGCTTTGTGCACACATATGTTTACACCACGCTTACACACAATACATACACACTTACATACACACACAGACCAAGTCATAGACAATAACGTTACCTCCTTATTTGTATTATTGGGTTGGCAACCAAGTACTTTCGGTTTTTACTGATAGAGAGCGTTGCTTTATTTTTTGTATAACATATGTTAGAGCTGTACTTTACCGTTTGTCGCGTGATACTAGTCACATTGACGTAACTACAGAAGCAAGTAGTGCGTGATTTTTATTAAAGCTATTAGTTGTGGGTTAATTTTAAATGGAGTGTAGAAACGAACATTTTCGACATATTTTACTATTTTATTTCCGTAAGGGAAAGAAAGCTGCTGCAGCTCACAAAAAGATATGTGAAGTTTATGGTGCTAATTGCTTAACAGAGCGCACGTGTCAGAATTGGTATAAAAAATTCCGTTCTGGAGATTTTTCCCTCAAAGATGAGCAACGTTCTGGTCGGCCTATTGAAGCTGATGATGACCAAATCAAAGTCATAATTGAAGAGGATCGTCATATAACTGTTCGAGAGGTTGCGGAGTGGCAACCCACTTGTTGTGTGCGATACAAGTATGTATCGCACACAACAATTGAAAAACATTTAAAATGTCTTGGGCTAATTAGGAAGCTTGATATTTGGGTACCTCTCGAATTGAAAGAAATTCATTTAACACAAAGAATCAACTTTTGCGATATGCACCTTAGACGAAATGAAACCGACCCTTTCTTAAAAAGAATCATCACTGGTGATGAAAAATGGGTCCTGTACAGTAACATAGTTCGAAAACGATCATGGAGCAAACACAGCTCAAACCACATCGAAAGCTGAATTGCATCCGAAAAAGATCATGCTGTCAGTTTGGTGAGATTACAAAGGTGATGTGTTTTTTGGGCTGCTTCCAAGGAACCAAACGATCAATTCTGATGTTTGCTGTCAACAATTAATAAAACTGGATGAAGCAATCAAAGAGAAACTGCCAGAATTGTCAAATCGGAAAGGTGTAGTTTTCCACCAAGATAAAGCAAGGCCTCACACATCTTTGGCAAGTCGTGGGAAACTATTGGAGCTTGGCTGGGAAGTGATGCCACATCCCCCATACAGCCCTGATCTAGCACCATCTGATTACCATTTATTTCGAAGTTAGCAGAATTCTTTGAATGGTAAAACTTTCACAAATGACGATGACCTTCACTCGCACCTGGTTCAGTTTTTTGCTGATAAGAACCAGAAATTTTATGAGCGCGGAATCATGCAGCTGAAAGAAAGATGGCAAAAGGTCATTGAGCAAAATGGAAAATATATAATTGATTAAAAATTATTCTTTGTTTAAATAAAAAGTGTTTTATGTTATACTACAAAACCGAAAGTACTTAGTTGCCAACCCAATATTATAATTGATGGTAAAATAAAGCTTATTATTATTATTATTATTATATGTATAATATAGCATGTACTGCAATATACAAAAATTTAGAAAAGAATTAAAGAGAATTTTGAAGATGATATTAGAGAAAAAAGAAGTGACAAGATGATAATTAAAATTTCGTGTTTATCACGAAACATAATTACATACAACAACAGAAAAAGACGAAGACATATAAAACGATTGTAAAATTTACACGGATCATATTAAAATCGGTAGCCTGCGTTAGTCATAAAATTTCATACATAAATAGAATATTAAAATAAAGGAATGCATAAAAAGAAAAGACGGAAAATTTACATCGTTCCATTAAATGCGGAACTGAAACTAGATTAGATGTAATTTCAAATTATTACAGCTCCGTGCGATGGCGCCATTCTCTCGTCTTCGAGCTGCTCGAGGTATCTTCATAACTTCATTTTCCGCATAGAGACTAAATTACCTTAATTCCCTATTAGAGCTAGCTTATGCGACCTTAATAGAATCATAAACATTGTAAAATCACCCCTACCAATGGAATGCTCCGGTTGGCTACGGTATGGACTCAGGGATGTGGTTGCTATCTGCATTGAATTAGTGAATTTATTAGTTTCGCATTCATAGAGATAGGTAGATGGTAACGGTAGTGACAATGTATACGGGAGATTATTAAAATATGGATATTCCGCTAAGTTAACTATAATGTGTCTAAAGTGTAATGCTTCGTTAAGAATTTCCTTATTAATTCGATGGAGGAATTTAATTGATAATGATATAATCCATGAATATCTTAATCTGTATTAAGAATGTAATTATTCTAATAGTTTATTCTTGGTGAGTAAATATAAAATTAATTTTTTTAACATTTTCATGCATTAAATAGGAGGATAACTAGCAGATATTCCTAATACACTTTAATTAAAACTGCAGCAAAATACAGCGTGTTTCAAAAAGAATATACGTATCACAAAATATTATTTTGTCCAAGCTATCGATCGCTGCGCCTCGGCTCGGGTATTGGAGAAACGAATACATAGTCTAGTTTATTTAATAGCCGCTAGATGTCAGTTGTCTTCTGTTTTTCTTGGTAACCGTCATATGTTTAAAATGGCTAGTCCGCAGCAGAAATCATTTTGTGTTTTCGAGTTTGCGCAGTGCAATTCGGTGATTACAGTGCAAAGACGTTTCAGGTTGAACTACCAAATTGATCCTCCGAATGGATGGAACATTCGCAGATGGTAACGACAGTTTATAGATACAGGACGTGTAAGTAAAGGAAAGAGTCCTGGTTGACCTCGTGTTTCTGAAGAAAATGTTGCACGAATTCAAACTGCTTTCCAACGTAATCCTTCAAAATCAAGTAGGGAGTTACAACTGCCTACAACAACAATTTGGCGTGTTTTGAGACGTCGGTTGGTTATGAAGCCGTAGAAGTTACAGTTGTTACAAGCTCTGCGTCCTGATGACAAACGGAAACGTGTGGCATTTTGTAACGAGACTCATGATGCTATTGACAATGATAACACTTTCGCACAATGCATTGTGTTCAGTGATGAAGCGATTTTCCGTGTTAGTAGTCTGGTAAACAAAGACAATGTTCGAATTTGAGTATCGATGTGATATTATTCGTGTCGCTGATGGAGGACATATTGAATATCTGCAATCTGAACTTGAGAGGTTCGTAAATATGTGTGTAAAGTTTCATATTTGTATGACTTAAAGTTTAATAAATATATGCATTCGAAATACGTATATTATTTTTGAAACACCCTGTATATTGGAACAGAAACAAATTTATTAAGTCTACATGTCAAGGTATGGATAGTAGTCTTACTTTCATATACAGCGTCCTTATGGTCAGCGGTTTGTTTGTTGGACGTATTCCTTGAGGGACTAGTGGGGGGTATGTGCTACGTTCAGTTCTCGACAGTCGAACGCAAACTGATCGAGCAACGTGCAAAAAATCGAAGTCACTAAAATTGTGATACATTTTAAGAAATTTTTGTTCAACACTTATATTTGCACTGGCAGGCGTTTAATCATTTATTTTTCGAGAAATTTTCATAATATTGTTATCTGTAGTGTATTGTCATCACATTCACGAGTTTTAAGAAATAACATGCATTCTTTCTAATTGAAAATTCTCATTACAGTATCTGTACATTGATTCCTTTGTGTAAAACTTTTTAGTCGCATGGAGAAGTGTTTGTAGCGTTGATTTAACAAGTCAATACCCACCATTAAATTTCGATGTGTTAAAAATTATAGCGTTGTTATAACATAGTCTAGGACCACGTGAAACTGTAAGAATTGGTAAGAGCCTTTGCCCTGTAGAAAAGATGCTCTGAGGAGACTGGCTGATGATCAGAAAGGCAGAAGCCGGCGGAAAAGTCACCACTGTTTTTTTGTGTCTACAATATTTTCGGAAAAGAGCAGCTTCTGCGATTTGGCTGCGAATTCAATTCCGAGAAGTAAGACGTAAATATTAATGAATGGACTGCTAGAAGAAGACTTCGTTCTATTGAACGAAACAAAATCACCATCCAAAGAGTTGACTATTTTTGGGTGTTCACATGTTTAGCGAATAAAATAACTTCTGCGATTTGGCTGTCACATTAACTCTAAGAAGTTACAAATGTAAATGTAAATGAATGGACCGTTTGAAGAAGACTTCTGTGGTATTGCCTTTAAAGGATAGCTATACCATTGCAACGTTGGAATCGATATGCAAAATTAGCTTTTATTTGAAATCACCTAATGTTGCGATAATGACGACTAGATCAGAATGCTGTTTTTAGATGGTCGTGTTACTCTCCTCACTGGATCTGATGGTCATCGCCGAGTATGGAGAAGACCCAGAGAAAGATATTTTGCAGTTCGTATTGATAACTTACTACTTTAACAGTGGATCGGTTATGGTTTAGAAGGGAATCTCTTCGCAAATACATAGAAGAGACTCCTCGACAGGTTACTAGTACATTACAGACATTGTAAAAGACCATTTATGCCTTTCATGGTCACTATGGGACATCATAACATTTTAATGCATGATAATGCTAGACCTCGCGTAGTCAAATTTGTCACTGTTGTACCCTAACGATATGGAAATTACGAGATTCGAATACCCTGTCAATACTCCAGACATGAATGTCTAGGATAAGGTGGGCTGACGTATTCGAAGACATACACAAGCTCGAAGAACTGTCCAGAAGCTGAAAGAGTAACATCAAATCAACCAGAATATCCGCCTGATTCTGATGATTGTTTGAAGCCTTTCGTTATCAGGTCGAAAATGTAAACAAACTCCCATGCTATTTCAATTACCCCCACAACGTACATCATACGTTTTCTTAAATGAAACATACAAGAGCTCTTTTTTTAGTTTGACATCGTTACGGTTCCACTAAAAATATAGAGCGATTATAGTGCGATTTAGATCGTCAACCTTTTTGTGGTTGTAATTGATGCACTTACCTTAAATGAAAGTGCTCCAATTTGGAGATTCTTGTGCTACCAACTACACTCGGTCGAAAGTTATCAACATTAATCTTAATATCCGAATATTTTTAATATTTCAATCCCTTTCCCATATAATATTCATAAGTACGAAGCTTCTTGCATATAAAGTTAAAAAAAAGCAGTTTCCATCGGATTCGCGATCGTAAAAACCGAAGCCGAGCAATAAGATCTAATCTCGTCGAAACATGCGTAGGTCTTAAGATGGAAAAATATTTACAAGAGCGACTTCGTACTCCTTTAGAGACGAAACGGAGCAATAAAAAATATTAACGTTATGTGTTGCGGGATTCGCGGTTCTTACCACCGAACATAATCATATGCCTTGATGTCCCGTTGGTTCTCTTAAAAGAGGCACTCCTCGCCCCATCGTAAATACCGACGGAGCATTATTTATTTAAAAAAAAAAGGCAGGTAGGGGCGGCTGACTCACGCCGCTGCCGCCTTGAGTTCCCGTAATGGGAAATTCGGGGGTGACTTTAAAACGTTAGAAAAAAGGAATTATCCCTGCATCGGGAAATATGGATTTTGTTCTTTGTTGTTGGAAAAATATCCCTAATAATGATTATACAAGAATACAAGAAGAAGCGAGCCAAGGAATCTTTTTTTGGTATTTCTACAATAATAGATTCGAAATGTTGGCTGTCATAGTTATTATTGTAGGTAATTTTTGTGAGAATATAGTGTTACGACACTCTCTACACTATACCCTAATGTAGATCGTAGTACAAAAATCCGCACTGTTATACCTTAAAAAAATAATAATCCTTCTTTACTCCTGCATAAAGAGTTCTTAGTGGCGCCACAGATTTAATCTATATAGAAGTATAGCTTTCCAGATGCGACACTGTTTAATTATCTGCTGACGATGACAACTTAGTTATCGAAATACGTATACAGAATACGAAGATTAATGTGGAAAGGTGTTATATAACAACCTCCAGTGATTAAGTTAATCAACCACAGGCTCCATCAAAATTAACTTTCCCTGGAAA
This sequence comes from Dermolepida albohirtum, assembly GCA_031893035.1. Taxonomy (NCBI): domain Eukaryota; kingdom Metazoa; phylum Arthropoda; class Insecta; order Coleoptera; family Scarabaeidae; genus Dermolepida; species Dermolepida albohirtum. Next base: position 218,861 of record JAVIWB010002881.1, on the reverse strand, counting down.
TATATATAATATTCTAATGTACCCAATATATAATAAAATAAAGAATGTAATTAAAATCAGTACATATAAAACTACCCCTTCTTTAATAACTTTAAATAACAGGTAACAAATGACGTGCCATTTCTTTAAAATAGTGTTATTCATGTTACACCATATCGTATGTAAAAAGAAAAAAAGACTTGTAATTTTTAACATAATTTTTAATTAAATCACTAAAGTTGATATATAACCCCTTTCCACATTAATTTTCGTAATTCTGTATTTTGACAACTAAGTTGTCATCATCAGCAGATAAATTAAGCAGTGTTGCACCTAGAGAACTACGGCAATAAATACACGTACGAAACAATTAATTCCGCACACGATCCGTACCGCTTAAAGCCAAGACGCACACTGTAACTCATCTTTGTTTAGTCTCCTAAAGACGGACAAGGGTCAGTGCAATAAATCAATATAGGTATATTTCGTTCCTTTCCGTTTTCTTCCTTTTTTATCTTGGTTTAGGGCTAGAACGCAATTTTTAAAAATTATGTGAAACGAAGGTACAGTGTGCGTCTTGACTTTCAGCGATACGGATCGTGTGCGGAATTAATTGTTTCGTACGGGTATTTCCTGCCGTAGTTCTCCAGGTGCAACACTGCTTAATTTATCTACTGATAATGACAACTTAATTGTCGAAATACGTACACAGAATTACGAAAATTAATGTGGAAAGGGGTTATATATCAATCTTTAGTGATTAAGTCAACCACAGGCTCCATCAAAATCATCTTTATAATGTGCTGATTTCGAAATGAATAGTGGGCTGTGTAATAGAATTTATTGCACTCGAAAGTGCAATAAAATAAACTGCGCAACTCAGAACTAAATAATTGGCAATTAAATGTTCGAAAAAGGACAAATAAACATAGAAACAAAATAGAAAAAAATAAGGACCAGTATTTGATGCCTAAGGCACTCCAGACAACAAATAGAATTTTAATAATGTAATTAGTAAATAATTTATTACTTATTTCACTTACTATTATTGTTTCTACAGGTTGGTAGAAAAGTTTTGAAAGCGACACCTATTAAGCAGTAGAGGAATCAAAATTCATACGCCATTTTAATATTTCATGTGTCATATGAACACACTGAAAATTTTATCTCGGTCTGTCAATTCATTCATTGTTAGCAATTCCTTTGAATTAGACGTGTCGGTGTATTTTTTAACAATGGAAAAAACTGAATATCGCGCTGCGATCAAATTCTTTGCTTTGGAATGTTTATCAGCAACAGAGATTTATACAAAACCGGTGAACGTGTTAAAGGAATGTGCTCCTTCATTTCGAATAGTACATCGATGGGTTTTAGAGTTTAAACGTGGTCGTACAAGCGTTGAAGATGAACCACGTAGTGGACGACCAAAAACTGTAACAACAGCAGAAATTATTGAGCAAGTACATAATAAGGTTAGTGAAGATCCGAATTTGACTAAGCGTGAAATTGCTAATACCATAGGCACCTCAGACGAACGAGTACTCCATATTTTACATGGAGAATTACATATGAAAAAGCTGTTTGGAAAGTTAGTGCCGCATTCGCTAACAATTCAACAAAAACTGAATCGAAAACAAATTTCTCAGCGTAACTTGGTGCGTTTCAAGCGGAATAAAACCGATTTCTTGCGTCGTTTTATAACTATGGATGAGACTTGGATCTACCACCATGATCCTAAATTGAAACAAGAACGATTACAGTGGACTACGGTTGATTGTTGAACTCCAAAAGAGGTGAAGTCAGGACGATCGGCAAAAAAGGTTATGGCATCAGTATTTTGGGATGCAAAAGGAATTTTATTGATTGATTATCTTGAAAAAGGTAAAACAATTAACTCAGAGTATTATTATAACCTTTTAGATCAACTGGATGCAAAAATTCGTGAAAAAAAACCTGGTTTAGCGAAAAAAAAAATAATTTTTCATCAAGACAATGCGCCTTCACACAAAAGTGTTTCGACGATGGCTAAATTGAATGAATTAAAGTACGAATTGCTTGAACAACCACCGTATTCACCAGTTTTGGCTCCGAGTGATTACTACCTCTTGAAACAACTTGAAACAATTCGTTCGTGGAAAGCGTTTTTCATCGAATGAAGAAGCTATTTCAGCCGTGGAACAGTATTTTGCAGAGCTTCCAGAAAATCATTACAGAGATGGTATAAAATTATTGGAGGATCATTGGAATAAATGTATTGAAGTTGGGGGAGATTACATTGAATAAAAAAACTAATTTCATTTAAAAATTCACATTGTTTCATTTTTGCTTTCAAAACTTATCTACCAACCTGCATTGCTTAGGTTTGATCTGGATTAAAGAAAAATGCAGATTACTGTTAAATTATTCGTTGAATTGACAACTTTGTATTAGATCCAATCAAAGCTTAAAACTATTCGTTTTTTAGGACAATCCATGTCCACTAAAGCAAATATAAAATTCGATTTTTAATGCCGTCGTTTGCGCTTCGGTCAGCTTTACATGAAAATAAACATCCACTCGTCTAACGCAGTTAATATTAATATCAGGATTTGTTAGTAAATTTGTTATCCTCTTTATTCAAATGAGTTTCGTCCGCGTCTAATGAAGGGATTTGCAATGCAAGTCCGACAGAGCAGTACACTGACGTGGTCAAAAGCAAAGCCTCCGCAAAGAGCTGACTTAATTGAATTTGATATAGTTTGCATTAATGGCAAACATCATATGTATCATAATTGGCAGTGAGAACGCGTCGTGATGTGTTAGTGTATTACTCTCTGTAACGGCGGTGATGTTATATTTCGTAATTTCAATTTCAAACCGACGAGCGACAGTTCAGATTTCCTGAATTTCACCATCCATCAGAGTCTGGTGGGATGGCTAGATCGAAATTTGCATTTTGTATTTATCAACGAATGCTTATAACAGTAATACACCCTATCCAGTTACGTAAGTTCTCGATGTTTACTTACATCGAGAACTTACAACATTTAATTGTAAACGTTGCGTCATGTAGAAGATAAAAAAATAAAATATACCCAAGAGAGGGTTGTTACTCCCACACAGCCTTGAGATACAGAGTATGTATTCAAATTAAGAAATGATATTAGGTGCGCAAATAAGTTTTCGCTGTTTTTTTGATGAAAATGCAACTTTATTGTGAAAAAATGTTTACAAATGAATCATTCAAAATATATACGTATACGCATTTCGACAACCAAGTTGTCATTATCAGCAGATAACCGCAAAGTGTCTCACCTGGTAAACTACGGCGAAAAATATCTGTACGAAAACAAACTCCGTACGCGATACACACCGTTGAGAACCTAAATGTACACTGTGTACATTTAGGTTCTCAGCCCCCGACCATAGCATATACTGAACCCTTCTGCATTTCTTCGAAGCACGACAAACCGCTTGCAGTGCCAACTCTATTTATATTGAAAAAAATGATAAAAAAGATTTTAAGGTCCTCTTATATGTTAAATAATCCAAACCATTCACCTCATAACTTTACTTTGTATATTTAAATGAGTTTTATAGTCGTGATTGCATTTTTCGACTTTGGAAATGTGCAATTACGAATATGCGATTTGTTACGAATTCAAATAATAAGAATAAAAAATTATCCTTTTTGTAATTAATAAACGAAATATGAGGGCATTGCTCAATTATACGGTGTACTTTATCCAATAAATAAATTACTTTGTTAAAGTGAAAGCTATAACCTATTGAAGTTAAACTAATAAAATCGGTCGGTGAATATTACAACTTATTGAGTCCTTATTTATTGCTGGCAGATCTACTGTTTCTAACCTGGTGGAAATAACACTATTTATTAGTGAATTAATGGACAATAGGCAACAGGGTTGATGCCGTTTACACTGATTTCGCGAAGGCTTTTGATACAATTGACCACTCACATTTAGTTTCTAAGTTGGCCTGCTTTGGATTGTGTTAAACATAATTAATCTAATAGCTTACATGTAAATGTACACTGGGTACATTTAGGTTCTCAACGGTGTGTATCGCGTACGGAGTTCGTTTTCGTACAGGTATTTTTCGCCGTGGTTTATCAGGTGCGACACTTTGCCGTTATCTGCTGATGATGACAACTTGGTTATCGAAATGCGTATACAGAATTACAAAAGTTGATGTGGAAAGGGGTTATATTGGGTTGGCAACTAAGTACTTTCGGTTTTTACTGATAGAGAGCGTTGCTTTATTTTTTGTATAACGTATGTTAGTGCTGTACTTTACCGTTTGTCGCGTGATACTAGTCACATTGACGTAACTTCAGAAGCAAGTAGTGCGTGATTTTTATTAAAGTTATTAGTTGTGGGTTAATTTTAAATGGAGTGCAGAAACGAACATATTCGACATATTTTACTATTTTATTTCCGTAAAGGAAAGAAAGCTGCTGCGGCTCACAAAAAGATATGTGAAGTTTATGGTGCTAATTGCTTAACAGAGCGCACGTGTCAGAATTGGTATAAAAAATTCCGTTCTGGAGATTTTTCCCTCAAAGTTGAGCAACGTTCTGGTCGACCTACTGAAGTTGATGATGACCAAATCAAAGTCATAATTGAAGAGGATCGTCATATAACTGTTCGAGAGGTTGCGGAGAGGCTACATGTATCGCACACAATAATTGAAAAGCATTTAAAATGTCTTGGGCTAGTTAAGAAGCTTGATATTTGGGTACCTCACGAATTGAAAGAAATTCATTTAACACAAAGAATCAACTTTTGCGATATGCACCTTAGACGAAATGAAACCGACTCTTTCTTAAAAAGAACCATCACTGCTGATGAAAAATGGGTCCTGTACAGTAACATAGTTCGAAAACGATCATGGAGTAAACACGATAAACCAGCTCAAACCACATCGAAAGCTGAATTGCATCCAAAAAGATCATGCTGTCAGTTTGGTGGGATTACAAAGGTGTTGTGTTATTTGAGCTGCTTCCAAGGAACCAAACGATCAATTCCGATGTTTACTGTCAACAATTAATAAAACTGGATGAAGCTATCAAAGAAAAACGGCCAGAATTGTCAAATCAGAAAGGTGTAGTTTTCCATCAAGATAATGCAAGGCCTCACACATCTTTGGCAACTCGTGGGAAACTATTGGAGCTTGGCTGGGAAGTGATGCCACATCCCCCATACAGCCCTGATCTAGCACCATCTGATTACCATTTATTCCGAAGTTTGCAGAATTCTTTGAATGGTAAAACTTTCACAAATGACGATGACCTTCACTCGCACATGGTTCAGTTTTTTGCTGATAAGGACCAGAAATTTTATGAGCGCGGAATCATGCAGCTGAAACAAAGATGGCAAAAGGTCATTGAGCAAAATGGAAAATATATAATTGATTAAAAACTATTCTTTGTTTAAAAAAAAAGTGTTTTATTTTATATTACAAAACCGATAGTACTTAGTTGCCAACCCAATATTGATATATTGGGTCACTAAGGTTGATACCTTAGTGATTAAATCAATTTAGTAGCTCAACTTGAAACGCCTCACGGAATTGCACTTCGCAAACTCGAGAACACAAAATGATTTCTGCTGCGGAGTAGCCATTTTAAACATATGACGTTCATCAATAAAAACAGAAGGCAACTGACATCTAGCGGCTATTAAATAAACTAGACTATGTATTCGTTTCTCCAATAGGCGAGCCGAGGCGCAGCGATCGATAGTTTGGGCAAAATAACACTTTGTATTATGTGTATTCTTTTTAGAACACGCTGTATAACGCGAAAAGAACATTTTTCATTTCATTTAATACTGTTAATTTTAAACTGGCTTTAAATAGGATAAAATTGAATGGGGTCTAAGTGAAAATGCAATTTGGAAAAATCACACGTAATTTTTCTAAAATCCGAAGCAACACTTTTATTTACGCCAAAGATGACGTATTATTTTAAAATATAAAAGCACTTTAGTTCAGACAGTAATTCCATCTTAATTAATGTAAATATAACAGTCGAAAAGAAGACATAAATGTCTCCTACCGCGAAAATATCGAATTATGAAAGACCTTAAAAGCTCGAGAAACCGTATTTTCCTTTTACAAAGGGAATTCATACGATTCATATTTAAATTTGATATTCTTTCTGTGCAGTTGCAGTATTACATTTGGAAACAAAACAGCGAACGAGCGTCTGTCTTCATCTGAGTGGTGTGAGTTTAGAAAGCGGGCACTCCTCCGCAAGACAAGAATTTAAATATTCATCAACCAGACATAAAGATCTTAATACAGCAAAATGAATTTTCCATTCGTTCAAACAAAAAGATAAAAAACGACCGCCATAACGTCTCATTTTCATCCCAGAAGCAGGAAAACTGAAATGACAGTGATATTTTCATTATCTTAATTTCTCTGCTAAGCAAATTAGACTTCTTTTAAAAACCTCTTGGAGGTAATTTCTACTTTACCTTAGATACACCGCCCGCATTCAACTATGCAGTCCCTACTGGAGAAATGGTAGAAAATTTCTTTTGTTTTGCATCTTAATTTAAAATTATCTTACTGGCTGATCTTAGTTTCCGGCTGAGTTTGAAGTCATGTTGAATTTTTTTTTTTATTATTTAATGGGATTACTTTTGGAACTTCTACGTTTCGTGATGCGATTAACGAAGATAAAAATCATTTGAAGGTTGACATAATAATAAATTAAAAAAAGTAATCATCCTCTGGAGAATAAAGGGAAGAAATGTTTCACTAAATACGAGGAGTACTCAAATATAAATTGGCAAATTAACAGTTGCTGACGTGGCAACAATCGACAGTTGGTGACAGTACTGTATGTAAACTTCATGTGGAACAAATTCAGTAATTTTCAAACTGCAAATATTCCACGGAAACGCTGGATTAAATAAACTGAATTTTATATATTTTACATGCCTGTGACGTTACCATTTTTACATCGTATGTATTTTATTTATGTCAATTTTGGATAGAATCTTTAAAAGTTTTTTTAAACAAACCCACACTTGGTACCTTGATAAATGATGATAGTTGTATTTCTCGAAACAGTTGTTAAAGTCAAAATAGTAAGACTTTGTTTATAATTTTTAAATTCTTAATTTATTCTTCCAAATCTATTTCGTCCTCCTCAAAGTAATCTCCCCTGGCCCCAATACACTTGTGCCAACGTTTCTTCCAATTCTCGAAACAGTTGGTAAAGTCAATTTCAGGAATAGCCTTCAATGCGAGTAGCGATTCACGTTTAATGTCTTCAATTGACTCAAAACGGTTTCCCGGAGCGGTCGTTTGAGTTTGCTGAATAGCTAGAAGTCACACGGAACTAAATCAGGCGAATACGGTGGTTGCGATACGATATTGGTTGAAAATTTGGCGAAAAACTCATGAAGAATTAATGCAGTATGCGACGGTGCATTATCGTGGTGCAAAAACCAAAAGTTGTCGGCCCATAATTCTGGCCTCTTTTTACGAATAGCATTGCGCAAACGACGCATAACACTCAAATAGTATTCTTTGTTGACAGTTTGGCCGGTCGGAAGGAATTCGGAGTGCACCACACCTCGATAATCGAAGAAAACTGTCAACATAACCTTGATTTTTGACTTGCTTTGACGTGTTCTTTTGGGCTTCGACTCACCTTTGATACGATATTCGGCCGATTGATCGTCTGTTTCCGGGTCATAAGCGTAGATACAAGTCTCATCTCCAGTTATGATGCCTTTCATTTTGTCTTGATAGTCGAAAAGCATTGTTTCACAGACGTCAACGCGACGCTGTTTTTCGAAAAAATTGAGTGATTTTTGAACAAATCGTGCTTTCACTTTTCTTAGGGCCAAATGATCTTTCAAAATGGTTTTCACTGATCCTTCCGATATTCGAACGATGCCAGTAAGGTCTCTGACTGTTAATCGTCGATTCTCAAGCACCAATTCCTTGATTCTATTGACGTGTTGATCATCAGTTGATGTTGATGGCCGTCCTGGACATGGTTCGTCATCAACGCGTTCTCGACCCTCTTTGAATAATTTGTACCAATCAAAAACACTTGCTCGCGACAAACAATTATTACCGAAGGCCTTTTGCAACATTCTGAACGTTTCGGCACCAGAAATTTGATTCCGTACACAAAATTTAATGGAACTTCTTTGTTGAATAATTTCACTCATTGTAAAAATCGCCGAATGCACTTTTTGTACTTCAGAAAGACAAGCGTATAGTAAATACTAATGATTATTTTGATATGACATTTGGCACAGATGTCACTGACAATCATACCAACCTAGAAAAAAAATATTTCGACGAATGGGTTTTCGCGCGAAATTTAAATTAAAAAGTCTTACTATTTTTTGCCCACAGTAGTATATAGTATATATGTATATATAAAACTATTGTTTACAATTGGAAGTATATAATTGTACCTCTCCCCTGAAACGTCGTTAATATAAATTAAAAATGTTATTAATTCAATGGTCAAAACCCCCAATAAAAAAGAATAAAGATCATAATTAAAACATAATCCACAAGTATTCTTTAAAAATTCGAATTTTGTGAATTCATAAAACAGAAAAAGAATTGTTTAAATTATTAATAAATGAAAGGTAAGGGCATTAAATAAAATCCATTGAATAATAGCAAACTTCCGACAGTCCAGATGATATAAGGTTAGCTGCGAAATGCTGTGCAGCAAGTGGAATCGCAAACAGTTCACGTCGATCCGTTCGCCTGCGCGACTTCCAAGACGCAACGTAGACGCTAACTTGTATCCGGGAAACTTTATTCGAGGAAAATTTGATTTAATTTTTATAACAGCGCCAAAGAGAAATGAGTGCCGTAATTTCTTTTGAAGCTGCAATATAATTTCTGTATATCAAGTACCTATATAACTGTATAGGAATGAAATTTCGAGAGATGCCGAATTGCTTTTGTACGTGGTTAGAAAATATACACAAAAAAAGAAGGTAAAAAGGAGCCAGACGCTATAGACATTTTATGCTGATACTTTTATAACGTTACAATCTAAAAGGTACATCTTCTTTCTACTGCTTATGTAATATATACACGCATATATACGTAAGAGAACTTTTTTTTAGGAGACCTATTTATTGTAATTTTCTTTTATCATTTTCCAACGTTTACGAAAATTTAGAATGCAAAAACTTTCTGTTTCAGTATTTAGTTATTATTCACAATTAAATACACTATTTATTTTGCATATAGCAGTGCACATAAATGAGTGGCCATTTGCAAGAAATTCAACTCATTAAAAATATTGTTTCCATATTTAATACTACCATTTTATTCTCACAATGAAGTACCAGGTGTATCGTAAAGTCATTATCGGTTTTTCTAACAGATATCGCTAGTCTTAAGTATGCAATGTGATGATTTGACACATATGTCATTTTATTCTACTGATATCAAGCTTCGAAGTCCTACATGTTATATTTTGCGAAAGCAGCACCGTCATTTATACCCCTTTGAAAATGTCGAGTTTCGTGTCTGAAAAAGTGCATTTGGGGCACGCACTATTTTTCTTATTTTATCAAAAGAAAAAAGTCGCTGAAAGTCATGGATTGCTGGTAGAAACTTAGGCGAGTATGCTCCAACCATAAAAATGTGTGAGGCGTGGTTGTGACAATTCAAAAATGGTGATTTCGATGTGTAAGACAAAGAACGTTCTGGTGTACCGAAAAAAGTTTGAAGATGCGAAACTGCAGGAGTTATTGGACGAAGATCCAACCCAAACTCAAAAACAATTGACAGAAGCGTTAAATGTGGTCCAAGAAACGATTAGCGAGCGATTGCGAGAAATGTGAAAAGCCAAAAGATGGAAAAATGGGTGCCACATCAATTGAATGATAGGAAAATTGAAAATCTAAAAATTGTCTGTAAAATGCTGCTTCAAAGTCATTTCTGTATCGAATAGAGACGGGTGATAAGAAATGGATTTATTTCGAAAATCTTAGGCGCAAAAAATCATGGTTATCACCTAGCGAAGACGGCCCAAATCGTTTTGGTGTTTTTGTCGCAAGACAATGCTCTGTGTTTGATAGGATCAGAGTGGCATAGTGTATTACGAACTGTTGAAATCTGGTGTAACAGTTAATACTGATAACTACCGACAATAAATTATTAATTTGAACCATGCATTAATAGAAAAATGTCGAGAATGGGCCCGAAAACACGGTAAAGTGAATCTGGTACGTAGACTTCCGCGGTCGTGGTCCATGCTATCTGCTTCTGGGCTTCCGGGCTGGAAATGTCGGCAGATATACAAGTGACGCGGTTCCAGACTGGAAGCCCAGTAGCAGATAACACGGTAAAGTGATTTTACAGCACGATAATACGCCTCTCATACAGCAAAACTAGTCAAGGAAACGTTGAAAGCATTTGGATGGGGCATAATATCGCACCCGCCGTATTTTCCAGACCTTGCCCCGTCTGACTATCACTTTTTCACATTAATGGGACTCGCGCTTGCAGAGCAGCATTTCGCCAGTTTCGAAGAAGTTAGAAAATAGCTCGATGAATGGTTTTGCTAAAGAAACAGATTTTTTGGGATGGCATCCATAATTTACCTCAAAGATGCTCGAGATGTGTAGAATCATAGCTAATACTTTGAATAAATACATTTTTCTATTTTCTTAAAAATGTAGTTTTTCAACGAAAAAAGCGATAATAACTTTCTACACCTGGTAATTCTAGGAATTGAAAATGTATTGTTAAATGAAAGAGAAAGTAGCTTCTGCGACAATATATGTTGAAAGCTAAACGCAGTGTTCGTTTTGGCTTTCAACGGTACAGATCATGTGCGGAATTTGTTTTCGTAAGGATATTTTTGTAGTAGTTTTCCAGGTGCGACACTGTTTAATTATCTGTTAATGATGACAATGTAGTTGTCGAAATACGTATATAGAACACGAAAATTAATGTGGAAAGGGGTTATATTTGTATATCAACCTTCAGTGATTAAGAATAATATCAGGTATATTTATTCAACACATATAAAAACCTGGTTTGTTTCAAAATTCATTTTATACATACAGAGTCTTCTTAAATTTCATGACTAATAATTTTATGTAGTGTATATGCCAGTTTTAGAATTAATTTTTCTTGTAATATATCTCGTTATTGTTAAAATAACATAATATATATTTTAGTATTTAGGAGAGCATATGTACTAACAAAAATAATAGTAATAATAGGAAGAAAGACATCAAGAATAGTAGAAGAACAAAAATACCATTTGAAGACATTTCCCAAAAATTCAACGTTCCAAATACACTGAAACAGAACAATTTACACCAAGAAATCTATCTTTTGCAAAAGTTCAGAAGTAACGTCGATTCCCAAGACCAAGACGAGATCAAAGAAGCTTAACAAAAGTGTCTTTTATCCTGTCAAATATATAAAAACGTAATCTAGTACGTAGACTTCCGCGGTCGTGGTCCATACCTTCTTCTTCTAGGCTTCCGGGCTGGAACCGCGCGACTGGTATACCTGCCGACGTTTCGTACCCACTCCTATGGGGACAACAACTAACAACAACAATTAATTATTCCACTGAAACTCAAACAGTTTCAGTGCAATAAACAGTAGCAGTAGTTAGCCCCGAAGATGTCCCATACGAGTGGATACGAAACGTCGGCAGTTATACCAGTGACGCGGTTCCAGCCCGGAAGCCCAGAAGAAAATCTAAAAACGTATTTTATGATTCTTTTCATGAAAATGGGGTGATAAAGGGCAACAAAAACAGTTCCAATAATCCAAAGACATATGCTTTCGGCACGTTAAGAAAAGGCTAAATTGACAGACGACATATTCGAGAAGAAAAAGCTAAAATTAACAAGTCAACATATTAACAAAATAACCAATTTATCGACTTAATTTCTTAAATATTCTTCAATTATTTCTTTCTCGGTAATATGTGGAGCACACGCTTTGCTTTTTTTTAATTCACAATTTACTGGAAAACAAAACGTAAAGATGTCAACAGATGTAATTAAATAATTGGTTTAAACACGTATTAATTGCCGGAGTCACGCAGCAACAATAACTTCTTGGTGTTAGAGGGAAAAGAAATAGAACAAAAAAAAACGTTCGAACGGTCACATTAAAATCTTCGTTTTAATGTGTGCGTAGCATGATGTCATTTGGTGAGTGTTTTAATTAGTTTGTCGGCTTATTTCGGTACAATGAGGAACTATCAAAATGTTGTTAAATCATTCTAAATTAATCACTGTTGTGTTTTGTACTGGTTCGTGTACTAGGTTACTATAAATAACCACAATGCGAATACGTTATTTGGAAAAAATGCAACAAACTTTTACTTAGCTATGAGAAAGAAGAAACGAGAATTTTTCAATGATATTTTGTTATATAACCATCTTTAGATACATTATATTGGGTTGGCAACTAAGTACTTTCAGTTTTGTAGTATAAAATAAAACACTTTTTTTTTAAACAAAGAATAGTTTTTAATCAATTATATATTTTCCATTTTGTTCAATGACCTTTTGCCATCTTTCTATCAGCTGCATGATTCCGCGCTCATAAAATTTCTGGTCCTTATCAGCAAAAAAGTGAACCAGGTGCGAGTGAAGGTCATCGTCGTTTGTGAAAGTTTTACCATTCAAAGAATTCTGCAAACTTCGAAATAAATGGTAATCAGATGGTACTAGATCAGGGCTGTATGGGGGATGTGGCATCACTTCCCAGCCAAGCTCCAATAGTTTCCCACGAGTTGCCAAAGATGTGTGAGGCCTTGCATTATCTTGGTGGAAAACTACACCTTTCCGATTTGACAATTCTGGCCATTTTTCTTTTATAGCTTCATCCAGTTTTATTAATTGTTGACAGTAAACATCAGAATTGATCGTTTGGTTCCTTGGAAGCAGCTCAAAAAACACAACACCTTTGTAATCCCACCAAAATGACAGTATGATCTTTTTTGGATGCAATTCATCTTTCGATGTGGCTTGAGCTGGTTTATCGTGTTTGCTCCATGATCGTTTTCGAATTATGTTACTGTACAGGACCCATTTTTCATCACCAGTGATGATTCTTTTTAAGAAAGGGTCGGTTTCATTTCGTCTAAGGTGCATATCGCAAAAGTTGATTCTTTGTGTTAAATGAATTTCTTTCAATTCGTGAGGTACCCAAATATCAAGCTTCTTAACTAGCCCAAGACATTTTAAATGTTTTTCAATTGTTGTGTGCGATACATGTAGCCTCTCCGCAACCTCTCGCACAGTTATATGACGATCCTCTTCAATTATGACTTTGATTTGGTCATCATCAACTTCAGTAGGCCGACCAGAACGTTACTCATCTTTGAGGGAAAAATCTTCAGAACGGAATTTTTTATACCAATTCTGGCACGTGCGCTCTATTAAGCAATTAGCACCATAAACTTCACATATCTTTTTGTGAGCCGCAGCAGCTTTCTTTCCTTTACGGAAACAAAATAGTAAAATATGTCGAAAATGTTCGTTTCTGCACTCCATTTAAAATTAACCCACAACTAATAGCTTTAATAAAAATCACCCACTACTTGCTTCTGAAGTTACGTCAATGTGACTAGTATCACGCGACAAACGGTAAAGTACAGCACTAACATACGTTATACAAAAAATAAAGCAACGCTCTCTATCAGTAAAAACCGAAAGTACTTAGTTGCCAACACAATATATTAATTAAAACCAACAGAAAAGAAAAACATGCCTATGGAGTTCTTGTTATTCATAATTTAGACAGCTCCTAGATTTATTTGTTTTTGGAATGATTATTCAGGAACCTGAAATAATATAGTTATATCTTGCAGTGGTGTGCTCTCAAGAAGCTTGAAATAAACCCAATCTAAGGAATGAGACAAAAGGTAGAAAACAACATGTCAGAAATTCTAGCTGCAAAGCTGAAAAAGAGAAAACTTGAACGGGTTCAGAGTAACAGCGAGAAAATCACAGTATACTCCAGCATACGTGATTTGTAATACCATATAAGTACTTACCAATCCTTTGTCTTCGATTTTTAATTAAGATTATCTAAAAGATTCCTTTACATATCTACTTATATAAATTTACATTATTTGAGTCTTTCAAAAGAGATTTCTCGATTCTTGACATATTTTTTTTAACTTCCAGTTGTCGAAATATTAAATTGCACTTTGATTATGCAGCGTCCGTTGCTTCCCGACCGTTTAGCAATCATTAAAAAATATTACCAAAGCTTGAACTCAGTTGTGAGCGCTTAATGTTTGTCCACCAAAGAATTGGGTTACTGCCATTGTTACTACACTGCAGGCTATACACTGTGCTGTGAAAAAGATTGGGCGCCAATTCACTTTACGGGACAATAAGCCACCAAACAATATAACATAAAGCGCGAAATGAGCAAAATATCGTAATTGCAGCGGCCAGTATTGCCGAGGAGCCAAATTTGTCGAATTCACAACGATTGCCACAATTGGTACTGACTCAGACTTTCTCAACTTGGAGAATTTTGCGTAAGGATTTGGGACATCTTCGCAAAATCATTTTAACTCAAGAGATGAAGTTAAACGATCACATATTGCTTCGAGAGTGTGCTGATTGGGACCTTGCCCACTTGGAAGATGATACTGATTTCGGCCAAAAAAATCATTATCTCAGACAAGGCGTATTTTTGGATGAATGATTTTGTTAATAAACAAAATTGCCGGTATAGGTGTGAGGACAACCCACAAGAGTTATATGGAAATGGCATTGCATCTCGAAAAATTCGCTGTGTGGTATGCGGTTTATGATATGGTAGCGTCATCGGACCTTATTTCTTCCGAAATGAGGAGGGAAGAACCGTAACCCTCAATGAGGACTGTTATAGAGCCATATTACTCGAGTTTCTGTGACTAAAATTTGAGAACATTGATGTTGAAGTGGTGCTACGTGCCAGACAGCTAGTGCTATGCTCGATTTTCTGAGGGTTAAGTTTGGCGATTGAATCATCTCACGATGACGAACACTTATGACACCCCTAGATTATTTTCTTTGGAGCTACGTCAAAGCATAAGTCTATGCTGACAATCTACAAGCTTTGGATCAATTGGAAACCAACATTCGCTAAGCTATCGCGACATACAACCACAAATGTTTCACAGGGTAACAAAGAGTTGGAGCGATCGGGTGGGTCGGTGTAAATAAAGTCGTGGTAGACATTTGAATGATATTTTCTTCCAAACACAACTGCATTATTCAAGCCTCAAAATAACCCTTTATACATGGTTTTTAATAAATTTACGCAATACAAATACGATGTATTTACAAAGTAGTTAAAATTAGAATTTTTCCGTTTAGTATCGTAAACACGCAAGCATTGCGATATGAAGTTGAGAAAACTTGACTAGGGACAAGAAAAGATGGAGAAAGGCGACACAAATGCGGTATCCATAGATCTGGAAAGCCTACGTTATCATACACTAGCACTCACGAAAGGTTGAGCAGATCAATGCTGATATTTATTCATTAAAAATAAAAGATATATTCACTATTGGGGGGTAATACTGTATTAGATTTGAGTCATTTTCTAGCTAAATTATCACTATTAGACTCTCTACTTACCGGTTGATACCTTCTTTCCACTTTACAAAGTCAAAATTTTATTCGCTTTAGCCACCTCGTAACACCGTATGGTCCAATCCTAGCAGGTATCATAGCAGTTAGAACCTATAAATTTTGGTGGATGCGCCGGTAGATTTTATACGTGTTTGTATAGATATATGCATGTGTAAGCGTTCATACATACGTCTACATAACTATGGATAATGTACAATTATTCGCATTTTTTTTTAAAGAAAAAAAATTGATATGTACTTGATTTGCATGAATCAACATTAAAACGAATATATACCTTTAGCACACAAAAAATTTTCACAGGGAAAACCAAAAATATACATTAGGTAAATTTATTTCGAAATTATTCAGTATGGTGGGTGTCCTTATGTAATTTAAATTCGTCACATAGCCAGCAGCTAAAGTCATCCAATAAAACACACGCAAAAATATGAAATATTTATGTTTTAAAAGCATCTGGTCTGTTGGCTTTAACATGTGCAGTAATGGAGTAAATATGAAATGCTAATATTTGTGAAGAGTCAGAAATTATATTTCAAATTGAACTGTCCAATGTATGCGCACGAGGGGTAGCGAAGCCATGTTTGCGAACCGATATAAAAATGATTTAAAATCGCCCGTGGCACTCTTGCTATGCAAATATTCTCTAAAATAATTATCTACTTGCTTTTACGTCATAATTCGTTTTTATTAAGGCATGCGGAACACGAACTACCATATTAAAAATACTGGACCAGATAAATTAAAAGTAAATTACTTCATGGAACCTAATTATCACGGGCTATCGTATGCCATGTACTCTGAGGGGAGAATTGTAATATCCTGCAATTCTTTATCTTTTTTAGCATTTTTTAAAGTAACGTGCGCAACTATGTTGTCGCTGTTTTTTTTTTTTTTGATGAAAATGCAACTTTATTGTGAAAAAATGTTTGCAGATGAATCATTCAAAATATTGCCCATCGCTAGCGATATCTTTTTCCCATCTTTCTGGCAGAGCTCGAATACCGTCACGGTAGAAGTGTTCGTCTTTTGAGGCTATCCACGTATCAAACCATTTTGAGATGTCTCCATATGAGCGGAACTGCTGATTAGCCAGGCCACGTGCCATCGAAAGGAACAAGTAATAATCGGACGGTGCAATATCTGGGCAATATGGCGGGTGGGGTAGGACCTCCCATTTGAGCGTTTCTAAGTAGATTTTAACGGATTTGGCAACGTGAGGCCGACCGTTGTCATGTTATAGAATCACTTTTTCGCGCCTCTGCTCGTATTGTGGCCGCTTTTCGCGCAGTGCTCGGCTCAATCGCATCAATTGAGTTCGATACCGTTCCCCAGTGATGGTTTCGTTCGGTTTCAACAGCTCATAATAAATAACAACGCCCTGGTCCCACCAAATACACAGCAAAACCTTCGCAGCGTGAATATTCGGCCGACGACGTAGCAGCATGACCAGGCAGCCCCCATGATTTTGTTCTCTTTGGGTTGCTGTAATGAATCCATTTTTCATCACCCGCAACGATGCGATGAAGAAAACCCTCCCTTTTCTGCCGCTGCAGCAGTTGTTCACGTGAATATATACATATGTATACTTTTAATTTAATGTATGTTTTTTTGTGAAACATTTTAATATTTAATTTGAAATTATATACCTATGTATTATACTAAATAGCAACAAGAAATGGGTAACAAACGCCTCCCTCTGTCGTCCACTATACTGAACGACAAAGCAAGAAACGCGTCTATCTCGCTTGTCGATAACTACGTTATTAGAGCGTATAAGACAGACGCATTGCGTAAGGGCTATTTGCCAATTAAAAGAATGTTAAAAGGAATCATTCTATTATTAATAATACCTTATCTACTACATATGTACGTTTCACCGATATCACGGATCGTCAGGCAGATATGTGTTATTAGTGAACGATTCCTTGGTAGCGCCTATCATATAATAATAATAATATGCCTTTATTTTCCAAGAAGTAATCATACAAGTAATGTAAATACAAAACATTCAACTGAATGGAAAATCCTAAGGGGTGGTTCAGATGGATGACTAGAAGTCATCCCCTGCTCTAACACCAAACCCTTAAAGTTATAAAAAAAATATAAATAACAAGTAATTGCCTAATACTAAGTACTAATAAAAACCTAACCTAATTGAATTATTCTGCCCGTGCACACAACCGTAACCCAATAAAGTATTAATTAGTAAATTAAACAAAGTAATATAAAAAATTTTCCCTAGCATACAAGAATAAGTTAATAATGGAGAGACATCACACACAAGACTGCTTATCAAATAGGTAATTAAATATAGCACGCCTGAAAGGCACCAATCCCATGGACCTCAAGTGATCATCCAAAGAATTATAATAGTAATAAATGTTGTACGTGAAAGATCTTCTAAAAAAAGTTGTGCGGTATCTAGGTAGACCAATCATATTCTTCCTTCTTACATTAATATTATGTACATCGCACCGAAACCTAATTTTATACAACAAGTATGGAGGACACTTTGTCAAAAGTATTTTATGATAGAGGTTCAGAGAATGGAAGGCAATACGATTTCGCATATTCAGCCACCGCAAAGTTTTTAATTTATGTGATATTCTTTCATACTTACGAACACCAAAGATGTATCGTACACACGAATTTTGCACTCTCTGAACCCGTCCCACATCATCGAAATCCAAACAAGGGCCATACACAGGTAGGCAATAGTTAAATAACGAGAGCACCAGTAAGTGACACAGAGCCTTTTTTAATTTAATGTTAAAAATAGATCTAAATGCATAAATCATCTTCAGGTTACAGTAGGCGGTACTTATAACTTTCGATATATACAATCGGTAACGGAATGTATTGTCCATAATCAACCCCAAATTCTTACACTGTGCGACCACCGGAACCCTGCAACCGTTCAACATAATCCCAAGCCGAGCCCCAGACTCCTCCACATGTTTCTCCCACCCAAACACCATAACACAACACTTGTCGGGATTCAAGAGCAGGGAATGATTATTGCAGTAAGAACTGATACGCACCAAGTCATTGTTGATTTTGATCACTGCCCTGGGTAGATCAGGAGGCAAACAGTTCAAATACATTTGGGTATCATCAGCATACATGTGTAATTTACAATACAATATCATTTCGATACAGAAAAATAATGGATATCGAGCGCCTCCCTCTGTCGTCCACTATACTGAACGACAACAACAACAGCAACAAGAAATGCTAAATAAATAAGTCAATCAAACAATCAATCAAATCGTCTACATATTATGCAAAAGAAAATCAATTTATTTAAAAGAAAATATGATTTATTTCTGTTTTATTATTAATAATTAAGGATAAAAATGCATATAAAATTAATATTGCTACTCCACATATATTTCAATGATTCAATTTAATTTTTTCAAATACATATTGCAGTCACGTTCGGGTTTATTAGTGGTGTATTTCGGAATTGCTAAAAGCACACATTTAATGTTCCATCAAAGATACTGTATTTGTATTACCCGGCACAGTACTAAATGTAAATTGCTTAACATGTTAGTCCCTACCACACATACACAGCTTATCGTCTAATTAGGATCAATTACAATGTTAATATAATTACAGATGCTGCCAGGCAAAGCATGTTGCGTTATTAATTAATTGATGACATCATTAAGTGTTAATTATTAACATGGACGTAATATATGTGTTCCAGTTATTATGTTTTAAATGCACGACGTAAGGTCTTTATTAAATTTAACCAGAAGAAAAGAAGTATTTTATTAAATTTAAATTGTTAAGTTAATTAAAGAAAATTTAAGCAACTAAATATTAGGTGGAATTCAAAAGAAATATTAAAAGAATTTTGTCATACAATTTGGTAGTTATACGCAATATTTATGACTGTTTCATTATTACAAATGTACTGAGGAATTATAAAAGATTTAGCAGCACAAGTCGGTAAAAAGTGACTCCTATACGGGAATCCCCACTGGACCTTTTCGACCCGAAACACTTTCTTTTTCCAAATACAATTTTCTTATAGAATTTCTTATTTTGTCTGGTATCTATGTTGTCTAGTCTAATAAATACGCCATCTAGAAGCTAACCAATAACTTACAGAAGTCAAAATTTGTGTTTTCTATTAAAGAAACTTTTAGAACTAATTCGCTCGCATTCCAATTTCAATTTGAAATAAACATTAAGTGAATGAATACTCGAAAATTTGTTTTGATTTGTAGTTTTTGAAACAAAGGTTTGCACTAATAAATTGAAAAACGTCTTTATGTGATCCTAAATTTATTGATAATAACGTTTAATGTTAAAAGAAATACAGGATGTTTCAAAAATAATATACGTATTTCGAATGCACATATTTATTAAACTTTAAGACATACGAATATGAAACTTTACACACATATTTACGAACCTCTCAAGTTCAGATTACATATATTCAATATGTCCTCCATCAGCGACACGAACAATATCAGATCGATACTCAAATTCCTCCCATACTCGGGCAAGCATGTCCTTCGTCACCGATGTTATGGCAGTACGGATCCGGTTCTTCAACTCTTCCAGGTTCTGTGGGAGTGGTGATACATAAACGGCGTCTTTAACGAAACCCCACAGGAAGAAGTCACAGGGTGTCAAATTCCGTGACCGTGGAGCCCAGCTGAGACATGCTAAGTCGCCAGCTTCATGACGACCAATCTAACGGTTCGGTAGAGTTTCATTCAGATATTCACGCACTTGGCGACTCCAGTGAGGAGGTGCCCCGTCTTGTTGAAAAAAGGACGTTGTCTTCGTGCAGTCTCGGAATAACCGGTTTTGTAACATAACGAGATACTGCTGACCGTTAATCGTGTTTCCATCAAAGAAAAATGGGCCGTAAACGGATGATCGGGATATCGCACAAAACACATTGATTTTAGGCGAATCTCGTACATGTTCAATGGCTGAATGTGGGTTCTGTAGACCCCAAATTCGAACATTGTGTTTGTTTACAAGACTACTAACATGGAAAGTCGTTTCATCACTGAACACGATGCGTTGCGCGAAAGTGTTATCATTGTCAATAGCATCATGAATCTCGTTACAAAATGCCATACGTTTCCGTTTGTCATCAGGACGCAGAGCTTGTAACAACTATAACTTGTACGGCTTTATAACCAACCGACGTCTCAAAACACGCCAAATTGTTGTTGTAGACAGTTGTAACTCCCGACTGGCACGACGAGTTGATTTTGAAGGATGACGTTGGAAAGCAGTTTGAATTCGTGCAACATTTTCTTCAAAAACACGAGGGCGGCCAGGACTCTTTCCTTTACATACACATCCTGTGCCTACAAACTGTCGATACCATCTGCGAATATTCCACCCATTTCAGAGGATCAATTTGTTGGCTCAACCTGAAACGCCTTTGCACTGTAATCACGAAATTGCACTTCGCAAACTCGAGAACTAAGTTACCAAGAAAAACAAGACAACTAACACCTAGCGGTTATTAAATAAACTGGAGTATGCATTCGTTTCTCCAATAACCGAGCCGAGGCGCAGCGATCGATAGTTTGGACAAAATAATACTTTGTAATACATACATTCTTTTTGAAACACGTTGTATATATGAGTAAACAACTTTCTCGTAATTTTTCCATTTTCTTTTGTTTTGTGGTGAGTACCAAACTGTGTCATAAGTCTTTTCAACTTATCACGACTACGGAAACAACGGTGTTTGCTTTCTGTGTGCTGATTATGTTTTGTCTACATTGAAGAGTACCAAGAGAGGTACCGACCACCTCTAAGACAAGAAACGATTTCTTAAAAAAACACATTTTCCGAAAAGAAGTTTGAATTCTCGACTTCTTTAAACAAATACCTAGGGTCCAGCATGCTTACGACATGCGTTATTCTGGCGTTATACAAAATCTAGTTAATATTATACTATAATGAGGCTATTAACAATAATTATTTTAACACTTATTCATTCAATTGCGCTTAATACATTTAAATTTCGCAAAATACCAGCCGATTAATTCGTATTACGGTTTTCACTTTTTATCACAAATATCGCAGAATATTGCGCACTATTTTATGTAAAAACAATAACTGATATTTCATATGCACCGTCCTAACACAAATTTTCATCAATGCATAATACGGATACATCTGTGATCAATTTCATAAATATAATTACAGTTTTATACCATACACTAGAACCCCGACTATAAAATTAAATTCTTAATGGTAATTTGATTAAATTTAGTAGGTTATTTATACAATTTTCTTCAATTAATGAATAACATTTTATGACGCCAGCGGTTTTAATTTTAACGCCCGGATATTCTGACAATCAAGAGGCGTAAAATAAACAGATGTTTCAGTGTAATTCTGAAGTAATTAAGGACGGATTAAATAAAAAAAGATAATGGAATTATTTACGCATTTTTCTGTTTCTAATGTTATTTTAATATATCAATATTTTTGATGTATTAAGAAGTATAAGAACGGATCTGTAATCCGTATCGTCAAGGCAAGAAAACATAAACTTTTCGACAAAACACTAATGTCATCTTCAGTCCATAAATACTCAAGTCTTTTCGTTGCTTCAGAAAAGAGAAATTTTATCAAACTTTTCAAAAAATACGTTAGTTTCACCGATTATCTCCTTATTAGATAAGAAGACACAAACTTTTTGACAAAAAACTGATGTCATCCTTCAGTCCATAAATACTCAAGTCTTTTCGCTGCTTCAGAAAAGAGAAGCTTTATCAAACTTTCCAAAAAATACGTTACGAGGGAGCGTTTTTATATTCGCGGAATGAGCGGGTTGTAGAGGGGTGAGTAGGCGCATTGGGGGCGTGGCCTGTGCAGCAACTCATGATTAGTATAAATACGAAGTTTCATTGTTATTAGACAGTTAGTTTTTGAGCTATCGTCAACCAAGTAACATAATCAGGAGTGAAAAGTGAAATATGGAAAAAATCGAATATCGTGCCGTTATAAAGTTCCTTACCAGGCAAGGAAAATCAGTCGCGACCATAATGAATGAGATGTCATTGGTTTACGGCGACTCTTGTCCAGGAAAAACCATGGTGTATAAGTGGCATAGTTTATTTAAACAAGGAAGGGAATCCCTTGAAGACGGCCCGAGGCCGGGCACTTATCCAAAAAGTTGAACAAATTGTACTCGAAGATGCTCGACTAAAGAAGAAACAACTCGCAGAAATGGTTGGAGTATCCGATACAACAATTTTTAAAATCCTACACGATCATCTCGGCATGTCTAAGGTCAGCGCAAGATGGGTGCCGAGAATGCTCACGCCGCCGCAAAAACAACAGCGCGTAGAGTGTTCGCGTGCATTTTTGGACCTCTGTAATGAAGACAAGGATGGTGTATTGAGTGGAATTGTTACTGGAGACGAAACTTTCATCATTATGAACCTGAGTCCAAACAAGACTCCATGCAGTGGCATAAAAAGGGCACAGCACCTCCCAAGAAATTTAAAGTTTCACAATCAGCTGGGAAAATCATGGCAACGTTATTTTGGGACTCGGAAGGAATATTGTTGATTGATTATAAAGAAAAAGGTGTTTCTATAACCGGAGAATATTACGCTTCAATATTAGAGCGACTAAAAGAAGCCATTAAAGAGAAAAGACGGGGAAAATTGACAAAAGGTGTTCTGCTTTTGCACGACAACGCGCCCGTCCACAAGAGGCGCGTTGCGTTAGCTGCCCTTCATAAGGTGGGCTTCGAAATTGTGAATCACCCACCCCACAGTTCAGACCTGGCCCCGAGTGATTATTACCTGTTTCCGAGAATGAAAGAAGAGCTGCGGGGTAAAAAATTTACTGCCGATGATGAAGTCAAGGAGGCAGTATTTTGCAGATAAAGAGAAATCATTTTTTTATGAGGGTATAAATAAATTAATTGAAAGATGTGAAAAATGTATCCGTCTTGCAGGTGAATATATTGAAAAAGAAAAATAATTTGGTTTTTTTATTTCCACCCCTTGTCCCCCATTCCGCGAATATAAAAACGCTCCCTCGTAGTTTCACCGATTATCTCCTTATTAGATAAGAAAACATAAACTTTTCGACAAAAAACTAATGTCATCCTTCAGTCCACAAATACTCAAGTCTTTTCGCTGCTTCAAAAAAGAGAAGCTTTATCAAACTTTTAAAAAAATACGTTAGTTTCACTGATTATCTCCTTATTGATAACACGCAAGTGTCTGTAAAAACAGAAACGAGAATCGACTCGGTTACTAGTTTTTGAATGAACAGATTACATATTTTGTAAAATCAAACCTGAGTCTTACAATTTTGAAAACAACCGAATTATTCGTTATTTAAATAAAAGAAAACTCTTACCTATCCCCGAAAGAAAACATGTGATGAGGAAATGGTGGAGGAACCGGTCGCGGTGGTTCCGATGAAGCTGACGGTGTCGGGCTATGAGGAGACGAAGGATTGGACGGCACCGTTTCCGGTGCGCTTCGAACTTGTTCCGGAGTCTCCCTATCACTACTCCTACTCGAACATTCTCTTATAATATCTTCGTCTTGCGCGATATCTTCTGACATACCGTCTGGATTAATTTCTTCGCTCTATAACAAAATATATATTGAAAAAGCTTAAAAAATATTAGATTGTTGTAATGTTTATATTTTGGCGCTCTCACGCTGACGCGTAGAGCGAAAGGAATAGTTAAGTGAATGGAATATTCTGTTAATTTTGTTATGGCGTACGTTGTGACTACATTTTAGTGATGCTTAGCGAATAATTCAGTGAATCCAGTTTGTGGCTTTATGCAGATTGAAAATGGAGAAAAAAAATGAGCATTTTTGGCATATCATGCTATATGATTTCCTGAAAAGAAAAACGCGACTGAAGCAGCCAAGTAAGGTATACGTGCAATCAGCAGTTACCGACCGTGCCGTACAAAATTGGTATCCTCAGTTTCGGAATGTCGAAATTAAAGGCTGGGAAATCTTCTGACGGCCTTTAACAACTGACCCAGACATAATAACGACTGTACTGGATGAAAACTCACATTTTGTGATGCTTGAGATTGCGGTCCTCGTCAAATGGTCGCATGTAACAGTTCAAAGACATATCCAGGCTGAAGGATACGTCGATCTTGTTGATGTGTGGGTTCCACATACTGTTAATGAACACCAGCTGATGCAGCATATACAAATTTGCGATCAGTTCATTAAACGGAAGAAAGAACAACATTTGCTTAAGAAATACAATTGATGGCGATGAAAAATGGATTCCACATAACAACATTGTGTGTCGCAGGTCTTATTTAAAAAAGACAGAGTTCCCCGGGCATCGTCAAAGATTAGGTCTCACCCAAAGAAGGAATGTTGTGCATTTGGTGTAATTTCAGGAGCATAGTCTACTATGAGCTGCTACCCAATAATCAGACGATTAATTCAGTTAAGTACTGTGAAAAACGAACTGCGTTAGTTAATAGATTTTTTCATTGTGACAACGCAAGACCTCACGCATCTGTAACAACAGTACAAAAGTTGGTAGAATTTTCAAGGAATATTGTGTTTTACCCTTCGTATAGCCCAGATATTGCATCATTCAATTATAATTTGTTTCGTTCTCTACAAAACGGGAAAAATTTCGAATCTTTGGCATGCGCCAAAATTTACTTTTCGAGAATAAAGACGACCCCTTTTGGAGAGATGGCATTACGAAATTGTTCGAATGTTTGTAACCAAAAATGACAGAAAACAATGGACCGTATACTTGTTAAAAAATTCTTCTCTTTAGAATATGTACTTCGTTAAATAAATGATATAAAATGGACTTATGTAACAGTCTAATATAACGATACTTTGTGGGAAAACTTAAAAGAAAAATCTGGTGGATTTATTCTTAACACAAACCTTTTCTTCTTTCGACTCGTCGTCCTTTTTAATTACATCTTGTCCCTCCCGCTTTCTTTGTTCTTCTTTCAAGCGCTCAGCCTTCCTCCATTTCGCCCTTCTGTTTTGGAACCACACCTGAAATAAGAATTATTAAATTAGGACAATTGAAGAATATTAGATGGACACTATAATGTACTTAGTATTTATTCTCAAGAAAGACGAATGCTGTGCTTTACAGTATAAAGTTAGCTTAGGAGAACAACTTACTTATATAATATTGTACAGGATGCTTTATAATCGCATGCTAATATTGAAGAGTATTTGTCCTTAAATTGTTTAAAAAAGAGTTGATATTAATATAGGATCACAATCGTTTTATTTTTGTGATACTGGGTGTCGAAAATTGAGACAAAGGCAGCGATTCATTAACATCTTTTTCCAGGTTTGTAGACTTTTGTATCGTTACTTTAGCTTAACACACGTGTACTTTTGTACGTTGAACACTGTAAGTACGGGGTTAGAGTAAAAACTTCACTCACAAGCGTACACGTGAGCGTCATTAGAGAAGAAGGTGTTTTTAAAAGACCAAGCCATTTAAAAGAATCAGTAGGACGAAGTGGTACAGTGTTAATAACCTTAAAGTCCATTGTGAAAAAATAAAAGATATTACTTTTACTTTGAAGACAACTGATGAACCCAAGTCTTTAAAAATATTGGAATTCTATGTAGACAGTAATTACTGTAATTACGGGTAATAATGGAAAGGCAACACGATTTGACTCATGCTTGTCGTCTATCATATCATTTCGATACAGAAAAAGGATGAAAAACTGGCGCCTCCCTCTCTCGTCCAGTATACTGAACAACAAAGCGAGAGGGAGGCGTCAGTTTTTCATCCTTTTTCTGTATCGAAATGATATGATAGACGCTACCAAGGAATCGTTCATTAATAACACAAATCTGCCTGAAGATCCGTGAATCGGTGAAACATATGTATGTAGTAGATAGGAAGGACTTTAACATACATATTATTATTTCATAGTCATTTTATTTTTCTTTATTCTAAATATTTGCTATATTTTTGTTCTTCTATCCTGTATATGGGTTTATAGGGTGGATAAATATTATACGATTTCAGATCGTTGGCTGTTAGCATTCACTTAAACGAAAAGGAAAAACAACAAAAAATCTTCTCGGGCAAAAGACCTTCGAATTCTATCCCGAGATTCCAGCTTTGTAAATTATTCGATGGTTAAGAACCCTTATTAAAATGTAATTACGAAGCATGTAATATAATATAATTTATTAATAATAAATATTCAAAACATATCAGTTTCTTTTTCATTATTTTAAAGTGCCATCCTCTAGTCACAACAAAGATTCATTGAGAAGAAAATGGGAAGGAAATTTCCACACAGACTTAGATACATTCAAGTGCATTTGGGTATATCCCGGAGGTCAAAGGTGCACAAAGACCATCAGGAGCGAGTAGAGAACCGTGGCGAGTGTAATTGTGTCCGAAGTGTCTCATTAGCAGGCTTTAATTGCTGACGCAATCTAATACACACCTCCCTGACATGACACTACCTCCCCTGGCTACAATTAGTAACCATTCGGAGCTCTCTAGGAGAGTGAGATAACTACCTGGTCGGCTATATAATTACATGTGTACTTGTTGACGTGCATTTTCCATTATTAATGATATATTGTTCCAGTACGGGTTGCTTTATTAATAAATGCGAGTTCGCACGTTGATTGTAAGCTCCTGTTTGTTTACTAGGGAATAATATTATAATAAACATATAATGTATTAATAATATGCCAGTTTTTAATGTTTTAATACAAAGCACTCTAACAAAAAATCTAAGTTAAATATTAATAATTATATATAAACATATAATTAAGTTCTTTTACGATGGGAATTAAATGAAAATTATTATTTTCTGTTATTCCATCGTTAATTAAATTCACATCGTCAATTAAAAATTTCTGGGCTGGAGAAGGACTCGAACCTCTACCTGCCGTTTCCTAGACGGCCGCTCTACCAATTAAGCCACCAGGCAGTACAACTCCGAGTCCTTTAACACGCCATAAATTTCATTATGGAAACAGATCTAATATTTATTTTAAAACTCGCAGTCAAGCTATTATGATTTTAATAATCTATATGTATAAAAATTAATGTTTGTCTGTATGTCCTTTATAGAATCGTAAACTATGCATTTGATCATGTGATAATCTGTAGCAAAGTTGTTGCGCATGAGCCCACGAATGTTTCTAAGTTGGTACGACCAATTTTCGACAGATGGTGCCACTGCCATTCCAATGAATTTCATATATTGCCGTGACAGTTCATGCTGATTTGAATTGAAACGAAAACAGCGAACGAATGATGACGTTTCGAGTTGTGCGTGACATAAGAATTTATGTAGATTGTGAAATTCATGTCCGGCTCACATTGCGGCCAAAAACATCGATGTCAATACCATCAACTTCACCATTCAGAATGGATTACCCGGCGAAACGACAACATATAAGTTCATCGATAATGTGGTGAACCAAGACGAAGTTGTCAACTATCTAATTGAATTCTTGAATTCGCTTGATTTGCCAGGCATGTCACCGCACGTTCTTACATTGCAACGGAACCAGACTCTCAGTCAAGAAAATGATGAACAATGTTATCGAGGCAACAATTTTGACTGGAAAATTCATAGGTGAAGACTTACTGCTGCCACGTATCCCAATGATCCTGATAGATATGCCATTCGAATTCAAACGTTTGCAGTTCCCGGTACGGCTCACTTTCGCAATGACTATCAACAAAGCACAAGGACAATCGCTGCAAGTGTGTGGATTAAATTTGGAGAATCCATGCTTCTCACATGGGCCTACTCGCGCGTCGGAAAACCTTCTGATTTATTCGTTTACGCACCAGATGGAAAAACAAGAAATATTGTGTATCCCACAGCACTTCAATAAATATCGAATTGAAACAAAACGGTGCAATGTCACAATTTTTTCAAAAAAAAATTCATTTAATTTTGTGTAATGTCCCTTCAAATTTATTTTAGTTGGCGGCGTAAAAGAACTTAATTATACGTTTATATATAATTTTTAATATAATGAACTTAATTAAAATTTAAAATATAATATTTTAAAATAAATATTAGATCTGTTTAAGTAAGTCAAATAATTTATTATTTTGCTACGTGTATGCTCTGTGGAGAATGATTCAAAGTCTTCTACTCCGGTGCGAATTTCGGAAGAAACTTTTGGTAAACAAATGGTTGTATATCATTCAACATTAATAGTTTCCTGGTCTTTTAAAATAATATAGCATTAAGCCTGAAGAAGGCTTAAGCGCATCGAAACACGACGAAGTTAAAAAAATGTTTTTTGACCTCTCAAATGTGTGTTGCTCTTTGTTATTCGGCAAGTAAGGGTAGAATGTTCATTCTATCATTTATTTTGTTCTCTTACTTCAAGCTTTATTTATAATATAGGTGGAAAAGTGGTTCTCCCATCATTAAGATGCATTGTTTTATGGCTTTATATATTATTTAGATGCCTTTTCGAAATATAATAACACATTTTTTTAGAAATAATTAGAAATTTTTGTCGTGCCTACATTTTTCTTGTAACAAGAGGGTTGTCACTTTTTATAAGTACCTATATAGATTCGTCGAATCCCCTATAATATAACACGAACACCAACTGTGGCTATTACGAGGATTGTGTTAAAGGCTAATGAGCCAGTAAGTAGACATACAGCCAACCAATTTTCACCCGGGCTTTTACAAGGGTGCTTATTTTATTATTACAAAACACTATTCAAACACTGACGAGATTTCAAGTAGGTAAATAACAGATGTTTCATGAACTATCAAAGCTAAGAAGTGTATGTATTGATTAAACATTAAGTTTGAAGTACCAAAACAAGTAATTAATATGGATAATTTGTTAACTAATATAATTTCATTTAAAATTAATTATTTATTAATAATAATAATAGTAATAATACTAATAATAGTAATACATTATTAAATGATATGGGTTTTAATATTATATTTACAGAAATTTACATATAATTGCGAAGTTGGTTTAAATAATAATAATAATAATAATAATAATAATAGTTTATTTCCAAAACCAGAGAAAATATTCAAACAAACTTACTACAAGTACGAGGGAGCGTTTTTATATTCGCGGAATGGGGGACAAGGGGTGGAAATAAAAAAACCAAATTATTTTTCTTTTTCAATATATTCACCTGCAAGACGGATACATTTTTCACATCTTTCAATTAATTTATTTATACCCTCATAAAAAAATGATTTCTCTTTATCTGCAAAATACGCCGAAACTGCCTCCTTGACTTCATCATCGGCAGTAAATTTTTTACCCCGCAGCTCTTTTTTCATTTTCGGAAAGGTAATAATCACTATGGGGCCAGGTCTGGGCTGTAGGGTGGGTGATTCACAATTTCG
The DNA here is from genome assembly GCA_031893035.1 of Dermolepida albohirtum. NCBI lineage: Eukaryota > Metazoa > Arthropoda > Insecta > Coleoptera > Scarabaeidae > Dermolepida > Dermolepida albohirtum. Next base: position 188,861 of record JAVIWB010002881.1, on the reverse strand, counting down.
AAGCCCACCTTATGCAGGGCAGCTAACGCAACGCGGCTCTTGTGGACGGGCGCGTTGTCGTGCAAAAGCAGAACACCTTTTGTCAATTTTCCCCGTCTTTTCTCTTTAATGGCTTCTTTTAGTCGCTCTAATATTGAAGCGTAATATTCTCCGGTTATAGAAACACCTTTATCTTTATAATCAATCAACAATATTCCTTCCGAGTCCCAAAATACCGTTGCCATGAGTTTCCCAGCTGATTGTGACACTTTAAATTTCTTGGGAGGTGCTGTGCCCTTTTTATGCCACTGCATGGAGTCTTGTTTGGACTCAGGTTCATAATGATGAACCCAAGTTTCGTCTCCAGTAACAATTCCACTCAATACGCCATCCTTGTCTTCATTACAGAGCTCCAAAAATGCACGCGAACACTCTACGCGCTGTTGTTTTTGCGGCGGCGTGAGCATTCTCGGCACCCATCTTGCGCTGACCTTAGACATGCCGAGATGATCGTGTAGGATTTTAAAAATTATTGTATCGGATACTCCAATCATTTCTGCGAGTTGTTTCTTCTTTAGTCGAGCATCTTCGAGTACAATTTGTTCAACTTTTTGGATAAGTGCTGGCGTGGTCACCTCAATGCTCCTGCCCGGCCTCGGGTCGTCTTCAAGGGATTCCCTTCCTTGTTTAAATAAACTATGCCACTTGTACACCATGGTTTTTCCTGGACAAGAGTCGCCGTAAACCAATGACATCTCATTCATTATGGTCGCGACTGATTTTCCTTGCCTGGTAAGGAACTTTAAAACGGCACGATATTCGATTTTTTCCATATTTCACTTTTCACTCCTGATTATGTCACTTGGTTGACGATAGCTCAAAGACTAACTGTCTAATAACAATGAAACTTCGTATTTATACTAATCATGAGTCGTTGCACAGGCCACGCCCCCAATGCGGCTACTCACCCCTTTACAACCCGCTCATTCCGCGAATATAAAAACGCTCCCTCGTAGTTGGTTGTTCAAGTCGTTACTTTGTGAAATTCTTTTACACTAAGGAAGAAATAGAAAACCTCGTCTAAATTTCACACTATATTATAAATACACTTACTACGACTAATTTCATCTGTTAAAACATTATCGAACCACTTAGCATAATAAAAATATATAATCAAAATTTTTGAAAATCACAGGATGTACAAGCGCATGGAAAATATTCAAAATAATAATAACACAAAAACCAGGGAAACAGCCGAATAACAGGAAATCATACAGACCTATATCATTATTACCTATAATAGCAAAATTGTATAAAAAACTACTAATAAAAAGGTTAGAACCAGGTACAGAGAGAAAAGGCTGATCCTTGATCACTAGTTCGGATTCAGAAAGAAACGCTTCATCATCGATCAAGTACATTGGATCACAAATATCGAAAAGTCCTTGAAGAAAGGAAAACAAATTGGGTCATTTTGTTCGATGTGTCCCAGGCTTTTGATAGGGTCTGTCACGAAGAACTAATTTGGAAAACTTAATAAGTTGCTGCCAAAACAATATACAAAGATACTGTAATCGTACATCTCCGATCAGATCTTCTACGTAAAGCAAGATAACGAATATACAGAATCAAAAGAGATGCTTGCAGACGTCCCACAGGGTAGCGTGCTAGGACCTACCTTCTACTTGCTATACACGTATGATATAACACAGCCAGAGGATGTAGTTACAGTCACATTTGTAGATGATATTGGGATGGTGGCTGTTACATCCGATATCCAAGAAACTACAGAAAAGCTCCAGAAAGCATGCGATAAGTTCAATCAATGGACAAGCAAATGGAAGATACAATTGAACGAACGCAAGCCAACTCGTATAAACTTGACTAATAGAAAAGCAAATAATCTACCAGTCAGACTAAATGTCTATTCCATGCGAAAATAACGTCAAATACCTTGGTAATGATACTGGTTGTGAAAATGGGATGGAAAGAGCACATAAAGATGAAGACAACAGAATTAGGAATGAAATATAGACAACTGTATTGGATCGTGGGGTGAAAATACCAATTGTCAATACATCCAAGGAACTACAGAAAAGCTCCAGAGAGCATGCGATAATTTCGGTCAATGGACAAGCAAATGGAAGATAAAATTGAACGAACGCAATTCAACTCATATGAACTTCACAAATTTGAAAGTAAATAATCTATCAGTTAGACTAAATGGTACGATACTGGTTATGGAAATGAGATGGAAAGAGCACATAGAGATGAAAAGAATAGAAATAGGAATCAAATGTAGACAACTGTATTGGATTGTGGGGCAAAAATCCCAACCATCAATACATAACAAAATTGTGATCTACAACCAGATTTCACAGACAAGAATTATTATTGGAGAGTTATTAAAGACTGTAGAGATAGAAGAGCATGAAATTTTTAATCCGAAACTGTCTATAAATTTAGTAACACTTACGAGGAATTTGTTATGAAAGTCTGTCATGGATAATAAAGTACGAAGAATGTGTACCAATAAAACCCAAAAACATAAAGAAAAAGAAGAATAAGAGCACTAATTCGAAGGCATATTGAAGAATTAAAGAAGTTGGTAATGTCAACAACACCTTTATTATTATATTGACCAAATTGTATTACGAAGAAAGATTCTTATGCAAACAACTTAGCAATAAAAACAATGACGATTTGAAATTCTTTCTAATCGTGTTTATTTTTATATAAATTCTGAACAGATGGTGTCGAAATTGAAAGATTTTTGTAGTTGTGGTGGCAGTTTGAATAATAAAATATTTAAAAACTGATCACAAAAGCGTTATAGGATTTTTGAATGAAGAGTATGTATTCGCCTTTCGACAGTGTAAGTCTGGCACTGAGTTTGTTTCTGTGCTGTATATTGCCATGGTGCCAGCTGCGATGCTGTGATTGATTATCTGCTGATGATGACAACCTAGTCGACGAAATACGTATACAAAATAGGAACAAAATATTGAAAGGAAACCTTAATTTGATTAAAGAGAAAAATGTTAAAAAACCGATCAAGTAAAATTCCGGTTCAAAAAATATCAGTGGAATCCGGAGTTCAATTAAGATGCTCTAGAACTTTATAGACCACTTGGGAAAATAGCACAGGAAACAATAAGCAAAATTGAAGATTTGAAACCGACAGATCGTAGAATTAAAGTTTAGATTATTGCAAGGGTATATACTGGAGACGACCATTTGGAAAATTTCAGATAAAGATTTAAAGACGAACAAAGACCGCTACTTTGTTCGCCTTTAAAGGCGAAGAGACGGATGGCCAGGTTTCTCACACCAGAGTAAAGACTTTGTCAAAAAAAATTAAAAACTTTAAGAAGACTTTCTAAAATTGTCACTGGTGATGAAATCTGAGAGTATTGGGTTGGCAACTAAGTACTTTCGGTTTTGTAGTATAAAATAAAACACTTTTTCTTTAAACAAAGAATAGTTTTTGATCAATTATATATTTTCCATTTTGCTCAATGACCTTTTGCCATCTTTCTCTCAGCTGCATGATTCCGCGCTCATAAAATTTCTGGTCCTTGTCAGCAAAAAACTGAACCAGGTGCGAGTGAAGGTCATCGTCATTTGTGAAAGTATTACCATTCAAAGAATTCTGCAAACTTCGAAATAAATGGTAATCAGATGGTGCTAGATCAGGGCTGTATGGGGGATGTGGCATCACTTCCCAGCCAAGCTCCAATAGTTTCCCATGAGTTGCCAAAGATGTGTGAGGCCTTACATTATCTTGGTGGAAAACTACACCTTTCCGATTTCACAATTCTGGCCATTTTTCTTTGATTGCTTCATCCAGTTTTATTAATTGTTGACAGTAAACATCAGAATTGTTGGTTTGGTTCCTTGGAAGCAGCTCAAAAAAACACAACACCTTTGTAATCCCACCAAACTGACAGCATGATCTGTTTTGGATGCAATTCAGCTTTCGATGTGATTTGAGCTGGTTTATCGTGTTTGCTTCATTATTGTTTTCGAACTATATTACTGTACAGCACCCATTTTTCATCACCAGTGATGATTCTTTTTAAGAAAGGGTCGATTTCATTTCGTCTAAGGTGCATATCGCAAAAGTTGATTCTTTGTGTTAAATGAATTTCTTTCAATTCGTGAGGTACCCAAATATCAAGCTTCTTAACTAGCGGAAGACATTTTAAATGTTTTTCAATTGTTGTGTGCGATACATGTAGGCTCTCCGCAACCTCTCGAACAGTTATATGACGATCCTCTTCAATTATGACTTTGATTTGTTTATCATCAACTTCAGTAGGCCGACCAGAACGTTGCTCATCTTTGAGGGAAAAATTTCCAGAACGGAATTTTTTATACCAATTCTGACACGTGCGCTCTGTTAAGCAATTAGCACCATAAACTTCACATATCTTTTTGTGAGCCGCAGCAGCTTTCTTTCCTTTACGGAAATAAAATAGTAAAATATGTCGAAAATGTTCGTTTCTGCACTCCATTTAAAATTAACCCACAACTAATAGCTTTAATAAAAATCACGCACTACTTGCTTCTGAAGTTACCTCAATGTGACTAGTATCACGCGACAAACGGTAAAGTACAGCACTAACATACGTTATAGAAAAAATAAAGCCGCGCTCTCTATCAGTAAAAACCGAAGGTACTTAGTTGCCAACCCAATATAAGTGCAACTCTATAACAAAATAAGAGTCAATTTAGTTAATGAAGTATATAATTTTCTGTTCCTTTGTTGTATTAACAAACGACATATGAAAAAGTTCGACTTTTTCTGACAACCCAATAAAATTAAAGAAAACCACTTGAAAATATCAAGAATAAGTGATCAAATTGTGTATATTTACATGCATATTTTATATAGTGCCCCTTTAATATGTATAATATTCAGAAAAATATATTTACATTTACCCCAATACTATCGCAGAATCGAATTTGTTGTGGTTATTCACATACATATCTCTATTTCGACAGTTTTACTGAATAAATCAATAGCCATTACCTCATACAAAGAACAAAAGAACGCTGTCACATGTCAATTACAATTGAAATTTGACACTTTAGGTTAAATCTACAACATTATCGTCAGCTATTCAGTGGATGTGGTAAATTTAATTTTTCTCCATTGGCTATACCGCACGTCGCTGAAAAAAGGCGAAAAGCTCCAGAGACGGAAATAAAGACGGCCAGGACACGTGTGGGCATTGTAAAATAGGACCTCGCGGTCTCCTAGGAGCGTTCGCAATAACGGACATGTCTAGTGTCATATTACAGTCAGTTATGGCCCGATGTCTTATATTGTTGGCCATTTTATATATTTTATACTCGTGGGTCCGTCGACTTAACATCAAATTTTAAAGATGTCTGACAGCTGAACATAATAACTTCTCCCCGGAAATGTTTTCCTAGATGAATTATAAATATTAACCTACTTCTAGGACGTAGACTGCATTATGTGATATTGATTAACATTCATTCGGTACTGGATGTAATATGCATTATGCATCTACGAGGGTAGTTTGATAAGTAGTGAGAATGGAAAAGAAAAACGATTTTTTTAAATACAAAATAATTTTTATTTTTCAATATATTCTCCTAAAAGAGCAATACATTTATTCCAACGGTACTCCAATGCCATTATGTCATCTCTAAAATGCGATTCCGGAAGGCTTGCAAAATACTCATTTACGAAGATGATAAGCTCGTCGTTAGACGAAAATTTCTTTCCACCTAGTGCCGTTTTCAATTTTGGAAAAAGGTGGAGGTCGGAAGGGGCTAGATCCGGCGAATTAGATGCATGCGGTATTAATTGGAAATGCAACTCGTGAGTTTTGGACAGCGCAACTGTGCTGGTGTGCGAGGGAGCGTTGTCTTGGTGAAACAGAATCTTTTCCTTTGCAATTCCTGGTCGTTTAGCACGAATCTCAACATTTAATTTTTGTAGAAGTTCTGCGTAATATTGTCCGTCTATTGTGGCACCTTTCTGAAGGTAATCAATCAGCAAAATGCCCTTTGAATCCCAAAAAATTGATGCCTCGTTTGCCGATAAAGTGGTTTTCGCTTTCTTTGGAGGTGCAGAACCACGTTCTAACTATTGTTTCGACTGTTGTTTAGTTTCGGCTGTACTGTAGTGGTATGGCAAGTTGCGCCATCTTGTTGGAGCCAAATGTCGTCGATGTTTAGCTGATTAATTTTTGGAAACAAAAATTCAGTCAGCATGGCTCGATAGCGCTCGCCATTCACCGTAACGTTAGCTCCTTCCTCCTTTCGAAAGAAGTAAGGACCGATGATACCGCCAGCGTGTAAACCGCACCAAACGGTCAATTTTAATGAATGTAATGGTGATTAGGTAACGGCTTGAGGATTGCCTTCGCTCCAAATACGGCAATTTTGCTTATTGACGTAGCCATTTAACCAGAAATGAGCTGCATCACTAAACACATAAAAATGCTCATCTTCGATCATTTTCAAATGAGCCCAACCAGCAAAAATGCGACGCAAACGATGGTAGTTTGGCTTCAATTCTTGCATGAGCTGTATTTTATAGGCACGTAAGCTAAGATCCTTACGTAAAATTTTCCACGTAGTCGAAGGACAAAGGCCAAAAATTTGAGAACGACGACGAATTGACATTTCGGCGTCTTCTTTAATACTTCGCGCTACAGCAGCAATATTCTCTTCGGTACGCACATTTCTTTGTCTCGTTGATGGTTTTGAATCGAGAAGAGTAAAATTAGTGCGAAAACGATCTATAACTGCACGAATTGCTTGCTCACTAAGCCGATTATGTTGACCGTAAAATGTACGAAGCGCTCTATGAACTTCGCGAACAGATTTATTTTTTTCAAAGTAAATATCCACAATTTCGAGGCGCTGTTCTGGTGTTAAACGATTCATGATGACTTGAAAAACCTTACTAAACAGAAATGTCAACAGAGTTTGACATTATCAGCTATCAAACCATACTTACCGATATCGATAATTCTCATGCAGCTTAAAAAACACCATTCCAAAGATGCACATACATAAAATATGAACGAATTAATACTTTACGGAAAATCACGGTATTAAACGTAAAAAAAAACAAGTGAAATGAACTCGTAACAAGATGATTGTATAATCGACGAAACGCCAAGTCCTACGATATTATGATAGCAAAATCTTGAAGACTACACTTAAATAAACGGACTTTATTGGAACAAAATGTAGACATAGTAGTCGTAAAAATTCAAACTCCTATTAAGCATTTATCATCTGGAAAATTGCACGAAGTACTTTAGCATCGCGAATATTATCCAACACATGATTTAACTTAGGCAAACGACATTGCATTACACAATTATTTTCAACTTAAACGCAAAATACACCCGAGCTGCTTAATTTAATTTACTTAAATTATCCTAGTCGGCGTATGCTTCTTCATATACATGGCCTTAAACCCGACAATGATTATGGTCCAGCAGAAGTAACGTTCATTAAAACAAATAACGGTAACATATGTACGTATACGCTAGCAGATGTGCGTAAGTTCATAATACACAGTGTAACAAATTCTGTTCCCCTCGCTATGTGCATGTAGCCAACCTGTTACCACAATCCTTTTGTTAAATAATAGGGGTGAAATTGCGGTTTGAATCGTTGCTTATGCGATTAGCTTTGGGCTATATACACATGTATGATCGCATATTCGTACATACACTTATTTGTACACATTTTTTGTTGTAAACGTGTGTTTGTTAATTTAGGGTTGATAAATTAAGCGAATGTGGGTTCATCATTTTATTAGAAGACGCTGAAACTGTATATTATATAATAATAATAATAATAATAGTTCTTTATTGAGTCCAACAGATTACTTTTTACAGGACTCTAAAATAACAAAATAAAGAATTTACTGCAACTGAAAAAAAAAAAATAACAAAAGAAAATAAACGCCACAAAATAAAGTAAAATGTAGCTGAAATAATCAAATAATAAGTAATTAAAAATGTCACATGTGCACTATCAAAGTACATCATCCAGTATTTGTTCAAAACACGCGCACATCACAGTCACAGGAAATCTCATCATTGATTCAAAAAGTTAAAGAATGTAATCTGGAAGACGGGGAAATTTTAATGTAATGCGACAGAACGTCATTGTTTCTTTCGTGTTCGGTTCCAGAAACTTTAAAATATTCAGGTTTCTTTATAAAAATAAGATTGAACCGGAAAAAATAAATTATTATTTGATTGATAACCCTTTATATGTCTCAAAATTGTTTCCGATTTGAAGGTAGGTTCTATGAACAGAAATAAGGAACATTAATCTGACTCATTCCGCATTGTCAGTCAAGAGGTTTCTAGCCAAGTACAGCATCTCAGTGTTAGACCATCCGGCTTATTCGCCGGATCTTATGCCGTGCGACTTCTATCTGTTTCCTAAGGTGGAATCTGAATTAAATGGAACGAAATTTGAGTCCGTTGAAGCAGCGAAAGCGAAAGCGGCGCGCGACCTGAAGGAACTGACAGAAGAAGACTTCCAGCACTGTTTCGAACAATGGAAGATGCGCATGGAGCGTTGTAGAGATAGAGGAGGGGTGTATATTGAAGGTGATAATAAGTAAATATGTATGAAATTAAAATAAAATGTTTTACAGTGGCAGTCTCGTTATTTAATAGCCACACCTCGTATATATTTCAAAAAACAAAATTATGTGTTAAACACCAATAAGGGTCCAATAACATAGTCTTGCCTCTTTGAATTCCTGTAAAAGAAAAATACCACCGTTAAAAAAGGTTCGCAAGTGTAAGTGTAAGTGGAGGGGGGCGGGTACTAAAACTAGAATACATTGTAAAATATGTGAAACGAATATACAGTGTGTGTTTGGCTTTTGACGGTAAAAGTCTGGTACGGACTTGTTCCTGTGCGAATTTTAGATCCAGGTGCGATACTGTGATTAATTATTTGCCAATGATGACAACTTAGTTGTCGAAATGCGTATACAGAATACGAACATATGGCGGAAAATGTTTTTTTACCTCTTTTGTGTAATTCAATCAACCAGTCTTCATTCAAATTAACCTTCGCTTATGCGATTAGCTTTGGGCTATATAACACATGTATGATCGCATATTCGTACATACACTTATTTGTACACATTTTTTGTTTTAAACGTGTGTTTGTTAATTTAGGGTTGATAAATTAAACGAGTGTAGGTTCATCATTGTATATAATAATAATAATAATAATAATAGTTCTTCATTGAATCCAACAGATTGCCTTTTACAGGACTCTAAAGTAAGAAAATAAACAATTTACTGCAACTGAAAAAAAAATAAATAACAAAAGAAAATAAACGCCACAAAATAAAGTAAAATATAGTTGAAATAATCAAATAATAAATAATTAAAGATGTTACAGGTGCACTATCAAAATACATCATTAGTATTCGCTCAAAACACGTGCACACAAGTGCTTTAAAAAAAAGAAACAAAAAGAGATTTCGGATACCAGGATTCGAACCCGAACCTCCTTCATATTGATTTTATTTATTATTACTTGTTTAACTTCTTTAGTTGTGAATCAGTGCTGGATAAAATCCATTTGCAATGGCAGTTCTAGGACGTGAATTATTTTTTTTTCTTCACCAGTAAAAAAAAAGAAAACTCTGAGCAGAAGGATTTGAATACTTTCTCTAGCAGTTTTTAGAAAGTTACGACTTTTTCTTTATCATTTTCATCTGTTAAATAATTAAATATTGATTTTATTGTACAAAGGGTACTAGGAAAGTTTTGCAATATGATGCAACAATGAATCGTAGGAAGCTGCTTCTTGCTGCATGTTGAGACATGTTTATAGGTGCATAGTAGCCGCCGTGCCTTGTCGATTGGCTCAGTTATTCATTAGCAGTGAGAGTGTAAAGTGCTTGCGATGGCATCGCGGTCACGAAATGAGATAAGGGCAGTCTTGCGTTATAATTTCGTGCGTGGTTTAACCACAGACCAGTGCTTCGAAGAAATGACTCTTGCACTAGGTGATGTTTGTCCACATCTTACAGCGATATTCAGGTGGTATAGAGAATGCCAAAGAGGAAATTTAACATGTGGAGAATGCTCAGAGGTCGGGAAGGCCACGAACGTTAATAACGGAGGAAAACGTAACTACTGTGAGGAAAATACTTGGCGAGGACAGGCGAGTAACCTACCAACAGATAGAGGGTACTTCTGGCCTAAATGCACCAGCAATTCGATAGATTCTGCATGATCATTTGCACGTGAGGAAACTTTGTTCTCTCTGGGTGCCGCATCGACTGACTGAAGAGCAGATGACACGACGTGTGACTTGGTGCCGGGAGATGCTAAAAAACGTTAATAAGGGACAATCTCGGTATGTGAGCAACATCGTGACAGGCGACGAGACTTGGCTGTACTATTACGATGTGACCACCAAAGTTCAAAACAAAGTTTGGGTCTTTGATGATGAGGGCACACCCGTAGTTGTCAGAAAATCCTGATCTGTAAAAAAGAAAATGATAGCTGTATTTTTAAAATCGAGTAGAATTGTGGAACGTGTCGTTTTGGACACACAGAGGACAGTCACAGCTAACTGATATACTGAACAGTGCCTGCCTAAAGTCATTGGATCTATGAAGAACCTGCGTCCAAAGTCAAGAATGGACACCTGGTTCTTCCATCACGATAATGCTCCAGCTCACCGCGCTAAAGCCTGCACCGAATGTTTGACCATGACAGGATTGAAACTTCTCGCGCACCCTCCCTACAGTCCAGATCTTGCTTACTGTGACTTTGCACTGTTCCCGCATGTGAAAATGAAGCTAAAATGGAGGCCGTTTTCCAGTAATGAAGACCTTCTGCTGGCTTGGGACAACGAGTGTGCTTTACACCCTAGTGAAACTTGTCAGAACTGGTTTAAAGATTGGTTTAAGAGGATGGAGAGGTGTATTGAGTGTAGAGGAAATTAATTTGAAAAAATTAAATAAACAAAGCTATATTGCAAAACTTTCCTAGTAGCCTTTGTATTCATTTCGAGGAAAACCATCAGGTCGAAACCGATAGAAATTCATTTCATTATGCTGATGCATCGACTCTAAAGTCATGAGTGTTTACTTCGAAAAATTTCGTTTTTAAAAAGAAAATAATACCGGCATCCGTTGAGTGATAAATTCGCGTCAAACATATCCCTCGAACGTAATAAATTTCCGTTTTGCAACCCTTATCCTCCGTACGTCCGTATAAATCAGTCGGCGATGCGAAATGACGTTCGACTGACATGAGAAGTGAAGTCCGGGAGTACGCGTTCATCAGAGCCCACTGGATTCACTCCCTCGCTCTTTCATCCTACGTACCGGTGCGATTCGATTTGCTTTTTCTGTAACCCGATACTTTAATAGTAATTGGGGTTGTAACGAAATTTAATTTCGAATTGCCGAGCGGGCGGCTGGACCATCACTTCTCTGTTACTTTTGTTTCTTAATGTTGCGACTCTATCGAATTGGTGTAGTATCGTTTTAATTCGATTTTCCGGGCCCGACTTAATTAAATTTCGATTTTAAATTCAATACGCCTCGCCCGACAAAGATTTTATCTTGTTACTTCGGTTTAACATAAATATTAAATTTGTATTTTGAAATCATTAAAAATGGTTTCTATTCCAATTAGTGATTCTATATAAAATTAATAAATTTAATTTTTAAAATCAATATTTCATCTATTCTAGAAAGAAATACTTTCTACAATTAGTGAATATTATCGAAAAAAGTTTTAAAGTTGATTCTTTTACTTGTGCGAGGGTAGTTTGACAAGTAGTGAGAATGGAAAAGAAAAACGAATTTTTTAAATACAAAATAATTTTTATTTTTGACCTAGAGATGGCGGTAGTTGTTTGAAAAATATCACTGTATTAGAAAGTACACAATCTATAAAGCATATGTTTCAAGTTTAAAGACGCCACGCCACGTTGTTTAGTATTTGTTTGACAGTCGTCAATAGTAAACATTGAATTTGTAAAAATGGAGAAAATTGGTCATCATTACGTGATACAATACTTTTATTTGAAATGTCTCAGCCCAACCGATATAAAAGCTGAACTGGATTCTACTCTGGGTGAGCTGCCAAGACGACCATCGTAGTGGTCGGCCAAATGAGGTGACGACTTCAGAAATGGTGAAGAAAATCCACAAAGGGGTACTGAATAATCGCTTATTGAAAGTGTGCGAGCTAGCATATATAGTAGACATTTCAAAAAGTGCGGTATATCGCATATTTGGACATGAGAAAGCTGTGTGCAAGATGGGTGCGCGTTTGCTCACACTCGAGCAGAAACAGTGTCGTGAAGATGTTTCAATTGAGTGTTTAGCGAAGTTTTCATAATCATGGGTCCATCACTTCATACCCGAGACAAAAGAACAATCAAAACAATGGACACAAACGAGAGATCTTGAAGAAGGAACAACTAACAACGGCGAGTATTATGCGAACTTATTTGAGCAAAGAAATCCAGCAAAAACGGCTGCATTTGACTAAGAAGAAAGTGTTGTTTCATCAAGACAATGCACCAGCTCACAAATCCGTTATTGCAATGGTCAAAATTAATGAATTAAAGTTTGAATTGCTACCTCATGCACCCTATTCGCCAGATTTAGCCCCCTCGGATTATTTTCTGTTCCCAAACTAGAAAAAATGACTCAGTGGTCAAAGATTCTCCAACGATGAAGAAGTGATGTCGGCTGTTAATGGCTATTCTGAGGAGCAAGACAGTTCTTATTATAAAAAGGTATTGACCTTATTGAACATCGCTGGGAAAAGTGTATAAAGCTGAAAGGAGATTATGTTGAAGAATAAATATATTTCTTTCCAAAATTTTTGTGTTTTCTTTGTTGGGTCGGGGACGTTTGGGACCATCCTCGTATATGCAAAGCACAATAATTATTAACAAAATATTAAAATTTATATTCTCTAGTCGTCACACATTGCATTTACAGATAACTTTAAATATTAATTTAAAGATAACAAAGGTAAAAACAGAATTAAAGAAAATCGAAACTATACATGTGTAGATATCATAAATACATAATATTAATATATTGCTATGTTTTACTAAAGAGTTTGTACTGTTAGTGTTTACATTTTCAAAGTAATTGCATTCTCCACTGCAAGTAAAACGCATACCCTGAAATGTTCGGTGTCTAATTTGTCTTTCTCTCTTCCCAGTTCCATGTTTACATCGATGTAATAGTACGATCATCTATGTATACAGCACTGACGTAGAGTAAATCGGGGGTTAATAAAACATGGACGAATGCCGAACCAGGAGAGCTTGTTTACTTGTGGGATTTATATTGTAGAGTTTCACGGTACGCGATTCGAAACTACTAATATAACACATACACATATAAATACAAATGTACATACAAGGCATTCACGGTTATTGTGTGTTAGACCTACCTTCAGATTAAAAAAGCTATAGTTTTGGGATTTTATTAGCTTATATATACTAAGCTAATATCTCTTTAAAATATTTTCAGCTTAATGGTAGTTTCGGTTATAGCAGAAGTTTGTTGCAACTCAACCTTGTATCGCAATTGTGAAACTCCAGCTTCTGTGTAAATATTTCGGATTTTCATCTATCTGTTAGTTGCCTGTTTGTCGATGTGTTCTTGTGTTATTTGGGATGGAAAATGTGCTATGTATCAATTTGGTACGTAGACTTCCGCGGTCGTGGTCCATGCTATCTGCTTCTGGGTTCCAGCCCGGAAACCCAGAAGCAGTGCTATGTATCATTTTGTTTTTCCAGGTTTATGTTTTATTAAAGATAAAAACTCAGTTGTGTGATTTCCGCAGAATATTTTTATTAGAAAATAATTGTTTTGCCAGCACTGTCTTCTTCAAACTAATTCTTACTATTTTTAAATATAGATTTTGAAAATCACAATTAAGTTTTTGTGTTTAACATTGTTATGGATTTTCATCAGTAAAGACTATACTAGTTAATTAGTTTATATTCCAAAAAAATACTTTAAATGACAACAATTCTATAACATATATTAATTATTATACCAGGTCGGCTGAAAAGTCCCCGGTCTGACACATAGATGGCGTTACTGTTATTAAATTCATATGTTTTTTAGATAGTACTAACCTTCAAACGAAACGTGTCAAAATTTGACAGCAATCCGACCATTAGTTACTGAGATATTGCGTTAAGAGTGAAGCTACTTTTGTTATTTAAAAAAATGGAAAAAAAAGAATTTCGTGTGCTGATAAAGTACTGCTTTTTGAAGGGAAAAAATACCGTTGAAGCCAGGAAAATCAACCATAATTGATTGGTATGCTAAGTTTAAACGTGGTGAAATGTGCACCGAAGACGGAGAACGCAGTGGACGACCAAAAGAGGCTGTCATCGACGAAAACATCAAAAAAGTTCGCAAAATCATTTTAAATGACCGTAAAGTAAAGTTGATCGAGATAACTGACATCCTAAAGATATCAAAGGAACGTGTTGGACACATCGTGCATGAATATTTGGGCATGCGGAAGCTCTGTGTAAAATGGGTGCCGCGCGAGCTCACATTTGATCAAAAACAACAACGAGTTGACGATTCTGAGCTGTGTTTGAAGCTGTTAAATCGTAATAAAACCAAGTTTTTGCGTCGATATGTGACAATAGATGAAACATGGATTCATCACTACACTCCCAATCGACAGTCAGCCGAGTGGACTGCACGCGATGAATCGGCTCCAAAGCGTGGAGAGACGCAACAGTCAGCTGAAAAAGTTATGGCGTCAGTTTTTTGGGATGCGCATGGAATAATTTTCATAGATTATCTTAAAAAGGGCCAGTCCATCAACAGCGACTATTATACAGCGTTATTGGACCGTTTGAAGAACGAAATCGCAAAAAAACGGCCCCATATGAAGAAGAAGAAAGTGCTGTTTCACCAAGACAATGCACCGTGTCACAAATCAATGAAAACAATGGCCAAATTAAGTGAATTGGGTTTCGAATTACTTCCCCATCCACCGTATTCTCCAGATGTGGCCCCCAGCGACTATTTCCTGTTTGCAGACCTCAAGAGAATGCTCGCCGGGAAGAAATTTAGCAGGGATGAGGAGGTGATCGCCGACACTGAGGCCTATTTCGAGGCTAAAGACAATTCGTACTACAAAAATGGTATCGAAAAGTTAGAAGAACGCTATAATCGGTGTATTGCCCTCGAAGGCAACTATGTTGAATAATAAAATAGAATTTTGCCAAAAAACTGTGTTTTACTATGGTAGACCGGGGACTTTTCAGTTCGACTGTTAAAATACACAAAAACAAAAATATATTACCATAAAAATACAGAAACTAAATAAAATCTTGAAAGCACTATCAACAGAAAAAAAGTAACCTAATTAACCTGACCAGTATTCGTCATTTGATCAACATAATCCCGAATATGACCCACCTTCAAATAGGCGCACAAAATATCATAAAATCTGCAGTAAGTACTATTTTGTGATGGATAATGAAACTGTACAGTATGAGCTGCGTACATTCCAAGCTCGAATACATTGACATGTGGAGTGAGTAATAAGTTTCCCTCTTGAGTAAATGCGAGAATTCTACGTCATAATAATAATACACATCATCAACATTCTGTGATAGATTGGTTTACACTACCCAGAGAAGAAAAAGAAATAATCTTCATTGATATAAAAAAGCAGATTATAAACAAATAAACTTTCAAGCAGACTTTTGAAACGTGAGAAACAACATACTTTAGAAAACAATAATAGAGGCAAACACATTATTAAACCTTAATAACATAAATTTCAAACCAGGAAAACATGCAATAATAATAAAATAAAATAATTAACTTGTGTAGCCTATACTTGACGAAGATACATAACAAAATTAAACACAAAAATTCAGTTGTGATTTTCAATATTTTTATTAAAAAATAGTAACAATTAGTCTGAAGAAGACAGTGCTGGTAAAACAATTGTTACTTATTGAAAATCACACAAAAACCATTTACTATATCGTCTGATGACGCTAAACACTCAATTGAAACATCTTTACAACACTGTTTTTGCTCGAATGTGAGCAAACGCGGCACCCATCTAGCACACAGCTTTCTCATGTCCAAATTTTCAGATAATATGCGATGTACCGCACATTTTTAAAATGCCTACTATGTCTGCTAGCTCGTGCACTTTCAATCGACGATTATTCAGTACCGCTTTGTGGATTTTCTTCACCATTTCTGGAGTCGTCACCTCATTTGGTCGACTGCGATGCTCGTCTTGGAGCTCGTACGGTCTCGTTTAAACTCTGCTACCCAATATTTCATTGTTGTCAATAGAATCCAGTTCAGCTTTTCTATCGGTTGGGCTGAGACATTTCAAATAAAAGTATTGTATCACGTAACGATGACCAATTTTCTCCATTTTTACAAATTCACTGTCAAACAAATACTAAACAACGTGGCGTCTTCAAACTTGAAATGCTTTATAGATTGTGTACTTTCTAATACAGTGATATTTTTCAAACAACTACCGTCATCTCTAGGTCAGAACAGGTACTAATGGGACCACCCTCGTACAATGCGTACGTCAGGGGGAAACTCCATCATATAGTACCAAGCCTATTTGCATTAGCAGGTTACCTTAGAAGATAATTTACATCCGCCAAGAGGTACTGATTACTCAAGGTTGTTGCAGCGACAAAGTTTTCATTTCTTAAGGGAACGAAGGGAGATGCGAAATGCTAAATTTATATGGAAATTTATGAATAACAAAATTAGATGCTCCTATGTTACTTTAGCGAGTTTGTTTTGCTGTACCCGTTAGTACCACAAGATCGTCTATTATCTTCACAATTCCCAAGGCCAGCACCAACATTTTAAAGAAGTCATCCTTGGTGCAAATGAAGAGTGTCAATAAGCACTATGCAGACTTTTTTGTAGGATAATAGTAAAATTTTTTGTTTATTTTTTTTTTTTTTTTTGATAGTTAAGGATTTATTTATCAAATTTTAATTTTTCGTTTTTCATTTGTTAGTTATTGTAGCGAATTTTGCCCTAGCTCCTATTTTCTATGTAAAATCGCTTTCTTTTCTTTTTTATTTTGTCCTGTAAGTGGAAGATTTGCTTCTGTTGAACAATAAAGACATTATTACTATTATATGTTATCATTATTATTATTAATTTTGTTAAAATTACATTATTATTATCCAGTGGACTAATTCTTTACTTCACAATTTATCAAAGATATGTAAAAAATACACACATCTTCAGATAGAGGAGATATTGGACCCTTTCGTAGAGTGCAGCCATCTGCATTCCATAACACCCCTTCAGTTGTTGCTTAGCAACTCATACCTACACCACCATTGGCTCGTGGTGTTGTCCCGGGGGCATGGAGATTTCAAGAATCGCAAGTTTTAAAATAAATTGCATATCAATACTAAATGAACTGTGATTTGTTTTCGCCGTGTTTATACGCGTCCGTACGCTTGTGCACGTGTACAATCAATTATTAGTTTTACGACCGATGCATTCCCGATTATTTCCTGTAATATTTAAAATTTATGCCTGCAAAATGAAAATCGAATATGTGAAAGCTTAAGCCTCCTTCGTTTTTTATTGTGTTTTGAAATGTTTCGATTTTTGCACGTAAAATAAACGGATGTAAACAAAGGGTGTTTCAAATTTCGCGTTTTTTCTTAAAGAATAAATAAAACACATAATTTGCGTTCACTTTCAAAAACTTTTTATTGGTAATTGAAGTATCAGTTATGACATTTATATGCGGAAAATAATATCTGCCAAATGGCCTCCTGTTGCAGCTCCACAGACGTCCACTCTTTTGTTAAAATTTTCAATGACATTTTGACATAATTGAGGTTTTATCTCACCAATGACACCAATAATTTCATCTTTCAAAGCAGGAATTGATTGCGAATTGTTTTTATAAACCTGACTTTTCACAAACTCCAAAGAAAATAGTCTAACGGTGTCAAATCACATGGTATTGGTGGCCAATTACGTCAGCGTTTCCTGAGATTACACGTCCAGGAAATTTTTCTCTCAAAAAATCAATTGATTCGTGTGCAAAGTAAGGTGTAGCGCCATCCTGTTGAAACCACATATCCTCTAGATCAATATTCATTAATTCAGGCCACAAAAATTCGGTTATCGTCCGACGATATCGATCACCATTGACAGTTACAGCTTCACCAGCAGCATTTTCAAAGAAGTAAGGCCCAATTACACCACCTGACCATAATGCACACCAAACAGTAACTCGTTTAGGATGCATAGGTTTCTCGTGATTAATTCGTGGATTTTTCTCACCCCAGATACAGCAATTTTTTTTATTAACATAGCCACCAAGTCCAAAATGTTCCTCATCGGAAAACATTATTTTTTGAGAAAAGTCAGTTGGTTGTTCATTGATGAAATTGACAAATAAACGACGTTTTAAATGATCCAGTGGCTTCAGTTCCTGTGTTATTTGAATCTTATATGCCTTCAGAGTTAAATCCTTATATAAAATACGCCATGTTGTTGATCCACTAAGTCCAAGTTGTTGTGAACGTCGTCTAATGGACATTTCAGGATATTCAGCAACATTTTCACGAACCAAACCAATATTTTCTTGTGAACGACCAGTGCGACTGTATTTTTCACTTTTTTGATCTTTCACGGAACCGGTCTCTTGAAATTTTTTAATAATTCGACCAATAGTGCTTTCAGATGGACGATTATGTAAACCATAAAATTCACGTAATTTTCTAAAAACTCTTTTCACAGAACGCTGATTTTCATAAAATAATTCAACAATTTGAACGCGTTGTTGTACCATGTACGAAGCCATTTTTATAAATGTCATACATCACACTTTTTAAATGCCCACATACCTAGACAAATGCGTCATCTATATTTTATTTATTCTTAAAAAAACTGTGCGATTTGAAACAGACTTTACATCGAAGATATTTTTTGTTAACAGGTCGAAAATGTGAACGAACACTTGCGCTATTTAAATTACATATTATTGCAATTGTCAATAAGCTACTTGCGCGTTTAAATGATGTTAATTGTATTTATTAATATATTAAAGACATCTTTTTGTTATCAGGTGGAAGATGTAAACAAACACTTGCGTTATTTGAGTTGCATATACCTGTTCGTTTCTTTCTTATCACGAAACATATGTTATAAGAGCTCTTTCCAGTTTAATATCGCTACGTCTCGACCTAAAAATATCGAGCAAAAATTGAAATTTGAATCGTAAACCTTTTTGTGGTTGTGGTTGTACTTAGTTTCATTTGTTCCATCATTTCCTTTGATTATTAATTTCAAAAAATGTCTCTGTTCTTTAGCAATTGTTAATAAGCTACATGCACGTTTAAAGGATGTTAATTGTATCTATTAATACTTCACAGATAGTTTTTTTTCTAAATATTAAATTTAGTAATTTTTGCTGTCTAGTACATCTTCAATATCTTAAATGATTCTCAATTAAGAAATGTACGTAGGCAAGGTGAAAAGTTCTCGGCCTGACAATGAAAGACTGCGATTTAAATTTAAAAAATGATTTTATTTTTCTACGTAATCTCAACACACTTGGTCCAGCGTTTTTCTAATGTCAATATTCCTTCTCGGAAGTGAGAGTCTGGAAAGCTGTCAAAATATTCTTCTACGGTCCTTTCAACTTCTTCGTTGGATGTGAATCGCTTTCCAGAAACAAATTTTTTCAAATTTGGGAATAGATGGAAGTCTGAGAGTGCCAAATCAGGAGAATAGGGAAGATGGCCGAGCAAATTCCTCAAATCCCGCAATTTTTCTTTCGCCAACGCACTCTTGTGTGCGGGTGCGTTGCCCTGATGAAAAATGATTTTTTTCTTCTTCAAACCAGGCCTCTTCTCGCGTATTTTGGCATCCAGCTGGTCAAGAAGATTAGAGTAATATGCGCCTGTGATTGTTCTGCCTTTTTCAAGGTAATCAATTAACAAGATTCCTTTTGCATCCCAAAACACGCTGGCCATGACTTTTCTTCGTTTTCTTTGGCGCTAAACCACCGGCTTCCATCCACTGCTTCGACTGCTGTTTCGTTTCTGGCGTGTGTGTAGTGGTGGACCCATGTCTCATCCATGGTGACAAATCGCCGCACAAAATCGGTCGGATTCTTGTTAAATCGGTTCAAAGAATGCTCCGAAAATCGTTTGCGCATTTGCTTTTAATCGACATTCAGCAAATGCGGCACCCATCTTGCGCAGAGCTTTCTCATCACTAATTCTTTGTGCAAAATGTTTCGCACCCTTTCTTCCGATATCACCACAGCCTCAGCTATCTCACTCACTTTCACTCGCCTATCGTCTAACACAATATCATGTACTTTTTCCATGATTTCTGGTGTGGTTGCGGTTTTTGGCCGTCCATCACATGGATCACCTTCGAGGGACGTACGACCACGTTTAGATTCAGCTGCCCATTTTTTAACGGTTGACATCGAAGGAGCAGCCCGTACACTTTTGTCAACTTCGGATCAATTTCCATAGGGGTTAAACCATCCAAAACAAAGAATTTTATAACAGCACGATATTCAAGTTTATCCATTTAAAAAAATAACACGCACGACGTCTACTACAAAAATTCTTGCAAACGAACTACTTGAGAGAACAAGTTGAAAGTTTTCATATGAACTAAAGACATATGCAGCCACGCAGGAAACATAAATTTCTGTTAATTGTAACGCCATCTCTGTGCCAGGCCGAGAACTTTTCACTTTGCCCACGTATTTCTATTTTTGCAATTTTAAGAAGATAATTTACAAATGTTTTTCGAAAAATAATACCGTAATTAGATAAACACTAAAAAATATCAACTGAATAGCGACTTAGTTAAAGTAATTACCGTTCAAGGAGTGTATTTTAAATATTTTAAAATACTGAAGGCAAACAAGGTAACGAAAGTGACATGGCATAAAGTTCATTACATAATATAAAATGCGTACCCCAAAAACGAAACGCTAATCCTACCATTTAACTTATAAAAGCATGTCGGCAGCTAAGTAAATACCAGTATACTACTACTAGTAATACACTTTTAAGGGAAAATTCACTTTAGTCAAGCAGCCTCTTCCACCAGATCAAATTCATTTTAATCACATACTCTTCATAAAACTTGAAAGTGGTGCTCCTTGCCGCTTTTTATCGTATTAAGATGGCACGTAATCTCTTTATTTTACATCAACGTTTAACTTCTTCGTTTTTCTTGTACGCGCGGCAAACATTTCCATCGCCTAAACATTCTAAATACCACATTAAAAAATTTACTGAGTCGAGTTATTAAACCTGGAAAGTTTAAGTCAAGAAATGGGAAAAGCGCGTTTACGATAAAATTAAAACATTTACGATGCTGCTCCTTGTGAAATTTAGTTCGCGTTGAAATGTTGCTACAATAAACAGACAGGTTTGTGGTAAGAAGCGTTTTTAAATTAAGATTTTGGCAGAGAATAAAATGTTATTTTAAACATCGAACAATAACGGTAATACTATTAAATATTTTAGCCAGAAGTACTGTGAAAGTCACGAAATTGTAGGGAATTTGCAATAACGCTTCATCGAGGGTTTGTACCATACATACAAAGGGTACTAGGAAAGTTTTACAATATGACGCAACAATGAATCGTAGGAAGCTGCTTGTTACTACATCTTGAGACATGTTCATATGTGCATCATGCATCAGAATTGACTGGACCACTCGCCGTAAAATCTACTAAAAGAATCCTTTTCTTGCCCTAAAACACAGTTGCCATGAACTTTCGTGTTGAAATTCTGTTTGGCTTTCACCCTGGTTGGCGACGATGTGTTTCGCCATTCTACTGGTTGTCGCTTGGATTCAAAAGCCATTTGAAATATCCTGTAACATTGTGGCCCCAAAATTCATCTCCTTACTGATCGTAGTCAAAAACCATAAAGCACAGCCCAATATTATTGTTTTGCGATCGCTAGGAAGCAGTCCCATCAATAACAAATTTCTATATTTCAGTATCTCCGAAACAATGGTGTACAAAACTGACCTTGAACCCTGTAGAAAAACAATTGATAACTTGAAATTGTGAATCGCCGGTCTTCTCGAATTGTGTTATCCACACTATGAACCAGTGATATCAGAGATGGTCAGCGTGAACATGACTTAGCATACATATTAACCCACCCATCCTTGAACATTCTCACCCACTTTCGAACTTTATTATTACTCATAGCATTATTATCGTACTCTTCACGGATCTGAAGGTAAATTTTCGCTGCTGCCAAGCTTCTCGCACTCAAGAATCGAAATACAGATCGTATCTCACAGTCGAGGGGCGAATAAATTTCCTTAAAGAATGTAAACTTTTACAGCTCAGCACACAGACAGACGATACGGTTACAAATAGTCCTAAACGCGCGCAAAATATGTTAAAAGTAGACACGCATGCACAGCACAGCGATTTCGCGTCATTCTCACTTTTATTCACAAACAGATCTTATTTAAGAAATAACCCTAGTATTTATTGGGTTGGCAACTAAGTACTTTCGGTTTATACTGATAGAGAGCGTTGCTTTATTTTTTGTATAACGTATGTTAGTGCTGTACTTTACCGTTTGTCGCGTGATACTAGTCACATTGACGTAACTTCAGAAGCAAGTAGTGCGTGATTTTTATTAAAGCTATTAGTTGTGGGTTAATTTTAAATGCAGTGCAGAAACGAACATTTTCGACATATTTTACTATTTTATTTCCGTAAAGGAAAGAAAGCTGCTGCGGCTCACAAAAAGATATGTGAAGTTCATGGTGCTAATTGCTTAACAGAGAGCACGTGTCAGAATTGGTATAAAAAATTCCGTTCTGGAAATTTTTCCCTCAAAGATGAGCAACGTTCTGGTCGGCCTACTGAAGTTGATGATGACCAAATCAAAGTCATAATTGAAGAGGATTGTCATATAACTGTTCGAGAGGTTGCGGAGAGGCTAGTTCGCACACAACAATTGAAAAACATTTAAAATGTCTTGATTATTGATATTTGGGTACCTCACGAATTGAAAGAAATTCATTTAACACAAAGAATCAACTTTTGCGATATGCACCTTAGACGAAATGAAACCGACCCTTTCTTAAAAAGAATCATCACTGGTGATGAAAAATGGGTCCTCTACAGTAACATAGTTCGAAAACGATCATGGAGCAAACACGGTAAACCAGCTCAAACCACATCGAAAGCTGAATTGCATCCAAAAAAGATCATGCTGTCTGTTTGGTGGGATTACAAAGGTGTTGTGTTTTTTGAGTTGCTTCCAAGGAACCAAACGATCAATTCTGATGTTTACTGCCAACAATTAATAAAACTGGATGAAGCAATCAAAGAAAAACGGCCAGAATTGTCAAATCGGAAAGGTGAAGTTTTCCGCCAAGATAATGCAAGGCCTCATACATCATCTTTGGCAACTCGTGGGAAACTATTGGAGCTTGGCTGGGAAGTGATGCCACATCTCCCATACAGCTCTGATCTTACACCATCTGATTACCATTTATTTCGAAGTTTGCAGAATTCTTTGAATGGTAAAACTTTCACAAATGACGATGACCTTCACTCGCACCTGGTTCAGTTTTTTGCTGATAAGGACCAGAAATTATATGAGCGCGGAATCATGCAGCTGAAAGGAAGATGGCAAAAGGTCATTGAGCAAAATGGAAAATATATAATTGATTAAAAACTATTCTTTGTTTAAAAAAAAGTGTTTTATTTTAATTATTTTTCTTCATATGCCATTGAAATACTAACATAATTTATGAGTAGACAGTGTATAATAATGTTTGTTTGCTTTTAAGAAGTTGGATCCATCGCGGATATATGAAATTGTGTTATTGTTATTGCTTACAGTTCTTTTTTTTAAAAAAAAAGTGAATTGAAAGTACTATCTAATTTAACAAAAATTTCTTCATTTTCATTAACTATAATTCAATTGCTATATCACTACTCCTTAATTAAGCCAGATCTCTCAAAAATATGAATAGATCGTTATGGGCGGACGGCGTACATTCTAAAAATTGAAGTGTAGGGTGTTCATGGTAAATGCAATTAGTAGATGTGTACAACAGCATTGTTCTGTAACAAAGGGACAATATTTAGCTAAAACAATAATAAAAAAAACAAAAGAAGCGTGTCCCAATTAGAGGAACAATGAGGGTAAATAACAAAGTGAGTACGGCCGTTGTTGAATTGTCATTTGTTTAAGAGCACTTTTTATTTTGAATCAGTGGCTGTTCCGTTCCACAATACGTGCGTATCGAGGATCATACTTTTGCAGACTCGCTCACCCTCGAATAACACCCTAAACAGTATCGCGTACGGACGTGAAATCGAGATGAAGGTATGTGGTGTACACTTTCTTGGTTTTTATGTCTTACATTGACAAGTTAAACGCTTTTAAAAGGTCAGCGGTTTTTATTTGTCTGATGTAACCCCACAAAAGTGTCGAGAACATGCAAAATTTGATTTCGATCTGGACGAAAATTTGTCGGCACAGTCTCTGCGTAAAGTATGGAATATATGATACAAAACGTACTAGTAAATACCCTTGGAAAAAAATGCTTAAAACAAGTTATTGGGTTTCTAGTTTCAATAATAAGGTGGCATTTAATTGTAGTGAATAATATTTTAATTTTCTTAAAAGCTGTATATAAAAGCAATCACAAACCTTTTAAGTTCAGAAAACTTAACTAAAGGGTGTTTCAAATTACGCGTTTTTTTTGAATAATAAATAAAATATATATATACACGGTACAACAACACGTTCAAATTGTTGAATTATTTTATGAAAATAGGCGTTATATGAAAAGAATTTCTAGAAAATTACGTGAATTTTATGGTTTACATAATCGACCATCTGAAAGCACTATTGGTCGAATTATTAAAAAATTTCAAGAGACCGGTTCCGTGGATAATCAAAAAAGTGAAAAATACAGTCGTAGTGGTCGTTCACAAGAAAATATTGGTTTGGTTCGTGAAAGTGTTGCTGAAAATCCTGAAATGTTCATTAGACGACGTTCACAACTTGGACTCTGTGGATTAACAACATGGCGTATTTTACACAAGGATTTAGCTCTGAAGGTATATAAGGTACAAATAACACAGGAACTGAAGCCATTAGATCATTTAAAACGTCATTCATTTGTCAATTTCATCAATGAACAACCACCTGATTTTTCTCAAAAAATAATGTTTTCCGATGAGGTACATTTTGAACTTGGTGGCTATGTTAATAAACAAAATTACCGTATCTGGGGTGAGGAAAATCCACGGATTATTTATGAGAAACTTATGCATCCTAAACGAGTTACTGTTTGGTATGCGTTATGGTCAGGTGGTGTACTTCTTTGAAAATGCTTCTGGTGAAGCTGTAATTGTCAATGGTGAACGATATCGTCGGATGATAACCGAATTTTTGTGGCCTGAATTAATGAAAATCGATCAAGAGGATACGTGGTTTCAATAGGATGGCGCTGCACCTCGCTTTGCGTACGAATCAATTGATTTATTGCTAATAACAAGAATGCAAGGAGTCATATGGTTTGTTTGAGACCTATAGCCAGGATATCTGATGACAAATGTGAACAAGCAGAAGGGAGAAACAAGAAGAAGACGACTTAGTAAAAGGTAACTAAAAAGAGTTCAGGTAAACTTGTAGGTAAAAGTTACGAATTGGA
The DNA here is from genome assembly GCA_031893035.1 of Dermolepida albohirtum. NCBI lineage: Eukaryota > Metazoa > Arthropoda > Insecta > Coleoptera > Scarabaeidae > Dermolepida > Dermolepida albohirtum. The sequence goes on along the minus strand of JAVIWB010002881.1, from coordinate 163,105 downwards.
AAAGAGAAGAAAAAACAGAAGCGGCAAAGAAAATCGATAGAACCCAAAAGGGTAGCTAGACCTGTAGCGCTTGTGTATACGAGCTCTCGCAATGGGTATTGACTACTTTTTTGAAACGGCACTGACTAGAAGCTATATGCATTGGTAATATTATTACCGATTTTAACGAGGCGAACACGCCCTTGTTCTTTCGTTTGTACATTCGTATGTTTGAACGGCAAAGGGAAGTATTGTTTGTTCATTATTTTTCTTCTCTTCAAAAAGGTATAATGAACAGCCCACAAAAAATCGTTCGTTACTAACACAAGTTTACCTGCTGACAAGTGGGTTCCTTGAAACGCGTAGTAAACAGGGTGATATTAACATTTGAATGATTCTTTTAACATTCATCTATTGGCAATTCGCTAAGATTTTAAAATATTCATCTATATACGCACCGGTAACTTTGTTACCGTTTTTAACTAGATGAACACGCCTTCGTTCTTTCCTTCGCACATTTGTATGTTTGAACGACAGATGGAGGTATTGTTTTTTCATTATTTTTCTGTATTGATAAGGTACGATAAGCAGCACGCAAAGAATCATTTGTTAATAACACAAGTTTACATGATAATAGGTGAATTTCTGGAAACGCGGTATATAGTCATACGCTGAGCAAGGTTTTGATATTGAAGCACGTACTTTAGACTCCAATGCCTTACGTAAATTAAGAAGTTCTGATACGGAAGCCTTTTCTACTTTTGACGTCACAACAACCTTTATAATCATATTGTTATGAATATTATTTAAATTAAAAATAACTTTTTCCTACAACTGATGAAGTGAATGCGTCATAAAATATATGCGGTATCTACAATACAATTTTTAAATTTAAACACCTGTGTTTTATTAGTTTAGTGACAATATTTAATACACGAACCTTGCTTTCAAAATCAATACACAGTCGCATCTAGATACGAGAGAAAACCTAATGGTAATAAATAAGAGATATAAAAGAAATCATCAGTTTCAATAAGTGGTAATCCCTATCAGCGCCACCCCAACGATGTTTCCCGACCGAGAGGGTTCCGATAAGGTTTCAATTACACTTAAAATTATTCAAGAAAATCACACTTTATCCGCCCGGAAAAACCGCCACGTCATCTAGAATAAATTCGTTTAGTTCTTCCCTTGTTTGCGAAATCTTTAATTCGGTCTTTGTATCTAATTTTTCACCGACGGAATTCACTCGTGCTCTTTCCAATTCCGCATGGTACGATAAATGAATTTGACGGCTTGTCAGCGGTGGCATTTCCGGAAAGGCATTACCAGTTCATAAAGTAGTTTTGACAATGGGGCTTATCTGAGTCTTATTTCGTATAAGAACGTTGGAAAACTTGAATTAGTTTCGCAAAGTATATATATTACATTTATTTTCGAAGAACATATGTCGGCTAATGTCGATATATTCTTTTTAATTTATTAAAATAAAGATACAGATAGATGCAATTAGTTTTACTAATGTATCCGGTGTTACGTGGCAAGACGTTCCAATATATATTATATTTCGATTTAAATTTATTAAAACATTTCATTTACAAAAAATAAAGATAGAATATTGTTTAACATTTCAGGCTTGTTGTATTAGCGGTATGTGAATATCACTCGAATAAGTTCATCAAAGTCGTAGTTAATCTGGTATATATATATATATATATATATATATATATATATACCAGATACCAGATACCGTATATATATATATATATATATATATATATATATATACCAGATATATATATATATATATATATATATATATATATAATGTCAATAATACCCCATCATGGAAGATTTGATGACAAGTAACCATCGGCTCCAGATCAAAGATCACCCGCAGTACTCTTTTTTTGATTATAAAGACCCTTTTCAATTCGACGGATTGTTCATATACAATTTTGTATATTTTAATTGAACACCGAATAGGCGAGAGAATAGTAAACAGTTAAATGAGACTTTCTATCCAAAAAGTTATTAAATTTTAAATTGCATATTGAAAAATAGACAGAATTTAATCTCCCGTATACAACCTCAATATGCGTTAAATGGATACATATTGCGCAAGTGTTTTAAACAAATTAAAACAAAAAGTGTCTTGGTTTAGCCAAAGAAAAAATGATTTTCCACCAAGACAATGCATGACCTCACACAAGTGTTATTACTGGGGCAAAAATTAAATAATTAGGTTTAGATTTTTTTTGAAATTTCTGCTTTAATTGCTGAACTTAACATCGTAGGATGTTTCTCTTTTTCCACGCCTAAATAAATACCTTGCAGGTAAGAAATTTCCAACAAACAACGATGGTAAAATTGCTGTGGATGCTTACTTTGACAAACTTGATAATTCTGAATTTTAACAAGGCATAAAGACTTTGGATCATTGCTGGTTCAAATGTATTGAGGTAAGAGGGGATTATATTAAAAAATAAACTCTATTTCAAACCTAAATTTCAAGTTTTACTCTCCTTCCACAGACTTTTCAGCCCACACTCTCACCAAATTAAAAACAATAAATGTATTTCAATAGAATTTACTACATCTCTATAATTTAAAGTGTTTAAAGCTGACCTGTACTCTAGCCTCCGTTAAATTAATTTTCATCGCTAGATCTTCTCTGGTGAACACGTCGGGGTAGTGTGTTTGGGCAAACGCACTCTCTAATTCTTCTAACTGAAATACCAAAAGAAAGTTCACAGTAAGTTGTTTTCAGAGCAAAGACTTGGGTCGAATTTTTAGAAAAACTGACCTGTTGCAGGGTGAAAGTGGTACGGTTCCGTCTCTGTTTTCTCCTGACGAAGGTGTCATCGTGGATTGCGGGGTGATAAGAGTAGCTAGTATCTGAAATAAAAATTACTGAAATATTTATCTAGTGTAATTACTGTTTAATACATTATATAATGAAATAACAAATATACGAGGGAGCGTTTTTATATTCGCGGAATGGGGGACAAGGGGTGGAAATAAAAAAACCAAATTATTTTTCTTTTTCAATATATTCACCTGCAAGACGGATACATTTTTCACATCTTTCAATTAATTTATTTATACCCTCATAAAAAAATGATTTCTCTTTATCTGCAAAATACGCCGAAACTGCCTCCTTGACTTCATCATCGGCAGTAAATTTTTTACCCCGCAGCTCTTTTTTCATTTTCGGAAACAGGTAATAATCACTCGGGGCCAGGTCTGGGCTGTGGGGTGGGTGATTCACAATTTCGAAGCCCACCTTATGCAGGGCAGCTAACGCAACGCGGCTCTTGTGGACGAGCGCGTTGTCGTGCAAAAGCAGAACACCTTTTGTCAATTTTCCCCGTCTTTTCTCTTTAATGGCTTCTTTTAGTCGCTCTAATATTGAAGCGTAATATTCTCCGGTTATAGAAACACCTTTATCTTTATAATCAATCAACAATATTCCTTCCGAGTCCCAAAATACCGTTGCCATGAGTTTCCCAGCTGATTGTGACACTTTAAATTTCTTGGGAGGTGCTGTGCCCTTTTTATGCCACTGCATGGAGTCTTGTTTGGACTCAGGTTCATAACGATGAACCCAAGTTTCGTCTCCAGTAACAATTCCACTCAATACACCATCCTTGTCTTCATTACAGAGGTCCAAAAATGCACGCGAACACTCTACGCGCTGTTGTTTTTGCGGCGGCGTGAGCATTTTCGGCACCCATCTTGCGCTGACCTTAGTCATGCCGAGATGATCGTGTAGGTGATTATATTGAAAAAGAAAAATAATTTGGTTTTTTTATTTCCACCCCTTGTCCCCCATTCCGCGAATATAAAAACGCTCCCTCGTATGTGAAACTTCTTCGTAATCCGAATCGTCCTGAGAATTATTTGCAGAGAGAATAGCATCTTTACATTTACATTTTAGTTTAGGTATATCTCAGTTTGCTAGTCGGTGCGTTGTGTTGAATATAATAAAATGGTACATCACCCTAGGTTCTTATTTTTTTTTATATAATTTCAGATAATAATTATCATTTAAGGCGCCCCACAAAATATGCAGATGTTTAAACACTGAACAAAAATTCGGTAACAAATGGTACAAAAGTAAGGTCAAATATAACCAAGGATCAGCAACAAATAATACCTTAAATAGTGACCAAAAGAAAATTGGTATTACACAATAAACCCTAAATAAAGGGAAACAAATTAGATGATGTTCTTTACTCATCTCCGGAAAGTGGAAAGCAAAATTAAGCGTAATTCCGCATTTAAAATATTTACGAATTAAAATACAAGTTACTTTCAAAAATTGAAATAAGGAAAATAAAATTATTCCTTCCGTACAGTATATTGACGGAAAAAGCGAGGATTCCAGCGGAAGGAGAGGACACCCCACCGAGGGCTTTCTGAAGCAGTAAGCAGGATGCGAGGCGGGTGTAGGGGATTTGTTGTGGCATCATTCGGTGGCGCTACCTTCATTCGTCCGCCGTTAGAAATATAACTCTCCGCTAACTTTTTGCACCGGGATTCCAGGGATTCCATAGCATCTCTAAACTTTAATTTCGAGTTAAACGTAATTATATTAGCGCAATGGCGAGGATATATTAATTAAAATCTCATGTTTAATTCAGTGAAATTGTATATTTAATCTGATAATCTGCTCTGTTCCCCGCGAATTAAAACCGCGCGCAAACATCGCTTATTTCAAACTCATCAAATATTTAACGGCTTTATTGATTTAATATTAAAATCGGTTTACCTTCGTAAAATTTTGCCGTTTTTTTTTCTCTTCTCGCAGGCGAATTCGGTCGCTCGTCGCACGGTCGGTACACCTGCCATGGGTGAATTTCACATTTTTTCCGTCTCGCTCTTTCGCATTTTGTTACGTCGAAGAGCTTCACGGTGTATGTTTAAAATTTTAATCCATATTAAAAACTTTTTCATATTTAATTTTCAATTACTTTAGAAACACTGTTAACAAATAATCTGGTATTGGTTGTTTTTACAGCTGTTTCTTTTTTTTAGCAATCCGATTTACGCGGCTTACCAAATACGATGTGTATTCCAAAAAAAATCCGAAAGGTCTTTAAATATTTCTCATTTTTTGTTAATGTTTCTGGTTTTTTATACTAAATTAAAATTTTAAAACAAAATTTCATGAATTTTTTACAAAACACCTTCCTGAATGTTAAAAGGAATTATTCAAATGTTAATAACACCATGTCCACTACATATGTTTCTGAGAATTCACTCATCATCAGGTAGACTTTTCGCTTTGTCGTACACTACGTTCTTGTGTTGGACGAGAGAGAGAGAGACAATGTTTATTCAAAATATTTTCCTATTAACAACGTTGAATGATCAATAAGGTTGATATATAACCCCTTTCCACAATTAACTATTTGTAAATTCTGTATACGTATTTCGACAACCAAGTTGTCATCATCAGCAGATAATTTCAAAGTGTCGCACCTGGTAAAACACGGCGAAAAAATTGTACGAAAAATAAACTCCGTACGCGATCCGCATCGTTGAAAACCAAGATGTGCACTGTGTCTGTTTCACAAGATTTTTAAAAATACTTTTACTTAAACTAACATGCACTACATCGAAAAAGGTTATTATGGTCAAAAGTGTGTGATTTATGTGTGTTTTATGATATTGTTACTCTTGTCTTTCAGTAGAGAGAAGAGAGGCGTTTGCAGAGGGCCGGCGTCATAAACGTTAACCAGATGGCTTGAATTCTTTACGATGTGCATGCTTTCATACGCGTCCAGTTCGCGATAATTGTACACGTTCTTTATCAAATGTAAACAATCCATATTAACACTGTGGTTATTTTCTAATACATGTCTCGCTATACCCGATTTTTCCGGTCGGTTGAATTTTATGTGCGAAAGGTGTTCTTTATACCTGGTTTCGATCGATCTTTTGGTTTGGCCGATGTATTGTTTATTGCACTCTAAACATTCAATTCGGTAGATTCCCGATTTTTTATTCTCTTCAATTTTGTCTTTTGCATTTCCTAACAGCATTTTAAGGGTATTATTAGGGCGGGAACATACTTTAAACCCGTGGTCTTTAAAAATACTATTCAGATTTTTTGTCACACGATGGAAAGGTAAACAAACAAAATACTTTTCCCGATTGCTCTGTGGTGAAAGACATGTGGTGTCACGGATTGTTTTTCTTATGTTGGCCTTTCTAATTAATCCATTGATTATTTCCGAATCGAAACCGTTGTATACCGCGATATTCTTAATGAGGTTCAATTCTCTTTCATATCTTACTTTTGTTAATGGGAAATTGATCAAACGATTAATCAGAAAATTGAATGAAGCCATCTTCTGTTGCATGCTGTGATTTGAGTCAGCCGTAATGAATCTATTGACATTGGTTTCTTTTCGGAAAATATCAATTTCTATTTTGAGATCTTTCTTAATAACTAAGGTGTCCAAAAAAGGCAACTTGTCATTGTTTTCTTTTTCTACTGTGAATTTAATTGTCGGGAATTTTGAATTTAACTGTTTAACGAAATCATTTAAGTTGCATTTTTGTGTATTGAAAACCGCGAAAATATCATCGACATACCTGACCCAAATTCTAGGAAAATATTTAGCTTTATTTTTTAGTTCTATTTCAAAGTTACTCATAAACAGGTCCGCTATGAATGGAGAAAGACAATTGCCCATTGCAGTTCCCTGTTTTTGTTCATAGAACTTCCCTTCGAACTGAAAACAATTTTGGGACATGCAAAGGTTTGTTAATTTCACGTATTCCTTTATTTTCTCTGGTTCGATCTTATTTTTGTGAAGCAATTCTTTTAAATATTTTAAAGTTTCTGGGATCGGTACCGAAGGAAACAATGACGTTACGTCGAATGAAACTAAAATTTCTCCTTTTTCTAATTTACAATCTTTGATCCTTTGGATAAATTCTAATGAATTATTGACTGAGAGACTTTCAAGTTTTTCGGCAAATTTTTGTATTCATTCACTAGCCATTTCGATAACAAGTAAGTAGGGGAGTTGATCCCTGAGACAATTGGTCTCATTGAGTTGCCTGGTTTTTTTCGTACAATTTTTTCGCCGTGTTTTACCAGGTGCGACACTTTGAAATTATCTGCTGATGATGACAACTTGGTTGTCGAAATACGTATACAGAATTTACAAATAGTTAATTGTGGAAAGGGGTTATATATCAACCTTATTGATCAAGTCAATCAACCACAGGCTCCATCAAATTCAACAACGTTGAATGAAATTACGAATACTGACATATTGGAATATTGAACCAATTATATACCTTTTTGTACTCGCTAATCGCAAAATGTCATTTCCTAATTGCCATAAGTGTGCGTGAAGTTAAACTTCTTGCTGTAGTGCGGGAAGTAAAAATTACATTAAATCATAAATCATTACCATTGAAATAAAGTATTGTATAATTACTAAAGAATTAATTTGAATTTAATTTGATTAATTAAAACTTGCAAATTCCACGATATTTAATAAAAATTACGAGGGTGGTCCCAGAAGTATCCGATCCAACAAAGAAAACAGATATTTTGGAAAGAAATATATTTATTTTTCAAGATAATCTCCTTTCAGCTCTATACACTTTTCCCAGCGATGTTCAATAAGTTCGATACCCTTTTTATAATAAGAACTGTCTTGCTCCTCAAAATAGCCATTTACCGCCGACATTACTTCTTCATCGTTGGAAAATTTTTGACCACTGAGCCATTTTTTCAAGTTTGGGAGCAGAAAATAATGCGAGGGGGCTAAATCTGGCGAATAGGGTGCATGAGGTAGCATTTCAAACTTTAATTCATTAATTTTGGCTATTGCAATAACGGATTTGTGAGCTGCTGCATTGTCTGGATGACACAACACTTTCTTCTTAGCCAAATGCGGCCGTTTTTGCTTGATTTCTTCGCTCAAACGTTGCAATAAGTTCGCATAATACTCGCCGTTGATAGTTTTTCCTTTTTCAAGATAGTCAATGAAAATTATTCCACGCGCATTTCAAAAAACCGATGCCGTGATCTTGTCTGCATATGAATCGGTCTTCGTCTTCTTTGGAGCCGGTTCTTCCTTTAGAGTCTATTATTTTGATTGTTCTTTTGTCTCGGGTGTGAAGTGTTTCATCTATGGTTATGAAACGGCGCAAAAAGTCTGCTTTGTTGCTGTGAAACATCGCTAAACAGTCAATTGAAACCTCTTCACGACACTGTTTTTGCTCGAGTCTGAGCAAACGCGGCACCCATCTTGCATACAGCTTTCTCATGTCCAAATTTTCAGATGATATGCGATGCACCGCACTTTTTGAAATGTCTACTATATCTGCTAGCTCGCGCACTTCTAAGTAAGCAATCATCCAGTACCGCTTTGTGGATTTTCTTCACCATTTCTATTTTTCATTTGGTAACCCACTGCGATGCTCGTCTTGGCAGCTCGTAGGGCCTCGTTTAAACTCTGCTACCCAATATTTCACTGTTGTAGACGAAGGAGCAGACTCACCCAGAGTAGAATCCAGTTCAGCTTTTCTATCGGTTGGGCTGACGCCTTTCGAATAAAAGTATTGTATCACGTAACGATGACCAATTTTCTCAATTTTTACAAATTCACTGAAAACGTTCACTATTGATGGCTGTCAAACAAATACTAAACAATGTGACGTCTTCAAACTTGAAACATATGCTTTATAGATTGTGTACTTTCTAATACAGTGATATTTTTCAAACAACTACCGCCATCTCTAGATCAGGCCGGCTACTTATGAGACCACTCTCGTATTAACTTCCCACCGCAAAATAGCGAAGAAGTGTGGTACGTAAGAAACAAACTTTCACACTGCCTTTTGCGTACTGTTTTCTATAGAATATTTATGTAATTTTAATTTCGAGATCTAATATTTTAAGTAGAAGTTTTAGCGGTATGCTTTTTGACTTATTCAAGGTTAATACCCGTTATATATTATATTAATAAAAGTCAAAATTATTCTACTAATTTATAAGCCTCAGGTAACGTAAGCGTTTGCTGCAAAACTGGCATCAGTTTTTTGCGATGCGCGAGGAATAATTTTCATTGACTAGCGAACTTATTGCAACGTTTGAGCGAAGAAATCAAGCAAAAACGGCCGCATTCGGCGAAAAAGAAAGTATTGTTTCATCAAGACAAAATTAATGAGTTAAAGCTTGAATTGCTACCTCATGCACCTATTGGCCAGATTTAACTCCCTTGGATTATTTTCTGTTCCCCGACTTGAAAAAATGGCTCAGTGGTCAAAGATTTTCCAACGATGAAGAAGTAATGTCGGCAGTAAATGGCTATTTTAATGAGCAAGGCAGTTCTTATTATAAAACGGGTATCGAGCTTATTGAACATCGCTGGGAAAAATGTGTGGAGTTGAAAGGAGATTATGTTGAAAAATAAATATATTTCTTTGTTGGGTCGGATACTTCTGGGACCATCCTCGTATATACATTTTTAAAACACTCGTATTGTCCAAACGGCAAAAGAGGGAATGCAATTTGAAGCTTTTTCTTATCATGTCGAAAATGTCAACAAACTCCTGTGTTATTTGAATTGTAAACTATGCACACCCTTGCTCGTTTTTCTTTTTTTTTTTGATGAAACATACAAGAGCTATGCTTCTAGTTTGATATCTCTACGGCTCGACCCTAAAATATAGAGCAACAACTACTATTTGGATCGTAAACCTTTTTGTAGTAATAATGGTACATGGAAATTAATGAATTTGTTAACATATATGTTATGTACACATATAAATATTTTAACATAGTTTTATTCTATAAACAATTCAAAATCTACGTGGACTATTTTAAAAGTATATAGAGCCGCCCTCTATTAATTCATACAAGAATCAGAAAAATAACAACTGTCAGATATATAATAAAATAGAGACAGACTTGTCAGTAATATTGAAATGTTTATTTCAATATGTCTTGTTATTGATTAATAAAGATATTACAAAAAGCATATTGTTTAACACTTTATAACAGTAAGTACTACCAGGTCGGCTGAAAAGTCCCCGGTCTGACACATAGATGGCGTTACTGTTATTAAATCCATATGTTTTTTAGATACCACTAACCTTCAAACGAAACGTGTCAAAATTTGACAGCAATCCGACCATTAGTTACTGAGATATTGCGTTAAGAGTGAAGCTGCTTTTGTTACTGCTTTTTGAAGGGAAAAAATACCGTTGAAGCAAAAGCATGGCTTGATGAGGAGTTTCCGGACTCTGCGCCAGGAAAATCAACCATAATTGATTGGTATGCTAAGTTTAAACGTGGTGAAATGTGCACCGAAGACGGCGACCGCAGTGGACGACCAAAAGAGGCTGTCACCGACGAAAACATCAAAAAAGTTCGCAAAATCATTTTAAATGACCGTAAAGTAAAGTTGATCGAGATAGCTGACATCCTAAAGATATCAAAGGAACGTGTTGGACACATCGTGCATGAATATTTGGGCATGCGGAAGCTCTGTGCAAAATGGGTGCCGGCGAGCTCACATTCGATCAAAAACAACAACGAGTTGATGATTCTGAGCTGTGTTTGAAGCTGTTAAATCGTAATAAAACCGAGTTTTTGCGTCGATATGTGACAATGGATGAAACATGGATTCATCACTACACTCCAGAGTCCAATCGACAGACAGCCGAGTGGACTGCACGCGATGAACCGGCTCCAAAGGGTGGAGAGACGCAACAGTCAGCTGAAAAAGTTATGGCGTCAGTTTTTTGGGATGCGCATGGAATAATTTTCATAGACTATCTTAAGAAGGGCCAGTCCATCAACAGCGACTATTATACAGCGTTATTGGACCGTTTGAAGAACGAAATCGCAAAAAAACGGCCCCATATGAAGAAGAAGAAAGTGCTGTTTCACCAAGACAATGCACCGTGTCACAAATCAATGAAAACAATGGCCAAACTAAGTGAATTGGGTTTCGAATTACTTCCCCATCCACCGTACTCTCCAGATGTGGCCCCCAGCGACTATTTCCTGTTTGCAGACCTCAAGAGAATGCTAGCCGGGAAGAAATTTAGCAGGGATGAGGCGGTGATCGCCGAAACTGAGGTCTATTTCGAGGCTAAAGACAATTGGTACTACAAAAATGGTATCGAAAAGTTGGAAGAACGCTATAATCGGTGTATTGCCCTCGAAGGCAACTGTGTTGAATAATAAAATAGAATTTTGCCAAAAAACTGTGTTTTACTATGGTAGACCGGGGACTTTTCAGTTCGACTGTTAAAATATAGATTTTGACTCAAACTTTTTTAACCATGACAATATCGCTAAGATCAAATTTCAACAAACTCATACGACAAAGTTCTATACGATTGATTCCTCTTATAAAACAATTTATTTGCTCGCTTTTAATACACAAATTCCAATTGTTTTCTTTAATTTTTATATAATATAAAGCAGCTCCTTTTATAAAGAAAACGTTCAATTCATTTTTCTATTCGATCCATACGGTAAATAACAAAATTTTTATGTATCTCTGAGGGTTATATCCGTCATTATTGCCTCCTTACTTCGCCGACTGGTTCACGTACGATGTTGTAGTGACGTGTTGTTAATCCGTACGCCCTTAGGTGAGAGAACGGTCGGAAAGCAATAAACTTAATAAAGTTTATGTTACATAAAGTTATCTCGTTTCGAAAGAAATCTACTTTGCAACTTTTCAACTTCGACCCGTGGTCAATTATCGATTAAACATCATTACCGGACAAAAAATTGGGAAATATGTTTTCTATTGAAGAAGTTTATTCACTTGGGGTAAATGGATTTTTTTCTGGAATCGCTACCGTTCTAGAAACTGTGCATAGTGTGTCTTCTTCGCGAAGGAGTACTGTTATTTGTTTTAAAAATGGTGCGTCAAATTACTCAGGCCAATTAAGTTTTTTTTGTTGCTGATTATAATCTGACTTGCTGCTTTTAATTAATTTTGGCACGGTGACTTCGAATATAAAACCGCTTTACCCACGTCAGGTCCTCTATGGTATTTGGTTCGTTTGAATGTCATTAAGAAATTTAATCACCGAAGGTTGATATATAACCCTTTTCCACATTAAAAAACGCACACTGTGTGCACAGCGTGCGTTTTGGTTTCAACGGTACAGATCGTGTGCGGAATTTGTTGCTGTAGTTTTCCAGGCGCGGAACTGTTTAATTATCTGCTGATGATGACAAGTTAGTTGTCGAAATATGTATACAAAATTATGAAAATTAATGTGGAAAGGGGTTATACATCAATCTTCAATGATTAAGTTAATCAACCACAGGCTCCATCAAAATTACCGTCATTAGTAAATACTTAAATGATTACAAATATTTGAAAAACATTCCAAATAAAGGATGTTTCAAGTCGCGCGGTCTTTTTAAGAATAAATAAAATATAGATGGCGCACTGAATTTGTCTGGGTATGCGGGCATTTAAAATGTGTGATGTGTAACATTTATAAAACGGTACAACAACGCGTTCAAATTGTTGAATTATTGTATGAAAATCAGCGCTCTGTGAAAAGAGTTTTCAGAAAATTCCGTGAATTTTATGGTTTACATAATCGTCCAGCTGAAAGCACTATTGGTCGAATTATTAAAAAATTTCAAGAGACCGGTTCCGTGGAAGATCAACAAAGTGAAAAATACAGTCGTAGTGGTCGTTCACAAGAAAATATTGGTTGTTTGTGAAAATGTTGCTGAATATCCTGAAATGTCCATTAGACGACGTTCACAACAACTTGGACTTAGTGGATCAACAACATGGCGTATTTTACACAAGGATTTAGCTCTGAAGGCATATAAGGTTCAAATAACACAGGAACTGAAGCCATTAGATAATTTAAACGTCGTCCATTTGTCAATTTCATCAATGAACAACCAGCTGATTTTTCTCAAAAAATAATGTTTTCCGATGAGGCACATTTTGAACTTGGTGGCTATGTTAATAAACAAAATTGCCGTATCTGGAGTGAGGAAAATCCACGAATTATTCATGAGAAACCTATGCATCCTAAACGAATTACTGTTTGGTGTGCATTATGGTTAGATGGTGTAATTGGATATTACTTCTTTGAAAATGCTGCTGGTGAAGCTGTAACTGTCAATGGTAGTCGATATCGTCGGATGATAATCGAATTCTTGTGGCCTGAATTAATGAATATTGATCTAGAGGATATGTGGTTTCAACATGATGGTGCTACACCTCACTTTGCACACGAATCAATTGGTTTATTGAGAGAAAAATTTCCTGGACGTGTAATCTCGAGAAACGTTGATGTTAATTGGCCACCAAGATCATGTTATTTGACACCGTTAGACTATTTTCCTTGGGGTTATGTAAAAAGTCAGGTTTATAAAAACAATCCACAATCAATTCCTGCTTTGAAAGATGAAATTATTCGTATCATTGGTGAGATAGAGCTTCAACTAACTAAATTTTAACAAAAGAGTGGACGTCTGTGGAGCTGCAAGAGGAGGTCATTTGGCATATATTATATTTCGCATATAAATGTCATAACCGATACTTCAATTACCAATAAACAGTTTTTGAAAGTGAATGCAAATTATATGTTTTATTTATTGTTTGAAAAAAACGCGAAATTTGAAACACTCTTTACTTATCTAATTTTGATAACGTTGATCTGAATTTGAAGATAGCAAAATCTTTATCGTAATATTGAGTATGTTGTATGCGATGTAAACGTGTTTAAATAGACTAAATAATTATTAAAAGTAAGTTATATTACGCAAAAGAAAACAAATATATACATTGTGAACACAATTAATAACTAATAACTAAATAATTTAACTATTAAAATAGAGTGCAGAGCACATAATCTTTATTAATTAAAAATAATCATACATATTCACTTTACATCTATAATAATCTTATTAATATTAGATTAAAACCAACATAACGATGTTAATCTCATAATCATGGCTTACATTTTACTCTGGCTGCGTATATGGTACAGTTCATATTGGCTGACCCCTAACAGTGTCGTCATAATGCAACTGGGGTAGTTAATCCATGTAATTTACTTTACATGAAGTGACAGACATCATCCTGTCTAATACTTTTGGGATTTTGCACAGTGCACATAAGGAAGACTGCTTTTATATTTTCAAAATATAAATAAAAATACTCAAGGTCTAATATTTTGATGGGTAGGACCTAACTTCGTATAATGCCTCGTCTAAATTTTAGCATCTTCTTATACAGGCTAATAATTTCGAAGCTGTAATTTTGTTTTCTGAACTTGTATATTGTGTGACGAAAAGGTATATATTTTTAAACCAAATTTGGTACAATTTGCTGCGTTATGAATAATAAATTATTAAATTTTCTAAAATTTGTTTATAGAGAAGTTGCTGCTTCACATACTGTTATATGTAAGATGTTTTACGAATTCCTGTGGAAGTTCATTCCAAGCAACTTGAAGGACATCATCTAGCTATTGTATCTTTATCGAATGGTTAGGGAGCATACCAACTCTTCGACCTATCCTATCTCAGATGTTCTGTGAGCGATAGGTCTGGAGACTGTTCAGGACTAATTGAGAACATTGACGTTGGCCTCTTGTAAGAAACGTAATGTAACAGCTGCGACACGAAAACGAATTTTATCTTGTTGACTCCATCTCCATCTCCAATCTTATTTTGTAATAAATTCAAATATTTTGTACCTGTGTGGTTACCATCAATAAGAAAAGATCCTACAATGTTGTCGTCTAGTATACCCGCATAAACTTCAAGTTTTTGAGGGTACTGAGTTCTTTGGAATGAAGATGTTTATTCTCAATCGAAAAAGGCAAATGAAACCCCTTTCCAGAATAATGTTCGTATTCTGCATACGCATTTTTACAACTAAATCATCATCAGCAGATAGTCGATCACAGTGTCGCACCTGGTCCGTGGTAAAACTCGCACATAAACAATTCCTTATCAGACATTAACCGTCAGAAACCAAACGTATATTGTATTCCAGTCTTAGAACTAACCACTTATGTTAAACTACACCTCCCATTTACACATACGAACCTTTTTAAAGGCCGCATTTTTCTTTTCCAGAAATTCGCATGGACAAGTACGTTTTATTAGACCCTTATCGGTGTTTAACACATGGTTTTTGTTTTTTTAAATGTATATGTTTTCATAGTTATCTAATTCGCGATAATTATATATATTTTTGATTAAATGCGGACAATCTGCGGCTACATTGTGATTATTTTCTAACAAGTGTTTTACTAAACTGGATTTCTCAGGTTCGTTAAACTTAATGTGCGCCAAATATTTCTTTAAACCAGATTCTTATCGAATATTTTGTGTGATCGATGTTTGTCCAATTCGTTCATTACGATTTTGGCATTTTATCTCGTAAATTCCCAGTTTGATTTAGCTCGACTTTATCTTTCGCATTTCCTAAGATTTAACTTGAAATGTAACTTGAAATTCGCGTTCTTTAAGCATCCTATTTAAATCTTTTGTAACTAGGTGATACAGTAATCTTATAAATTACTTGTCTCGATTGTTTAGAAGTGACGAACAAGTGGTATCCCAGATTCTTCTGCTCCAGTTAGCTTTCCTAATTAATCTATTGATGTATGATTATACTTTCGGCTGCAGACGAAGTTCCCCAGAAGATGATGCCATAGGCGAGGTGACAATGAATGAAGGAATGGTAGGTAAACATAACTGCTTGCTTACTATCATTTTAATTCTTTTAATGCAGTAAGTTCCAGAAGTTAATTTCTTCGCCAGTTGATCTACATGGTAGATCCATTTTAATCCTTCATCCATGTACATCCCCAGAAATTTCACTACCATATCGCTCTGAGGTTTTGTTCTTAAAGTTAGTTGTTCTGTTTTGTTGCTATTGAGTTTTAATTTATTAGCCGCAAATCAGTGACTGGCCTTTTCTATCGCTGAGTTTGAAACCACTAACAATCTGCCCTCACATTCATCGTTTATTAATATGGTAGTGTCGTCTGCGTAGAATCACGTTTGTATTTCATTTACATAGTTAGATATATCATTTATGAAGATTATAAACAGCAGTGACCCCAAGTTCGATTACTGTGGTACCCCGGCTTCAATAGTTCTTATTGTGGATCTCGTTTCTTTCCATTCTACTATTTGCTTTCTGTCAGAGATGTAGGATCGTATTAATTGTAATAATTGTAAGAATGAACCTTTTAGATCTCGGTAAAGCGCTTGACACAGTGGACCACAAAATTCTACTACGCAAGCTAGGGTACTACCGAGTGAGAGGTACCCCATCTCTCACACCATAATACTCTAGCTTGTGTAGTAGAATTTTGTTGTCCACTGTGTCAAGCGCTTTACCGAGATCTAAAAGGTTCATTTTTACTTTTTTTCGATCGTCTAACGCGTCATTAATAAAATTTAGAACCTCCACCGTAACAGGCATCGTTGATTTTGATTTCCGATACCCATGTTCTTGTCTGTCAGAATATATTGTACTATTACAGGATTTTTTTTGTCGGGCAATAAATCATATGAGTATTATTATTATCTAATTTCCCTATTTTGAACCATTTTACTAGTGTTCTACTTTTATATTTTATATTTCCTCCTTTCTCTTCTACACTCTTCGAAATGGAATGTGTAATTGTAAAATAATTGTTAGCGACATGATGGAATGAAAGCGGGCGTGTGATGATCGGCTTTTGAATGAAATGCTAATCCGTATCCCGATGTCAGAGTCGCCGGAGTCGCAGCAACACAAACAATGCTCTTTGTGAAATTCGCAACACAGAATTAATACGGCCGCACCAAATTACCTTTGATTGCACGATAACGGTGTTTTATTACAGTGTTAACAACTTTTAATAATCACGTAATGGACCGTGCGTGAAATCGTTGTTTCACGACGGCTTTCGACGTTGCTTTGCATGACGTTAACGGCACAACGCCGTATTCGATATTTTGACATTTAAATCGTCGAAATATTAGATCGAGTACGTCACCCGGTGTGATGACACGAGAAGGGTATTACAAATGGTTGAATTACGAGAAAAAAAGACGATGTTGATGGCGAGAGCGTAAAATCTATCAATCATCATTAAATCAGAATATTACTGAAGTTAACCTCAATTAATAACACAGGCCTGCAATGGAAAAATTGTTTAAAATACAGGATGTTTCGAAAAGAATATACGTATTTCGAATGCATATATTTATTAAACTTTAAGACATACGAATATGAAACTTTACACACATATTTACGAACCTCTCAAGTTCAGATTATAGATGTTCAATATGTCCTCCATCAGCGACACGAACAATATCACATCGATACTCAAATTTCTCTCAAAATACGCCAAATTGTTGTTATAGGCAGTTGTAACTCCCGACTGGCACGACGAGTTGATTTTGAAGGATTACGCTGGAAAGCAGTTTGAGTTCGTGCAACATTTTCTTCAGAAACACGAGGGCGGCCAGGACCTTTGCTTTTACATACACATCCTGTATCTACAAACTATCGATACCATCTGCGAATGTTCCACCCATTCGGAGGATCAATTTGGTAGCTCGACCTGAAACGTCTTTGCACTGTAATCACGGAATTGCACTTCGCAAACTCGAGAACACAAAATGATTTCTGCTGCGGAGTAGCCATTTTAAACATACGACGGTTACCAAGAAAAACAGAAGACACCTGACATCTAGCGGCTATTAAATAAACTAGACTATGTATTCGTTTCTCCAATAGCCGAGTCGAGGCGCAGCGATCGATAGTTTGGACAAAATAATACTTTGTAATAAGTATATTCTTTTTGAAACACGCTGTACATAATTTAAGCCTTCATTTGAAAGAAGATTTTATAATTGTAAATACAGGTTTCTGCAATCGTCTTTTCTACGGAAAATGTAAATACGTCAGAGAGTACCGGAGATTATTCGAAGCACTGAGTTTTTTAAGTTTTCAGCACTTGTCGAAGATAATCTCTTAAGAAAGACATATTAAGAGCAAAGCTTCATCGAATCTAAAATGAAAACAGTATTAAGTCCTCTTCGATAACTAGATCCATCGATTCTCTCTGTCATCATTTCTATTTTTTCGAAAAAAGCTGGATAACGGTTCTTCGCTTCTTACAGCTTGTCTCCACATGATGCAAAGATTGTAGAAGTCGTTTCCCAATAATTCTAGGGTTGATGTAATGTGCAAAAGCTTCAAATAATACTCTAATTGCAGCTTTTATATATGTGGAGACTCCAATGAAGCTTTATGGTTTGATAATCAAAATTAGTAGTAAAGCCTAGATAGCGATCCTCCATTTTTTGGAGGACAAATTCTTGCTCGTTTCTATACGTCAGAAATAATACTTGTGTTTAGGGAATTATTGATAATTGTAATGGCGCAGTCAGAACAAATCTGCAGTCACGAATCAAAAAACAAAAAACTTGATAAATCATCACCAGCACTTCATTTATCGGGCATCTTACACATAAGTTTTATTAGATTTATCCAGTGTTATGTACATAATTGTAAAAGAAGAATAGTAGATATATAGGGAGTATAATGCAATGAATTCAGGATAAAGAATGGAAACATAATTCTCGCTATATACATTAGCAGCTGTTTTTGGAAAAGCACTAACGATAGTTAGAGGATCAAATGTAGTTTTATTCAAAAAATTCCAATTAATGCAAATAATATTTAACATCGACGATACAATATAAACAAATATCTAAATATTTATAGTATATCGTAATCTTTTTACGATTCAACAATCTATTTATATTTACACAATAAATGCTGCATTTGTTTTCTTTGACAAGTTACCATGTTTATGGTCCATTGTTCACGTGGAAGATTGTGGATATGCAGTGGAGTGTATCGACATTGGAGGGTGCATTTTGCGTGGTGTTAAGACCTAAATTACGAGGGTAATCTCCCTTGAGAATAACACACTTTCCGAATCTATTAGGCACACATCAAATTAGTACTTTCTAAGCAACGTACGGTATTTCCAACGTTAATAACGCTTGATATTCCTTTTTTATATACGTTACAAACACGAACGCTATTTAAAGGATGTTTCAAAGTGTGCGGTTTTTTCAAGAATAAATAAAATATAGATGGCGCACTGAATTTGTCTGGGTATGCGGGCATTTAAAATGTGTGATGTGTGACATTTATAAAACGGTACAACAACGCGTTCAAATTGTTGAATTATTGTATGAAAATCAGCGTTCTGTGAAAAGAGTTTTTAGAAAATTGCGTGAATTTTATGGTTTACATAATCGTCCATCTGTAAGCACTATTTGTCGAATTATTAAAAAATTTCAAAAGGCCGGTTCCGTGGAAGATCAAAAAAGTGAAAAATACAGTCGTAGTGGTGGTTCACAAGAAAATATTGGCTTGGTTCGTGAAAGTGTTGCTGAAGATCCTGAAATGTCCATTAGACGACGTTCACAACAACTTTGACTTAGTGGATCAACAACATCGCGTATTTTACACAAGGATTTAGCTCTGAAGGCATATAAGGATCAAATAACACAGGAACTGAAGCCATCAGATCATTTAAAACGTCGTTCATTTGTCAATTTCATCAATGAACAACCACCTGATTTTTCTCAAAAAATTTCCGATGAGGCACATTTTGAACTTGGTGGCTATGCTAATAAACAAAATGCCGTATTTGGGGTGAGAAAAATCCAGGAATTATACATGAGAAATCTATGCGTCCTAAACGAGTTACTCTTTGGTGTGTATTATAGTTAGGTGGTGTAATTAGACCTTACTTCTTTGAAGATGCTGCTGGTGAAGCTGTAACTGTCAATGGTGATCGAGATCGTCGGACAATAACCGAATTTTTGTGGCCTAAATTAATGAATATTGATCTAGAGGATATGTGATTTCAACAGGATGGCGCTACACCTCATTTTGCATACGAATCTATTGATTTATTGAGAGAAATTTTCCTGGACGTGTAATCTCAAGAAACGGGGATGTCAATTGGCCACAAAGATCATGTGACTTGACATCGTTAGACTATTTTCTTTGGGGTTGTGTGAAAAGTCGGGTTTATAAAAACAATCCATAATCGATCCCTGCTTTGAAAGATGAAATTATTCGTGTCATTGGTGAGAGAGAGCCTCAATTATGTCAAAATGTCATTGAAAATTTTAACAAAAAGTGAACGTCTGTGGAGCTGCAGATATTATTTTTCGCATATAAATGTCATAACTGATACTTCAATTACCAATAGAAAGTTTTTGAAAGTGGATGCAAATTATGTGTTTTATTTATGCTTTAAGAAAACCGCGAAATTTGAAACAACCTTTATATGTTATAATAAATTAAATAAATTTTTTTTATTATATAATTAAAAGGCCAGAGTTGTATATAATATTATTTTATGAAAATTAAATAAAATGAATTTTGTTCGTCTTTTTTTTTTCGTAAAGAAATCAGAATAAATTTACTTACAAGGGTGAGTTGGTGTGAATGGGTACTCTAGCTGCGGTAAACGGGGTTGGGGTGCTCCTGGATGTAGAGCTGGGGGGCAATGGTAGCAGAACATGCCCCTTCCACCCCCACTAGCTATCTGCAAAAAGTAAGAGCTATTCAAATATGCACATTTAATAGTCGAAAAGCCCAATTTGTGTACAGAGGTATGAAGTAATAATAGTAATTTCAACATCACTTTTAATGTAGCTAACGATGGACTGCGCAATTTTATTGCATAATTTTTTTTTAAAACGAACTTACATATTTTACATTTTAGATTAGGAATAACAATCGGAAAATTCAATATTAAAAGAATACTGCAATTTTTGAAGACTCTGTATAGTTCGCGTATTTAGTTGTTTATGTAAAATTCGCAAAGCCTTATTGTAATGTTGTATTTCAGTTCCCATTTTATCGTATTTCGCAGTTATTTATTCTCATGCACTTGTATCGTTTCGCTGTAAAACATTTCATTTGGTTGCCTTTTCATTTTCAATAGCGTCTATGTATTTCTAAAACCATGGGAAAGGCCATTTCTTACCGCATTTTTCTTGCGTTTCGCATTTATCTGAACATCAAGCTAACTTACGCTTACGATCGACATGAGCTCACGTGTTCATTGAAAGTCCTTACCTCGTCTCTCTACAGAATGGAACGCGTTATCAAACGTTCCAGAATGTTTTTTCTTTTGCCCCATTTAGTCCTGGCCTTGTGCAATTTGAAGTCGTCTATAATATATATCATTATGTTTTCAACCCTCAAGTAGTGCAATTGTACAATTCTTTTTTATGTTTGGATCTCCTATGCAGAGAATATAGAGAGAAAGCCGTATTTGTGCGAGTATTTAATTTTGAATTAACTCTTTGGTCCTTGTCGACGATTTGCACGAGTTTACAAAACAATTAATCCGCCTAACAACTAAGGTATGCCCATTACATTAATATCATTCGCATTTACATGTTCTTATTGAAGCTTATTCTTTTAGACTTTATTTAATTTATATATTCATTGTTAGTTCCGATACACCTTCATGTAAGACTTTTGGGTGCCGCCGAATATTTAATCACTTTCGACCTGTTTTCCCCTGGAACGTTCGAGTATCGTCAGATATAGACATAGCGACAGAGACAAAATCAGATAGACGCTTCGAAAATTTTATAATAACGAATAATTAAATATTTGGTATTAATGTTTATTAGCAACATTTGAATTAGTAATTTCACTGATGTAGAGTTTGAAGTCTTTCTTTGTATCGACAATTTCACAAACTCACAATTAGACATATGTGGACGATCTGGTCTACACGAGCATGCAAAACAATTAACCCACCTAACGACTAAGGTTTGCCTATTACATGAATGTTATTGGCATTTACATGTTCTTATTGAAGCTTATTCTTTTAGACTTTATTTAATTTATATATTCATTGTTAGTTCCGATTCACCTTCATGTAAGACTTTTGGGTGCCGCCGAATATTTAATCACTTTCGACCTGTTTTCCCCTGGAACGTTCGAGTATCGTCAGATATAGACATAGCGACAGAGACAAAATCAGATAGACGCTTCGAAAATTTTATAATAACGAATAATTAAATATTTGGTATTAATGTTTATTAGCAACATTTGAATTAGTAATTTCACCGATATAGAGTTTGAAGTCTTTCTTTGTATCGACAATTTCACAAACTCACAATTAGAAGTATGTGGACGATCTGGACTACACGAGCATGCAAAACAATTAACCCACCTAACGACTAAGGTTTGCCTATTACATGAATGTTATTGGCATTTACATGTTCTTATTGAAGCTTATTCTTTTAGAGTTTATTTAATTTATATATTCATTGTTAGTTCCGATACACCTTCATGTAAGACTTTTGGGTGCCGCCGAATATTTAATCGCTTTCGACCTGTTTTCCCCTGGAACGTTCGAGTATCGTCAGATATAGACATAGCGACAGAGACTAAAGTCAGATAGACGCTTCGAAAATTTTATAATAACGAATAATTAAATATTTGGTATTAATGTTTATTAGCAACATTTGAATTAGTAATTTCACCGATATAGAGTCTGAAGTCTTTCTTTGTATCGACAATTTCACAAATTCACAATTAGAAATAGGTGGACGATCTGGTGTACACGAGCTTACAAAACAATTAATCCGCCCAACGACTAAAGTATACATGTTCTTATTGTAGCTTTTTCTTGTAGAGTATCTAATGTCTATATAGATTGTTAGCCCGATGCATCTGCTTGTAAGGCTTTTGGATACAGCTGACCCCATTCGATCGCATCCGGTCGTTGGTAATTTCACTGATATACAGTCTGAAGTCTTTCTTTGTATCGATATTTTCACTAATTCATAATCAGTAATATAGTCTTTTTTTCACAATTTAGTGGTTTAATGTATATCCATGAAGTGTTAGTGTAAAAATTAGAAAGTCGGTTCAAATGTGTTGCATTACGAAGTGAGGATGTTAAAAAATAAAAAGGAATTGTCAAAAATCTTATCTTTGCCAAGTTGAGAACATCCCGAAACCCCCTCGTATTGTCTTTAATTTAAATGAAAACACTGACTCCTGCATATTAATCCCACTGTATGCAAAAATCCTTTCCACAAAATGTACATTACGCACATGAATTTTATTTAAATTCAGAAACATTTAATAACTCCGTTCTTTCAGTAATTGTCAATTTGAGAAAATTACAACCAAAGGTGTTGAATTATTTTGCCATTAAATGGGAAAAATATGTAAAATTGACGATACCGCTCAGCGCAAGCTCTAATTTACAAGGGCGTTTGCTTATTATCACGTGAAACTGTGAATTTATAACTCGTTATAATTTAAGGATCATTTCGTGTTAAAAAAGCATGTAGTGTAAAATAAGAATCCACTTACGATGATAGGTTTTTAAACAGGCTTCGATACAGATCAAAACTAATAAAAAGAAAGCGTGAAATTTCCTGTTTTTAGTTATAAATTGCAAATAATTAATAGTGAAATTCTAGTTCACAACTTACTATTAAGTGATAAATCAGAGAAAAATTTACTACTTTTTGATCGAAATTTGTGATATGAGAAAGATAAAATAACATTTGTGTAATACTATGTACTTCTAGCGTCAAAAATTTGTGTTATAATTGTTAGGTAAGTAATTTTATTAACTGCAATAGTTTAAACCACACGCCTATTCCTCAAAATCAATCATCAATCCAACTCTTTCACGTGTCTTATAAAGCTAGATATATGTACAAAGGGTACCAGGAAAGTTTTGCAATACACCTTTGTTTATTTAATTTTTTCAAAGTAAGTACAGTCATCTGCTCTTCAGTCAGTCGATGCGGCACCCAGAAAGAACACAGTTTCTTCACGTGCAAATGATCATGCAGAATCGAAAGAATTGCTAGTGCATTTAGGCCTGAAGTATCCTCTATCTGTTGGTAGGTCACTCGCCTGTCCTCGCCAAGCATTTTCCTCACAGTAGTAACGTTTTCTTCTGTAACTGACGTCCGTGGCCTTCCCGGCCTCTCAGCATCCTCCACAGTTAAATTTCCTTTTTGGAATTCTCTATACCACCTAAATATCATTGTGCAATGTGGACGAACATCACCTAGTGCATGAGTCATTTCTTCGAAGCACTGGTCTATGTTTAAACCACGTACGAAATTATAACGCAAAACTGCTCTTATCTCATTTCGTGACCACGATGCCATCGCAACCATTTTACACTCTCACTGCTAATGAATAACCGAGCCCATCGACATGGCGCGGCCGCTACTATGTACGTATGAACATGTCTCAACATGCAGCAACAAGCAGCTTCCTACGATTCATTGTTGCGTCATATTACGAAACTTTCCCAGTACCATTTCTAGGAGTACTGGTCAGTCTATGCATATTTCTTGTTGACTGCTATTTTTAATCGCGTTAATTTTTATTGTTTTTAAAAATATTAAATACAAATTATTGTTGGATTTTTCGTGTTTAATTTTATTATGGATTTTGATCAAATAAAGGCCACAACGGTTAATTATTTATTGAAGGTAATTTTGATGGAGCCTTTGGTTGATTAACTTAATCACTTAAGGTTGATATATAACCCCTTTCCACATTAATTTTCGTAGTCTATATACGTGTTGCGACAACTAAGTTGTTCTCATCAGCAGATAATTAAAGAAAAAATAGCAAAATTAGGAGTGTGCGTTTTGGCTTCCGACGGTACAGATCGTGTACGGAATTTGTTTCGTGCGGGTTTTTGCCGTAGTTTTCCAGGTGCGACACTGTTTAATTATCTGCAGATGATGACAACTTAGTTGTCAAAATACGTGTACAGATTACGAAAATTGTGGAAGGCGGTTATATGTCAACCTTATGTGATTAGTTATTTATTGTTTCTTCTTGTTATTTTACATTGTGCGAAATGAATTTAGAAGTCAAGAATGCACAGAAATTGATACATAGTATTTTATGTACCAATTGCTGTGCATTCTTTACTTCTGCGCTCGTTTTGTGTCGTAAATACTCTTACGAAAGCACAGTCCTAAACAGACAGATAAATATTATATAGTACAAGTACTCCTTGAACACCACTGATATTACTTGCACCGTTTATTGACTAAGTACATTTAAGTACAATAATACAACACTCCAAACAATTTCGTGATTGAATTCCACAGAAAAATCGACTCGCTGAGGCAAAATGATCCCCTTTCATAGTCCTATAAAAATTAAAAGATGTTACGAGAACATTCGACACAGTTTTGATATCAACCAGGCAATAAATCACGCATAATTGAATGTGAACAAATACACTGTACAAGCATATCTGAACTTTCAATTAACATAAGAATCTATATTTAATGCCCGCAATCTCGACGTATTCAAGGGCGCTTAATCACAATAACGACGAAGTAATATGAATTGTCATCGCGCGAAAATTATATTCTAAATCCCACGCTGGATTTGAAAGAAAGAGTATAAGATATCACCTTTTTATTGTTGCTGCAGTATCACTGCACGAGCGATCGACGTAAGGCGGTTATTTTTTAATTTCTTGTGGGAATCATATTTTC
The DNA here is from genome assembly GCA_031893035.1 of Dermolepida albohirtum. NCBI lineage: Eukaryota > Metazoa > Arthropoda > Insecta > Coleoptera > Scarabaeidae > Dermolepida > Dermolepida albohirtum. Next base: position 137,517 of record JAVIWB010002881.1, on the reverse strand, counting down.
ACAATCGGCTTTTAAAGCTCTTGCAATCGACAGCTTGTGCACCTCTGTCTAATTTAACAGATTTTGAATGTGAATGAGTTGAGGGGAACGGTGCATCGCATACGGGGAATTAGTGAGAGAAATACATTTGCATTATGACCGTTGAGTTTGCGGGGACTTACCCGGTATATATGTAGATATAAACATTAATTAGGTGTATATACGGATATTAAATATTAAGTAACTCATTCTCCCCTTATTAAATGTTTTAATTCATAACATCGCTTCGTCCTATTGTTTCCTCATTTCTGTCACACATCGTTGCAATTTCCGCTCAAGATATTCGTGGCGCCACTCTCTCGTTACAAATTAAATGAAAATCAACCGACATGCAGAACTGTATTAGCTTCGTATGTATGTATAATTACAAGTATGACGACTGTCTCTAGCGCTCGTGATGTCACGTATCTACTACTTAATGTAGTTAACTTAATCAGAATTAATTTGCTGTTAATTTAAACGATGCGACCGACAGTGTAGGTTTTATTTAATTTAAAACTCGTTCATTCTGTACGTTTCACTTCACGAATTATACAAACTATTCTACAGATTTTTGGGCGTGCTGCGGACGTGGATTTCGAGCTTTGTTGGGTTTCGCGGATTGATGACTGCCTGGATTTAAAGATATAAGGGGGACGGGTGCTATATTTTTTTTCGCATTACCTTTATGTTGGTAACAACGAGACTTTCCCACTACAAATTTAATTAATAGAAACATTGGAACGAAGTGATTTGCATAAACATATAAAACGCATTCAGATTTAACTAGAATTGTTAAAATTCTCATTTGACATCTACGAGGACTATTTTTTAAAAAAGATGCGTTCTTTAATAAGAAGAAAAATACTGTAAATATCATTGAAATACATATTTTCATCTACTTTTCTACATATTTTCCATTTTTGAATTCCGACATCAAAGAAATCTGATGCCTGTGAAGAAGTCCAATCCATTGCTGCAGTTTTCATTTCTTGGTCGTCGTTGAACCGTTGAATACCTAAGAAGTCCTTTAAGTACCGAAACGAGTGAGGATAATGTAATTGTTCCGATCCAAAAAACCTGATTAGACCTTAAGTCTGTGCAGAAACATGCGGGTTTGCATTGTTATGGCGCAACACCACACAGGAAAACAGAAAGCCACGTCCCTTGTTTTGTGTGGCACTAGACCACACAAAACAAGGGATGTGGCTTTCTGTTTTCCTCAAGGTCATACAATACACGTCAGAATTGATTGTTGCGTTTTTCGACATAAAATCTACTAACGAAATCCTTGTCCTGTCATAATTTTTCCGCTCATTAATAACAAAACCCAAAAAACTTTTAAAATATTGCTTTATTTTGGAATTCTATATGAAAAAGTAGCAATGTTCCTTAATATAAATCTGAGTAGCAATATAGTTTTTAAAACAGTTGGTAATTTAGGCAAAATATTTTTTAACGCAAAAGATAAAACTGATCTTGCAGAGGAATGTGGTGTTAATAAACTTCAATACCCAGAATGTAATAGTGTGTATGTATATTGGTCAATCAGGGAGAACATTCGAAATTAGAAGAGAACATCAACGAAGCCTAAAATACTAAAGAAATGATTCTAACAGCAAACATCTAATAGGAACGATCCATAATATACATAAAATTTTAAAACGGAAACCTTTCACATACGTGAGGAAAGTCTGAAATTAAATTTCTTGGAATGCAATACAATCTACTCTGTTACCCTTCTTAATGATCAATTTGACTTAAATAATTCACCTCTTTTAAATTTATGTTAATACGAGGGTGGTCCCAGAAGTACCCGGGACAACAAAGAAAACACAAAAATTTTGGAAAGAAATATATTTATTTTTCAAAATAATCTCCTTTTAGCTTTATACACTTTGCCCAGCGATGTTCAATAAGTTCGATACCCTTTTTATAATAAGAACTGTCTTGCTCCTCAAAATAGCCATTTACCGCCGACATCACTTCTTTATCGTTGGAAAATCTTTGACCACTGAGACATTTTTTCAAGTTTGGGAACAGAAAGTAATCCGAGGGTGCTAAATCTAGCGAATAGGATGTATGAGGTAGCAATTCAAACTTTAATTCATTAATTTTGGCCATTGCAATAACGGATTTGTGAGCTGGTGCATTATCTTGATGAAACAACACTTTCTTCTTAGCCAAATGCGACCGTTTTTGCTTGATTTTTTGGCTTAAACGTTGCAGTAAGTTCGCATAAATCTCGCCGTTGATAGTCAATGAAACTTATTCCACGCCAAAAAACCGATACCATTACTTTGCCTGCAGATGAAACGGTCCTCGTCTTCTTTGGAGCCGGTTCTCCCTTTTGAGTCCATTGTTTTGATTGTTCTTTTGTCTCGGGTGTGAAGTGATGGACCCAAGTTTCATCCATGGTTATGAAACGACGCAAAAATTCTTCTTTGTTGCTGTGAAACTTCACTAAATACTCAAATGAAACATCTTCACGAAACTGTTTTTGCTCGAGTGTGAGCAAACGCGGCACCCATCTTGCACACAGCTTTCTCATGCCTACATTTTCGGATAATATGCGATGTACCGCACTTTTTGAAATGCCTGCTATGTCTACTAACTTGCGCACCTTCAGTCGACGATCATCTAATATCACTTTGTTGATTTTCTTCAACATTTCTGGAGTCGTCACCTCATTTGGTCGACCACTGCGATGCTCGTCTTGGCAGCTCGTACGGCCTCGTTTTAACTCTGCTATCCAACATTTCACTGTTGTAATCGAAGGAGCAGACCAAGAGCAGAATCCAGTTCAGCTTCTATATCTGTTGGACTGAAGACTTGCAAATAAAAGTATTGTATCAGTAACGATGACCAATTTTCTCCATTTTTACGAATTCAGTGAAAACGTTCAATATTGATTGCTGTCAAACAAATACTAAACAACGTGGCGTCTTCAAACTTGAAACATATGCTTTATAGATTGTGTACTTTCTAATACAGTGATATTTTTCTAACAACTACAACGATCTCTAGGTCAGGCTGGGCACTTATGGAAACACCCTCGTACCTAGCACTCACTACATCTATTTAAATCTCTTACTCTGTACCTAATGATTTCGTTAAGTTCTTAATGTTTTCTTGTTTTTTATATTTATAGATATTTCGAAGAATTGTCTTTTACCGACAAATAGTCTTGTATGTATGTATATTTTACCTCTACCCCTTTTTTGCGATCGGATTTAATTATTACTTTTCGTTTTCTTATATCAAGGCGATTGTAACCTGTATTGTATTTGCTCGATAATGTTCTAAAAGACAAAACTAGTCACAGTAAAAATATAATATTATTTAAAGTGTTTTATTTATTCCTTAGAGTTTTATTTATTCCATAGCAGGAAAAATATTTTTCTGTGATTCCCAATTAATCGCGGTTGATTGCCTCTTCGAACCAATTACATAACGCACACACGCGTGTAGTATTTTACGTGTAACATCTTTACAATATTAACTGCAATCACCGTTCGATAGAAACGAAAAATGAAGCACAAATATCGCATGACTTCGAATTATGTAACTTTAATGCACGTCTCGTCAATTTTATACGGCCTGTACATTCCACGGATTTAACAACCATGATTTTCTCTTTATAAGAAGTCAATTAATTATGTTATTAGCCACATTAATACATTGAATAGATTCAATACATCTGATCAATGTAATAATTTCATACGGCCATCCTTACAGTACAAGAAACATAACGCAATGAACCGTGATGCCCCAGATAAGTCTAATCAATTGTGCTCTGATTTAATTATGGATATTGAAGGAGAAACACAACAGTTTAATTACGCCGTCAAATTGATGGACAACAGATAAAGACGTATCGTGTTTCTTAAATTCAATATGCGGCACGCCCGTATAGTCGATGCTGGCTGAAGATACATAGTTTAGAAGTGAATTATTAGGGGTATAGTGATGATAATTGGGTGATGGTATAATATATTGATGTGGCAAATTGGGATGACATAATTATTGATAGTTAATGTTACACACAATATAAAACCGTCCATTAGAAAAATAAAATCGAACGCCCATATATTTCGTTCATAATTTAATAAAGATTATTGCCATCGTCCTATCACTTTTCTAAATCGAAAAAATTTAATTTAAAAACTTGATTAGCATTAAGTTTTCTTAATTATTAAAAAACGTTAAGCTGTCGAGTGATGTAATAATAATAGTAACAGTAATATATTTTATTTTATCAATCACCGAGGCACTTATTTCGTACAAGGGTAGTTTGACAAGTAATGAGAATGGAAAAGAAAAATGAATTTTTTAAATACAAAATGGTTTTTATTTTTCAATATGTTCTCCTAAAAGCTCCAATGCCCTTATGCCATCTCTAAAATGCGATTCGAGAAGGCTTGCAAAATTCTCATTTACGAAGATGATAAGCTCGTCGTTAGACGAAAATTTCTTTCCTAGTGCCGTTTTCAATTTTGGAAAAAGGTGGAAGTCGGAAGGGGTTAGATCCGGCGAATAAGGCGCATGCGGTACTAATTGGAAATGCAACCCGTGGATTTTGGACATCGCAACTGTGCTGGTATGCGAGGGAGCGTTGTCTTGGCGAAACAGAACCTTTTCTTTGTCATTCCTGACCGTTTAGCACGAATCTCAACATTTAATTTTTGTAGAAGTTCTGCATAATATTGTCCGTTTATTGTGGCACCTTTCTGAAGGTAATCAATGAGCAAAATGCCCTTTGAATTCCATCACCTTGTTTGCCGATAAAGTGGTTTTCGCTTTCTTTGAAGGCGCAGAATCACATTCTAACCATTGTTTCGACTGTTGTTTAGTTTCGGGTGTACTGTAATGTATCCAAATTTCATCGCAAGTAACAAATCGCTTACAAAAATCAAACGGATTCCGCTTATAAGGTCCAAACACTCATTGGAAATGCGCAAACGAGTTAACTTTTGATCAGTCGTAAACAATCGCGGCACCCATCTTGCCGAAAGTTTGGAAAGGCCCAATTCTTTTGTTAAAATGGGGTGTACGCATTCTGTTGAAATGTTTACCATGTCTGCTATATCTCTCACTTTGAGTCGTCGATCTTGGGTAATAATATTATGGATTTTTATAATCATTTCCTTAGAAGTCACGATTTTGGGTGCTCCAGAGCGCGCTTCATCAATACAGCCTGTTCTACCACGTTTAAATTCATTTACCCATCTACTTATTGTGGCGGATGACGGAGCAGAGTCACCTAATGTTTCCCGTTACTCATATTTTATTTCGGTAGCTTTCGTACCCTTAATTACGAAGTATTTAATCACCGCACGATACTCTGCTTTTTCCATTTTAACAAAACGACGTGTTGCTTCTTTTTCAATCAGCTGTCGAAAATAAACTAATCAACCGATTTATCTAAATATCAGAAGGTAAACATATAAATAGGCAACCTAAATTACAGTGCATTTGTTTTACCAATTAGAGCGCCACCTATGTGTCATTCTCACCACTTGTCAAACTATCCTCGTAATAACGGGTCTTCCAATAAAAGGTTTCACTTTGATTTGTAAAGAAACGAGTATTTTTAAGCGAAATCGTCGGATGTTTATTTAATTGTAAAGAGGCGAGTATGCTATTAATAATGGAAAACAATATCAGCCAAATGGTCGCCACGGCTACGCTTGCAGGATCATATTTTTTTCATGAAATTTTCCATCACCATTTCGCACATTTGTAGCTGTATGTCTTCGCTAACTTCACGAATTCCATCTTCGAGGTCTTGAATTGATTGTGGGCCATAGACTTAATCTTTCACGTAGCCCCAAAGAAAAAAGTCTAAAAGTGTTAAATTACACAATCTCAGTAGCCAATTGTGATCTCCTCTTCGAGAAATCACACGGTTAGGGAACTTTTCACGCAAAAGAGCGATTGTATCGTAACTTGTGTGGCATGTAGCACCGTCTTGTTGAAAATAAACGTCGTCCACATCAATATCTTCCAATTGCGGCTATACAAAATCATTAATCATCGTTCGATAGCGCAATCCATTCACCGTAACAGTTGCTCCAGCCTCATTTTCGAAAAGTAAGATCCAGTGATTCCCCCAGACCAAAAACCGCACCAAACAGTCACACGTTGAGGATGGAGAAGCTTTTCAACAATAATTCTTGGATTTTTGAGACCCAAATGCGACAATTCTGCTTCTTAACGTAGCCTCCGAGGTGAAAATGGGCCTCATCACTCAAGATGATTTTTCGATGAAATTCCGGATCAGTTTGATGCATTTCGACGACCCAATCAGCAAAGACACGACATTGTTGATGGTCGATAGGCGTGAGGTCTTGTGTTAACTGAACTTCAAAAGCCTTAAGACCTAAGTCTTTGCCCAATTCCAAAGATCGACGAGAAATGCATAAACCTGGGATTTCCTCAACTCTATGGGCTATAATAGCAATATTCTCAGTTATTCTTGAGCGACGTGCATGAGTTCGATTCCTCACATCACTAACTTGCCCCAACAGTCCAAATTTTTCCACCAGTTTCACAATTGCTGGCCGAGAAGGTGCTTCACGACGACCCAAAAATGATTTAGTTTTGCGAACTGTGACTGCGAAATTTTCATCATTTTTGTACTGAATTTTAATAATTTGAATGCGTTGTTGAAGCGTATATCGTTCCATTTTTATTAATGGCGTAGTTTTTACTTGTCATCTGTCAAGTAGTTACAGATTGAGTCATGACAATTGCTTAAATGGCGGGCTATTGAAAATGAAATGTCTTATTGGAACACCTTTTATTTCTTTCGGTCCTTACAAATGTCATTATGTATCACGTTGTTTTCAATCTTCATTAAGTTTTTCATTTTCTCGTTGCTTCTGTTTTGAGTTTGAGATCCTCTAATATTTTGATTTCAGAAGTTTACATTATATCTCATTTATTCTGGAATCGCACTCCAAATTTCTAGATTCCTAACCCAGTCTAAATTTGATTGTAATTTGTTCAACTTCTTTTTGCTTTTTTTCACCAAGAAATGTAATAGAGTTCGATTATTTAGATAAGAAACTTCAAGGTCAATGCGCTCGGACGAAATTTGGTTTAGGACAAGTCAATTATGCACTTAAGGGGCGACCCTGTTTGCAGTGGTGTCCATTGTTGTTCGTGTTTTTATAGTGTTGTGCTGTTTTCGCTGTTTGTACTTGTTAGCTTCATAATTTATATAAAAGACTATTTTTTTCAAAACCATTTGATCAGTTCTATCTTTATTTAACTGGTAAGTGAAACATTATGACGATTGAAGTAAAAATATATACAGAAATATTAATGTTAGGTTAAGTATTGTTTGAATGCCACCGTGTTACGCCTATGGTAGAATCTCGTCGGGCAGATTTTAATGAGTCATACTTTCTTCTCTAAATAATCGAACTCTAATAATATTAATCGTAATAATTTTACCTTGAGATGGTGGCGGCAAATTTAAAGCCTCATACTAATTATTGGGTTGGCAACTAAGTACTTTCGGTTTTGTAGTGTAAAATAAAACACTTTTTTTTTAAACAAAGAGTAGTTTTTAATCAAGTATATATTTTCCATTTTACTCAATGACCTTTTGCCATCTTTCTTTCCGCTGCATGATTCCGCCCTCATAAAATTTCTGGTCCTTAACAGCAAAAAACTGTACCAGGTGCGAGTGAAGGTCATCGTCATTTGTGAAAGTTTTACCATTCAAAGAATTCTGCAAACTTTGAAATAAATGGTAATCAGATGGTGCTATATCAGGGCTGTATGGGGGATGTGGCATCACTTCCCAGCCAAGCTCCAATAGTTTCCCACGAGTTGCCAAAGATGTGTGAGGCCTTGCATTATCTTGGTGGAAAGCTACACCTTTCCGATTTGACAATTCTGGCCGTTTTTCTTTTATTGCTTCATCCAGTTTTATTAATTGTTGACAGTAAACATCAAAATTGATCGTTTGGTTCCTTGGAAGCAGCTCAAAAAACACAACACCTTTGTAATCCCACCAAACTGACAGCATGATCTTTTTTGGATGCAATTCAGCTTTCGATGTGGTTCGAGCTGGTTTATCGTGTTTGCTTCATGATCGTTTTCGAATTATGTTACTGTACAGGACCCATTTTTCACCACCAGTGATGATTCTTTTTAAGAAAGGGTCGGTTTCATTTCTTCTAAGGTGCATATCGCAAAAGTTGATTCTTTGTGTTAAATGAATTTCTTTCAATTCGTGAGGTACCCAAATATTAAGCTTCTTAACTAGCCCAAGCTATTTTAAATGTTTTTCAATTGTTGTGTGCGAGACGTGTAGCCTCTCCGCAACCTCTCGAACAGTTACATGACGATCCTCTTTAATTATAACTTTGATTTGGTCATCATCAACTTCAGTAGGACGACCAGAACGTTGCTCATCTTTGAGGGAAAAATCTCCAGAACGGAATTTTTTATACCAATTCTGACACGTGCGCTCTGTTAAGCAATTAGCACCATAAACTTCACATATCTTTTTGTGAGCCGCAGTAGCTTTCTTTCCTTTACGGAAATAAAATAGTAAAATATGTCGAAAATGTTCGTTTCGGCACTCCATTTAAAATTAACCCACAACTAATAGCTTTAATAAAAATCACGCACTACTTGCTTCTGAAGTTACGTCAATGTGACTAGTATCACGCGACAAACGGTAAAGTACAGCACTAACATACGTTATACAAAAAATAAAGCAACGCTCTCTATCAGTAAAAACCGAAAGTACTTAGTTGCCAACCCAATATATTAACGTAGTCATAAGTGTGTTAACAAACGTTATTACATGACTGTTGCGTATTCTATTTGTTGGTAATTATTAAAACTATTACAGTTACGTTTGTATCTATCTATACATAGCTATCGTATAAAATTTGTTGAGATTTAATTTTCAATTATCGGTTATTTATATTGATAATTAAAATTTCATTGGAAGCATCTGTTAGTGCGTTACCTTTCCAGTACGCCAGTAATTTAATAACATTAATTATTAACTATTTATGGAATCCATTACTTTTATGTACTATCATTTGATTAAATGGTCTGCAATAATTTATGTCAATACTGGGTATTTTCGATTAAATAAATTTTATCCATTTCACTAATTATCTTCCACATATTACCATTTTAATTAAATTTGAGCGCGTCAATGCGTTTTAAAATAATAAATATATATCGGGTGTTGAATGTTTTCATTATTTTATTTTAGTGCAATTATTCCTTTTAAAAATACGGGCCGCGATGAGGATGCAGGTAATAATACGAGGGTAGCCGTTTATATTTCGGGAATAGCAAACAAAAAAGAATTTTTTTATTATCGAAAATAGTTTTATTGCTTTTCAATTCTGCATTCGTTTAAACCAATCCGAAAAGCATTGCTGCCACTGTAAAGGCGGTATCTTCAAAATACGAGTTTCGAAAGCCTGAATGCCTCTTCCGGCGTAGAAAGCCGGTGACCACGAAGTTTATTCTTCACGCGTGGGAACAAAAAGAAATCACAGGGTGCTAGATCAGGGCTGTACGGCGTATGGTTCATCAGTTATTGAATTGATGAGCCATCCGCCGTACAGCCTAACAATTGGGTATTTTACCGGGCAGTACATTGGTATTGTCCGATAAAATATGCAATTGTTTGAACCGACCTGTGAGAATTCGCATTGTCATGGTGGAGAAAGATCTGTTGTTTTCGGTTTGTTTTCCTTATTTCTTCAAAAACTCTTTATGTTACTTTAGGATGGCAGTTCGTAGTTAGATTTAATTAGCTGCCATCGCTGCTAGAGGTCTCTTTTTTGTCCACAACATCCTCTCCACTAACCTAGAGATCTTCTGCGTTTATTTGGTTTCCAGACAATATCACTTCCTCGACGTTGTTTGGTGCCACAGGATCTACTTCCTCTTGTAGTGCTTCTCCATACTCGATCCACCCCTCACACTCGAACAAGTTTTATGATGCATAAAGACCGTAGTATTAGCCGGGTACAGTCCGAGCTCAAACCCATAGATATGGTTGACTGTAAAGTTTCCTAGCTTTAGATTGATGAAATGTGTGAAATCTACACCATAATAGTAGCAATGGTAATAATCATATTATGAACTAAGAAGAACAATGTCAAAGGGCTCGTTTTCAGGTTATAGCATTAATATGTTATCGTTCTCATGTCTTTTTACTCAGCAAGACAGTTATCATCATTTAAGCTGTTTAATCCTCGTGGGTTCACATAAAAATGTTATAGAATCAATTTTCAGATGGATTAACTTCGATACTATACTATAGGGTAATATATTTTTATTTTTGTGTATTTTATAACAATTAATGTTTTTCGTAGTATTGTTCTGTTATTAAAACTACTTTTTGCAATGTACTTGATTTGCCTTACTTTTATTATTAACTGCCATTAAACATTATTGTTATGGCGTAAATTTTTCTTGCACTACCTCTGGCTAACACCAGGAAACTTTTCACCTAACTACTTATGAGTTAATATTATACGGTTTTATTATGCAATATTTATTATTCATTTTATGATGGTTTGTGCACCCATTTCAAGGTATTACCATAGCTGGGAATCTTCTACTGTTGACTGACATTTGCTATTGCTACTGTTTTTAAAACGACTGCTTTTTGTTTGGTTGGGACTTGTATGTGGACTTGTTTATAGAATATCTGTATGTGATTGAGAATTGTTTGTAATATCTGTTACTGACATCACAGTCGGTACTACAATATTATACGGTTTTATTATCCATTACAATATTTACTGTACATTTTATGATGGTTTGTGGACTCATTTCAAGGTGTTACCATAGCTGGGGATCTTCTACTGTTGACTGACATTTGCTATTGCTATTGTTTTTAAAACGACTGCTTTTTGTTTGTTTGGGACTTGTATGTGGACTTGTTTATGAAATATCTGTATGTGATTGAGAATTGTTAGTTTGTAATATCTGTTATTGACATCACAGTCGGTATTATTTTACAATTTATGGATTATTATTATTATCATTATTATTATTATACTATTATTAAAAAAAGCTAATTTTAAAGAAGCCAGACGCCATGCAAATTGCTAAATTTTGGGTTAGAAACGTTTTGTTTACTATGTGGGTGTTTTCCTTCTAATATAAACAAATAATTCTAATAAATATTGCTGATGATTTTTATTAGAAGTCGCTGAATATCATTTTTGAAAAAACTAAAATTTTGAGTGCTTATTATCGCTATAAAAATATATAATCAAATTCAATGTTTATTATTAAGTGCTCCAAATCTACTCCAATTCTTCAAACAGTTTAAAGTATTAAATACATACACTGAAATGAACATGTAGTCAAAATAACTAGCAAAAGCCTCTTTAAAATTCCACGAAAACCGCCGACTGTTTAAACGGAGGTGGAGTTTTCGATATAAAACAAAAGATAACGATCTGAAGAACGCTGGCGCGCCGGATTGCGAATATGATTAGGGAAATGGGGACATTATGAGGATACAGGATGTGCTTTTGTTGGCAGCACTGTTCGCACAGTTGGTGCTATGTTGTGCGGATTCGGTGACGGGTGAAGTGGTTTTCGAGTGCATGCCAGCCGGCTTTGTCAACTCGGCGGAGAGGGCCTTATTGAATTAAATTGAGCGAGAAAATTAGCTATGTGTTTTGATTTATATCTTTTTATGAAGTTGTTGGGATATTTCGTTGAAATATTTAATTTTATTAAGCTTGGTATTGTATACAGAAAGCATATTATACTATATGCTTCAATATAATATTCATCTTGAAGATGTTGAATAATTCAAGACGAAATACCTACGTTACATTAAACATTACAAAATGACACTAAACATTAATATTAGTCTATTTACATTAGACCATTGCATACGAGTATACACAGTCTGTCGCAGAGAAAACCGAATTTTTTTAAAATAGTATTCATAGCGGCGACATCTATTTAAAAAAATATGCGTCGGTAAGGTAGATCTTTCACCAATGTTGTGTCAAAATATCATGACATTTACATCATTAGAAGCAGAGAAATTGCGAATAAAGTAAGAGTGTGTATTTGGCTTTGGTTGAAAAATGAATTTTGAACAAAGAGTTATGTTAAGTTATGTTTTAAACTCGGTAAATCGAAACGTTTAATGTGACGAAACAAGTCTATGGTGATGCGTGTTTATCACGGACGAGTGTGTATGAGTGGTATAAACGACATAAAGACGGTCGAACGGACATAAATGACGACGAACGTCTTAGTGCAAAAACTCAACATCGTAACATCGAACTTGTGCGTGAATTTATGAGAAATGAGCCGAAATCTTCATTGCGATATGTGGGAATGGAATTAAATATTTCCAAAAATTCAATTCATCGCATTTCGACACAGCATTTGGAACTGCGAAAGATTTTTTTTTCACGATTTGTACCACACAAGCTAACTGATGATCAAAAATTGCTCCGAATTCAATATTGTACATATTTGATTAGACTCAAAAAAGGACGAAAACTTCAGGTATTCTATTGTAACTGGCGATGAGATGTGGTGTTTTCAATATGATCCAGAGACCAAGCGTCAAAACTCAGAATGGGAGCAACCAAGGGAAGAAAAACCGAAAAAAGCCGTTTGGAGAAGTCAAAAGTAAAGGCAATGTTGATTCTTTTTTATGATTCAAAAGGCATAGTGTACAAACAGTTTGTACCAGCTAGTCAAATAGTCAATGCTGTGTATTATATTTATGTTATGAAGCGTATGATAACGCACCATCTCATCGCTCGACGCCTATCACTGATTTTCTAACTACAAATGGCATTTTAACCAACAACCACTCACGGTATTCACCGGATTTCGCCCCCTGTGATTTCTATCTCTTCTCCAAATTACATTTGTTGATGAAAGAACAGCGTTATGCCGACGACGAAGCTATTAAAAAGCGTTGACAGCGATCTTGAAGGCGATTAGTTTGAATAAAATAAATGAATTTTGCCGAAATAATAACCGCTTGTTTTTATTTTTCAAAAGTTCGGCATTGTGCGGTATTTATGTTAAAAAATGCATATTAAATCTTTGTACTTTGCAGTGTAACATTAATGTAAATGACACACAGAAGCTTCTTCTGAATTAAACATTGTGAGACACTTAGCAATAGCAATGCTTTAACTAATTAGCCTCATCTAGATAGTCGGGTTTGTCGTACAGGGGCGAGCTGGTACGAGCGATTGCATGCTGTCGAATTCATCTTTCGCTTCTGTCATGAAGACACAACTATCCTCGGATGATTTTGGAAACACATCTTGTTTCGAAAATATAGTGCTTTAAAAGTAAGTAGGTAGTATGTTGTTGAAACTTAAATTTCCTATTTATTACACCGTTTTAATTAAGGAAGAAATTCATTGACAATTTTTGTCATTCAGTGAGGAATTGAACCCCAGTCATCCGCTTGTCGGGTAGGTAACCATCGAGCTAGCAAGGATTGTGGGATTCGATTCTTTAAATTAAGAATAATAGCTCAATGATAGAACAATCGCCCTGCAAGCGGATGACCGAGATTCCTCATCGAATGACGTATAAGTAGAAAAGTAAAAGAAAATGCCAGTTGTAGTATTTTCTCTTGCAAAAAGTAAATGTAGATATAAGTACAAATAATTTGTAACAAAACCAATCATGCATACACACAAATGTGTTTAAGAAGAACAAAAATAAATATAAAATTTCCTAAATCATAACTAAACATAATAATTCTGTACATGTAAATACCTAAGAAAAAAAATATACAAAGGATACTAGGAAAGTTTTGCAATACAGCTTTGTTTATTTAATTTTTTCAAAGTAATTTCCTCTACGTGAGAGGGAGGCATGTTGATTATTCACTATTTTTCTGTATCGTAATGATATGATAGACGCTATCAAGGAATCGTTCACTAATAACACAGAATCTGCCTGATGATTGGTCTATCTATGAAACATATGTAGTAGATAGGGTGTTATTAATAATAGAATGATTCCTTTTAACATTCTTTTAATTGGCAAATAGCCGTGATGCAGTGCCATCTGTCTATACGCTCTGGTAACTTAGTTATCGACATTGCGAGACAGATGCATTCTCGCTTTTTCGTTCAATTCATTGGACGTGAGAGGGAGGCATGTTGATTATTCACTATTTTTCTGTATCGTAATGATATGATAGACGCTATCAAGGAATCGTTCATTAATAACACAGAATCTGCCTGATGATTGGTCTATCCATGAAACATATGTAGTAGATAGGGTGTTATTAATAATAGAATGATTCCTTTTAACATTCTTTTAATTGGCAAATAGCCGTGATGCAGTGCCATCTGTCTATATGCTCTGGTAACTTAGTTATCGACATTGCGAGACAGATGCATTCTCGCTAATTTCCTCTACACTCAATACACCCCTCCATCCTCCGAAACCAATCTTTAAACCAGTTCTGCCAAGTTTCACTAGGGAGTAAAGCACACTCGTTGTCCCAAGCCCGCAGAAGGTCATCATCACTGGAAAACCGCCTCCCTTTTACTTACAATTTCACATGCGGGAACAGTGCAAAGTCGCAGGGAACAAGATCTGGACTGTATGGAGGGTGCTCGAAAAGTTTCAATCCTGTTGTGGTTAAATATTCGGTGCAGGCATTGGCGCGGTGAGCTGGAGCATTATCGTGATGGAGGAACCAGGTGATTATTCTTTATATTGGCCGCAATTTCTTCATTGATCCTATGACTTTAGGCAGGCACTGTTCAGTATATCACTTAGCTGTGACTGTCTTCTCTACGTCTAAAACGACTCGTTCCACAATTCCACTCGATTTGAAAAATACAGCTATCATTTTCTTCTTTACAGATCGAGATTTTCTGACAACTACGGGTGCGTCCTCACCATCAAAGGCCCAAACTTTGTTTTGAGTTTTGGTCGGCACATCGTAATAGTATAGCCAAATCCCGTCACTTGTCGCGATGTTGTTCACATACCGAGATTGTCCCTTATTAAACATTCTAGCATCTCCCATCGTATTATAGTTCTTATAATTGTTCGATTATAACTTCGAGCCTCTGTATATAAAATATGAATATTTTGTGGAAAGGGGTGTCATTTAACTTTTCTTTTTAATAAAGTACTATGGACATCTAAGTTTATCTACTGCAATTGAGGTTTTTATTTTATAGTTTTGATTATTATGTTTAGCAATGTAATACTATAATAAAACGTAGAAGTAATTGTTGAAAATAATTTGTGGTCTTCACTGGGCGCAGGCATGGTTGATGTGTCAAATCGTATTAAATTGGTTTTGTATGTTAAAAGTGAATGAAAAAACTATCATCGCCATCGGGATTGATTATCTTTTCCATAACTCTTTGTTAGGAACTATTTTTATCTCGGAGTTTATTGCCGACTTCTATATTAGAGACATTAAATTATCGATTTACGTTAAAGTATTTTATTTTAAACTTAATTATTGTTACATTAATTTATTATGTGTTATTTTATGGAGTTGTGTTCCGACACGACTGTGAGCTTGGGAAGTAATTTGTTTTATGTGATATTTACACGTGTTTGTCGCGAATCCTTCGTCAGAATTATTGTTATTTGTGGCAAGTTTCTTGTTCACTATCTTCAACTAATATACACTTCGATTTAATCAGATTCAATTACTTTAGTATCTATAGAATGAATATTCATAATTATAACGGGTGATTCATTATGATCCGAACATGTGCCAAGCGGAGGGTTAAATCACACACACACATACATATATATATATATATATATATATATATATATATATATATATATATATATATATATATATATATATATATAGACGGAGGCCATGACATGGTTTTCGGCAAACAGGCTGGTCCTTAATGAATCCAAAACTCTCAAACTGGCATTCACTTCCAAAAGGAAAGAAACTCCCGGGAATGCAGGGTCAGTGAAAATATTGGGAATAAATGTAGATACCGGACTAACCTGGAAAGATGAAGTGGACGCCCTCTCTAAAAGGCTCTCTTATGCAATATATGCTGTGCGGAGAATCAGAGCCATTACAAATAAGGAAACTGCAAAAACAGCTTAAGACGCACTTTTTCACTCGCGGATGGCATACAGTGTCCAACTATGGGGCGATTCAGTGCATACAAATGACATTTTTAGTTTACAAAAGAAAGCATTACTAATAATAGAACAAGTTAATATAACGATACATGGTAGACCTATATTCATAAAAAATAAAATAATGACGTTGGCCTCCATATACATATACAAGCAATTGCTGCGCGCTAAACGAGAGCTACCACCCCAGAAAAGGAAAGGAGAGGGAAGAGCAATACAACGGAGATCCAGACAACAAGTACTTCTTCCCAACCATAGGCTACGTACTACTGCTGCCCAACACAAACATTTGGATATGTTTAACAGGTTGCCATTACCGTGGAGTGAAAAACCCATTTTGAAATTCAGAAATGACATAAAAACATTTCTTTTACAAAACAGATTCTACACAACAACGGAGTTCCAAGAGAAGATTAAATTAATCAAATATTCAACTGTATGTTCTGTTTTGTGCACACGTATGTTTACACCACGCTTACACACAGTACATATACACTTACATACACACACATAACAAATCATAGACAATGACGTTATCTCCTTATTTGTATTATATATATATATATATATATATATCCACGTACTGGATCTGTGACATGACGATACAACATTTCTATGTAGAGATGAAAACGAACAAAGACTACAAGTAAGGGCCCATAAAGCACTATCGGAAGCCATGGCATGTTCTCAACAAATAAGCTAATGCTCAATGACACCTCCAAACGAAATTAAACTCCCGCGAGCGCAAACTAATCAACCGATTTATCTAAATATCGGAATGTAAACATATAAATAGGCAACCTAAATTATAATGCATTTGTTTTACCAATTAGAACGCTACCCATGTGTCATTCTCACTACTTGTCAAACTATCCTCGTATATACAGTCAACCTGTTTTGGTTATAACACTAAACCTCTACAATTAGGGCAATCTTAATTGTTTCCATTTTTGTGAATAGAACTTATGTAAGTATACAATTTACGATTTTAATTTAACTAATTTTTAATGTATGCACTCGCTTCCGTTTGAGAGTGTGCAGAGAAAACAAAAACTGTTTCAAACTTATCGAAACCCTCGTACATGATTCCTAAGCGAACATCTACAAAAGCCTATTATCAGCGAAAAAAAAAACTTACTCTAAACGACGACGATCACGTTAGCGTTTTTTAATTCACATCGGCCAGGATGTAACTCGTTACATCGTTACTAATAAACATCGCGATAATAATTGTTGTAATGCGGCTAACTGAATATTGCAAACAAAGTCATTGGCCATAATTGAGTCGACTTTTATCGCGAATTTATTTGACAGTGACCAAAAAGTCACGTTGATTTATAACCCCTTGCCGTTCTGGTGTAATCAGAAACGATTGTGTGTCACTCATGTGCAATTGACGCCTTTACGTACTCGAATAAAACCGAATGGAGTGTGAAATCACGTTTTTCGACCGAATAATTTATGGGGTGGACCTCGTAGTCACTGTTATGACGTCTTGATTGACTTAAATGAGTAACTAACAAGAGTTAATGCATTAACGAGTAATGACTATGTTAGCTGTTGTTTCGTATAAAAAGGTTCAAAGAAATCAATTCAATTGTGTTGAAGGAATAATAAATGTAGAATTCATTTTGGAAGTATAGCATTTACGAAATAAGATGTTAAATGAATCATTTTTGCAAGAATTGTCTTGTTCTTTTTCTTAATATATACAGTATTCCGTTAGGGACTACGCATTTGAAAATCGACGATTAATACTTCACTGGAAGATCACTAGAATCGTTCCCGTTTTTAAAAAAGGTGACCGTTGTTCTCTCCATAGTTATCGACCAATTAGTATTCTGTCTAATTTTGCTAAGATTTTTGATTATATTCTCCACCAAAAACTTACTAAATGTTTGAAACCCTTTATTTCTCTCCAGCAGCATAGTTTTACTGCTGGTAGATCCACTGTTTCCAACTTAGTGGAAATAACACAATTTATTAGCGAATCATTGGACAATAGACAGCAAGTGGATGTCGTTTATATTGATTTTGCTAAGGCTTTCGATACAATTAACCATTCAGTATTAGTTTCTAAATTATCCAGCTTTGGATTTAGCCATTATGTAATTGATTTGATCTCTTCATATCTACATAACAGAAGTTGCCATGTTTCGTATAATGGATTTTCGTCAGATGTATATACTGCTTCTTCTGGAGTTCCACAGGGATCCACTTTGGGACCCTTATTGTTTAATATTTTCATTAACGATCTGTTCAAATTACTTACATGTAATTCCTTGGCATATGCTGACGATTTAAGAAATTTTTCTAGGATGTCATCCTATGGCGATTAACAGATACTGCAGCATAATCTTAATACAATTAGTGATTGGTGTGTGCAGAATGATATTATTATTAATGTTGATAAGTGTGCTGTTATCACTTTTACTAAAAGCAATAATCCTCATATTAGTCAGTACACCATTGATCACACTGTCATTCTGAGGAAGTCGAGAATTATGGATCTTGGGGTCCTGTTTGACTCCAGATTGGAATTTACAGATCACATCACTACTATATGTGCTTCGGCATCACGTGCTTTGGGTTTCCTTATGCGTTCCTGCAGACATTTTAATAACATTACGGCTCTCAAGGTTTTATACTATGCTTTTGTCCGGACTAAGCTTGAGTATGCCTCGGTGGTATGGTATCCGTGCTATATTTATCAAATTTTGTTTCTGGAGAGAATCCAGAAAAGATTTTTAAAGTACTTATCTTACCGGTTTGATGGTACATACCCACCGAGGGGAGTTGATTATGAGGCGTTATTGGTTAGACACAGCTTCCAATCTTTGTCTTGTCATAGGGATGCTACCAGTGCGAAGTTTCTTGTTAACTTGATTAATAATGGTGTGGATGTCCCTTCTGTACTCTCAGGTTTGTCTATTGGTTCCTTCTCAATCCACTCGCTCTATTGATTCCTTCGCTCTTCCGAGGGTCAGGACTGCTGTTCTATTGAAAGCTCCGCTTACTCATATGTGCAGGAATGCGAATAGGTTATTCCCAGATCCTTTTCATAGGTAATAAGTTCGGTGGTTTAAGAGTGTGGTACAACTTTGGTTTCATATAAGTTCTTTTTTTTGCCTATAAATATATTCTTAAGTTTTTAATTTTCATTTATTATTATTATTGTATATTTTAATTTTTATATATATTTAAGTTAGTTTTATTTAATACTTGCACACTGTACATTTTGTTTGATTTGTCCTTTAAATGGCTTGTCTGTTGGACAATAAAGATATTATATTATATTATATCATGGAACGATAAAGCTTCAACATTTAAAAAAATTTTTTAATGCTCCTACAGAGACTAGTAAGCTATCTAAATAAGTCAATAAGCATTTGGGATGACTACTATTGTACATAGAAAGCTATATGGAGTAACGTGCCATGTATAGTCTCCATAACAATTTTTCTTACCTAACAATACGCATTAAGTCTACGGGTTTATGGAGGTCCGAGGATAATTCAAATGTTAATAACACCTGTTTACAACGCGTTTCGAGTATATCAACTCTCTTCAGGTAAACTGTGGTATTATTAACGAACTTATTGTCTGTGGGTTGCCTAATTCAGCAAAGAATAAAAAAAGAATACCTCCATCTATCGTCCAAACATAATTGTCTGAATGAACGAAGTTCGTGTTTATCCTGCCAAATGTACGAGGGAGCGTTTTTATATTCGCGGAATGGGGGACAAGGGGTGGAAATAAAAAAACCAAATTATTTTTCTTTTTCAATATATTCACCTGCAAGACGGATACATTTTTCACATCTTTCAATTAATTTATTTATACCCTCATAAAAAAATGATTTCTCTTTATCTGCAAAATACGCCGAAACTGCCTCCTTGACTTCATCATCGGCAGTAAATTTTTTACCCCGCAGCTCTTTTTTCATTTTCGGAAACAGGTAATAATCACTCGGGGCCAGGTCTGGGCTGTAGGGTGGGTGATTCACAATTTCGAAGCCCACCTTATGCAGGGCAGCTAACGCAACGCGGCTCTTGTGGACGGGCGCATTGTCGTGCAAAAGCAGAACTCCTTTTGTCAATTTTCCCCGTCTTTTCTCTTTAATGGCTTCTTTTAGTCGCTCTAATATTGAAGCGTAATATTCTCCGGTTATAGAAACACCTTTATCTTTATAATCAATCAACAATATTCCTTCCGAGTCCCAAAATACCGTTGCCATGAGTTTCCCAGCTGATTGTGACACTTTAAATTTCTTGGGAGGTGCTGTGCCCTTTTTATGCCACTGCATGGAGTCTTGTTTGGACTCAGGTTCATAATGATGAACCAAAGTTTCATCTCCAGTAACAATTCCACTCAATACACCATCCTTGTCTTCATTACAGAGGTCCAAAAATGCACGCGAACACTCTACGCGCTGTTGTTTTTGCGGCGGCGTGAGCATTTGGCACCCATCTTGCGCTGACCTTAGATATGCCGAGATGATCGTGTAGGATTTTAAAAATTGTTGTATCGGATACTCCAACCATTTCTGCGAGTTGTTTCGTCTTTAGTCGAGCATCTTCGAGTACAATTTATTCAACTTTTTGGATAAGTGCTGGCGTGGTCACCTCAATGCTCCTGCCTGGCCTCGGATCGTCTTCAAGGGATTCCTTTCCTTGTTTAAATAAACTATACCACTAGTACACCATGGTTTTTCCTGGACGAGAGTCGCCGTAAACCAATGACATCTCATTCATTATGGTCGCGACTGATTTTCCTTGCCTGGTAAGGAACTTTATAACGGCACGATATTCGATTTTTTCCATATTTCACTTTTCACTCCTGATTATGTTACTTGGATGACGATAGCTCAAAGACTAACTGTCTAATAACAATGAAACTTCGTATTTATACTAATCATTAGTCGCTGCACAGGCCACACCCCCAATGCGCCTACTCACCCCTCTACAACCCGTTCATTCCGCGAATATAAAAAGGCTCCCTCGTACAATCATAACCACACAAAACTTTACAATCTGAATTTTTTCTCAATATTTTTAGGCCCAACCGTAACGATATCAGACAGGAAAGAGCTCTATGTTTCATGAAAATAAACAAATGAGCAATTACATATAACGCACATATATATGTAATTCAAGTAGGGTTAAAGTTGGTTTTCATTTTCGACCGGACAACAAAAAATTTTAAACAACTACATTCTCTCTCTCGCTGTTTAGGTAATATTAAAAAAATAAATTTATGGCAAAATAGCGAAGAATTGTGAAACGTGAGTGAGTAACGAACTTTCACACTGCATTTTGTGTAACGTTTTCTATAGAATATTTAATTTTGTTAACGTAATATTAATTCCGAGATTTAATATTTTAAGTAAAAGTTTCGGCGACATGCCTTTTGATGTCTTTTCAGCCTACATAGTTCGTTATCACTGGAGAATTTTGATTGGTCAGTGCCTTAGGATGTCTTGATAGTGTTTCACTGTATTTGACAGTATATTTTTGTATCAATACCTTCACTGATACAAAAGGGAAGTTACGTTGGATAACACTATTGTAAATATAGTGCATTAACAATGATTCCCTGTATTTTATTCTGGAACCTTTGTATAATGGTCATGTTTGAGTTGTCAGCAGATCTGTTTCCTTAATGAAACTTACGGAGCCTTTAATAAATCGGTAATTTATGATTCAGCACCTGCCCGGCAAGCAGTGGACAGGGGTTCGATTCTCCTCCGACGACATGATTTGCTCTGTAATTTCTGTCCTAATTAAAATGGTGTAATTAGCAGAAAATTTCGAATTTTGATTCGACTCATCATATTCACTTCATAAGATTCCCATTCCAATGAGACAAAGAAGCGCAAGAACCAAAAAAGAATATCCCATCTTTACTTAATTCAATTTGAACTCGAAAAAGTGCTGTCGATATTTTTAATTATTCCAGATTTTTTGTAAAATAATTATATGATTAACATGAGCTTTTTCAAAAAGTTCGAAATTTTCGTATGATCAAGCACTTTTTCGACGATTATCTTCAATCAGTAATCTAGTAATCGAACATTTATCATCATCCACATAGTTCTTTTCATATATAAATCGTCGATTAAACACAAAAATTTGTGTTTGTAATAAATAATTGTTCCCCAAGTCATTTTAAACATTGAAAGCGTTTCTATAGCACACACAAAACTTAATTCTGAATCTTCATTCTTTATTTTTCAACGGAAATATACAAGCCTCTGAAGAAACACGTTGTAGCTTGATCTCTAGCGATTGAAATGTCACGAAATTTTTACAGATTATTTAGGAAGATTGACATTTAATACATCAATTTTTCAACAACAGGTGGCGCCACTGATTTCTTTTAAATAAAGTCCAAAAATCAACATTACAATTGCTATTAGTTTGTTTTAAAGAAATCTAGAGAATATGAAACATGTACTATATAATCTAACATAACGTAAGTTAAGTAAGCTCTTATTGCGAAGACAATAAAATGATTCAATTTCAGGCATCAGGTGCCAAATGTATTTACATAACGAATGAAGATACACATAGGAATTGATATCAGTGTTAGAGAAGTCGGTCAGGCTCTGTTAGACAGTTAGAGTACTCCTGGTATCTAACAATATACAACATTAATATCAATAGCAGAACGTAATACGGCGTTGTCTGAATTAGACATGATTAGCATATTATATCGCCCCATAAGCAAAGTGAGTTGAGTACATACAAATTGCATTGCATACGTATGATTAGGGCTTAATTCGCTAACTGTACTCAGTGAACGAAGAGGGGCCCACACTAAGGGATATCCGAGCTAATAGAATTATCGGGTCCCCTATGATCGACTTACTCTCTGCAGCGCTACGTACTCGTCTCTGTGTACAGCAACTACATACGACTCGAATGGTTTACTGGATAACTCACCGACTGATGACTGTTGACATTGTACCTTCCTTCTTGCGTGCGTATAGCCACGGGCTTTCTGAATCTGTTATACATTCGAATACGACATGATTACTTCATTACTCCCATATCTATATGATAATTCGAAGCATCGGAGTGCATAAACTCTAAAAGGATAATATGCGGTTCATTCTGATTTTAATCGCTGATTGCATTCGTGTTACCTTTGAGTTGCATTCGACATCACGAAAAGCATTGAATTTAGTGTAAAAGGAAGACGAGAGTTTATAGGTGCATCTCGAATGTATATTATACGTATTTTAAGCGTAGTTTTTTGAATTTAATAAACGAATTTCAAATATCTAATAAAATAAAATATATAAATAACAAACACTAAAATTAATTGTGAGAGTGACCGCTATGTGGAGGTGAATGTAACCGTAAATTCCTTATTTACTTTAGTTAAGCTTTGATAATTATATTATTTTTGTATTGTGCCTAATATACAGGGTGTTTCAAAAAGAATATACGTATTTCGAATGCATATGTTTATTAATCTTTAAGACATACGAATATGAAACTTTACGCACATATTTACGAACCTCTTAAGTTCAGATTACAGATGTTCAATATGTCCTCGATCAGCGGCACGAACAATATCACGTCGGTACTCAAATTCCTCCCATACTCGGGCAAGCATGTCCTTCTTCACTGATGTTATGGCAGTACGGATCCGGTTTTTCAACTCTTCCAGGTTCTGTGGGACTGGTGGTATATAAACGTTGTCTTTAATGAAACCCCACAGGAAGAAGTCACAACACGGTGTCAAATCCGGTGACCGTGGAGCCCAGCTGAGACATGCTAAGTAGCCAGCTCCTTGACAAATCCAGTGAGGGGGTGCCCCGTCTTGTTGAAAAATGAAGTTGTCTTCGTACAGCCTCGGAAACAAACAGTTGACCGTGACGGCCGTGGAGCCCAGCTGAGACATGCTAAGTCGCCAACTCCTTGACGAGCAATCCAACGGTTCGGTAGAGTTTCATTCAGATATTCACGCACTTGGAGACTCCAGTGAGGAGGTGCCCCGTCTCGTTGAAAAATGATCTTCGTGCAGCCTCGGAAACAAGCAGTTTTGTAACATAGCGAGATACTGGTGACTGTTAACCGTGTTTCCATCAAACAAGAATGAGCCGTAAACAGATGATTGGGATATCGCACAAAACACATTGATTTTAGGCGAATCTCGTACATGTTCAATGGCTGCCTGTGGGTTCTGTAGACCCTAAATTCGAAAACTGTGTTTGTTTACCAGACTACTAACATGGAAAGTCGCTTCATCACTGAACACGATGCGTTGTGCGAAAGTGTTATCATTGTCAATAGCGTCATGAATCCCATTACAAAATGCCACACGTTTGCGCTTGTTATCAGGACACAGAGCTTGTAACAACTGTAACTTGTAAGGCTTCATAACCAATCGACGTCTCAAAAAAGGCCAAATTGTTGTTGTAGGCAGTTGTAACTCTCGACTGGCACGACGAGTTGATTTTGAAGAATTACGTTGGAAAGCAGTTTGAATTCGTGCAACATTTTCTTTAGAAACACGAGGGCGGCCAGGACTCTTTCCTTTACATACACATCTTGTATCTACAAACTGCCGATACCATCTGCGAATGTTCCACCCATTCCGAGGATCAATTTGGTAGCTCAACCTGAATCGTCTTTGCACTGTTATCACGGAATTGCGCTTCGCAAACTCGAGAACACAATAGCCGAGCGCAGCGATCTATAGTTTGGACAAAATAATACTTTGTAATACATATATTTTTTTTGAAACACACTGTATTTTCTATATTTGAAAAGAGATAGCTGTAAAAATACATACATATTTATATGACAGTGATAATACACTTTGTGCAAAGCTTTTCTTTTCAGTGCTTTTCTAGTTGTTAATTATGAGAAAAACGTATACTGCATGTCACCATCTTGTGGGCCATTAACTGTGCTTTATTTACAGTTACTACCACATAAAGGATAACGATGTACACGAAAATATATCTGTCGAGTTCATGTAGGATGATCTTTACGCCATGTAAACAAAATATTGGCAGTCCGAGGATGCCTATGATTCACAACATAATATAAATACACACATGCACACACACATACACATATATTATATATAGATATATAATAGGAGAAAGAAATTTCCCGTCATTCAGGGAGAATCACTCGTAAAAAATAAAGAATAATAAACAAAAGATGTAGTTATTAAAAAAGTTAAGGCTTTAAGTGACATTGACGAAGGTTAAAATAAACATATTACTTACCATAAATAAATGGATAAAAGTCATTGAGTATTTAAAATCAGTGTTGCTTTGGGAACATTAAAAACTATTTCCAATAAATATAAACAGTGTTAAGAAGAAATTGCAATTTTAAAAACAAAAACAAAGAAACGAATAGTATATATGTGAACATTTTCATTAAAGTGAAATAAATTAAATCTATTTTGAAACACCATTATGTTTTATGTATATTATTTTAGATAAATCTTCTTTAAAACGAATTCTAACAGGAGTACTATCAGAACACATTGGAGGTTGGTCCTAAATTGAATCAAAATTGATAGGTGTCGCTGTTAATGGAATAATAAAAATTATCAAATGTGAAACCGGTTATCGTGGGTCCCCCTCTTCACGGCATCCTTGATTTAGATCCTGCTTGATTGTTACTCCACTCGTTTGACAAGTGATGTGCAAATTGGTAGTGTACGGATCATCCATTTAAATTTCATTAAAGGAATGTTATGCTAATATGAAAATTGCAGGTACCATATCGTACTTCAAGAGCGTTTCTAAATTGTTTCATAGAAATTAATTTAATTTAATAACGACAGATGCCGCCGGCTGTAATTCGATATAAAAACTAAGACAGGATGGGAGTTCAAGCAGATTTGAATTACGAAAACTAAAATGAACATTATTCGAAATTTTAAGGAAAAAGGGTAAAAGATTATAACTTAAAACCTTTAAGTATAGAAAATGTGAAAGGAGTCAATGAGTTTATATAAGAAGGAGATGTGAGAAAGAAATTAAGTCTTATATAAATGGCAAAAAGTGTAATTTCAAACTTAAACTTACTATCGAGAGACCGATAAATCGCAAGAATCACATAAAATAATAATAAAATTCTGAGGAAGGCAATCTATACAAAAGGTACTAGGAAAGTTTTGCAATATGACGCAACAATGAATCGTGGGAAGCTGCTTGCTGCTACTTGTTGAGACATGTTCATACGTGCATAGTAGCTGCCGCGCCATGTCGATTGGCTCAGTTATTCATTAGCAGTGAGAGTGTAAAGTGCTTGCGATGGCATCGTGGTCACGAAATGAGATAAGGGCAGTTTTGCGATATAATTTCGTGCGGGGTTTAAACATATACCAGTGCTTCGAAGAAATGACTCTTGCACTAGGTGATGCTTGTCCATATCGCACAACGATATTCAGGTAGTATAGAGAATTCTAAAGGGGAAATTTAACTGAGGAGGATGCTGAGAGGCCAGGAAGGCCACGATCGTTGGTTACGGAGGAAAACGTTACTACTATGAAGAAAATGCTTGGCGACGACAGACGACTTACCTAGCAACAGACAGAGGGTACTTCAGGCCTAAATGCACCAGCAATTCATTCGATTCTGAATGATCATTTGTACGTGAAGAAACTTTGTTCTCTCTGGGTGCCTCATCGACTGACTGAGGAGTAGATGACACGACGTGTAACTTTGTGCCGAGTGATGCTAAAAAAGTTTAATAAAGGACAATCTTGGTATGTGAACAATATCGTGATGACGAGTCTTGGCTGTACAATTACGATGTACCGACCAATACTCAAAACAAAGTCTGGGTCTTTGATGATGAGGACACACTCGTAGTTGTCAGAAAATACCGATCTGTAAAGAAGAAAATAATAGCTGTATTTTTCAAATCGAGTGGAATTGTGACGATGATCTTCTGCGGGCTTGGGACAACGAGTGTGCTTTACTCCTTAGTGAAACTTGACAGAACTGGTTTAAAGATTGCTTTCAGAGGATGGAGAAGTATATTGAGTGTAGAGGAAATTACTTCAAAAAATTGAATAAACAAAGCTGTACTGCAAAACTTTCCTAGTACCCTTTGTATATATATATATATATATATATATATATATATATATATGAAATAAAGTACTTATTTATGTACTCTATTTCAATGGGGTTATCTCTTACGTATCGTTTTTAATCGTCTAGCTCATATGTTTATATTTTTTCAAAATAAAAATGCTTTGTTGAATAATAATGACTTTAAACAATGAGATCTGTCTCAGAAAGGTGTGAATAACATGCTTAACTAAGTGTGTATGTTGATGGTTCGTACATGTAACCAGACAGAAATAGAATCCTTATCTTCAATCACTTTTTCATTGTAATAATATTCAACATCGTTGAAAATATCTAATTTCCTGCTAATATTGAGCTGAATCTCTTGAATATCTTTTAAATAAATCATTAAACACTTGAATACTTCTTCTTTGGATTTTAATTTTAGTGATGTTTAACTTTATTTTAATATATGTTCAACTTTTTAAATTCAAATAAATAATGGTTACTTTAATCCATTTACATCTATTGTAGAAATGAATTCTGGATATAATTTAAATTAAACAAGTAAATAAAACTAATTAATATTTTAAAATATTAAATATATTAATAGTAAATAAATAAACAAATATATAAATCATATAAAACATTTTTATGACAAAATAACAAAAATATATAGAAAAACTTTGAATATTTTAAATTCAAAATTTAATAGTTTAACTTGTATCCCCATTAGTATATCAGAAAACTGTATTTCCATTACAGAAAACTTTATATATTCGAACTAATATGAATATAGGCTCTTTTAAATATTTTAACTTTGTTTAACTGAATACAATCTAAACTTTTAACACAACATACTACTAACGTCATGAAAATTATTATCCCTACAATATATTAAAAACTTTATTCGTCTAAGGTCTTCATTATTTCTACATCGTCCTATTGTTCTACCATTCTCTTCTAGGTGTAGTTTTCGAAAAATTCTGCTCTAACTTCATTATGGTCAACGCATAATATTCAATCCAACAAATGGCTGTTACGCATATAACACTTAATCTTCGAGGTACATAACACTGTTTGTAACACCTGTTTTTGTTTTGATTTAGACACTTAAAATTTGCTGATCTATCGTATTAACTTTAATAATTTTATTCTCTTGGTAAGTATTGTTTATTTTTAATTCATCACAACATCACGTATTATTGTTAATATAACACTCATTCTTACTGACGTGTTTATAAAATTTATATAATTTTTGTCATGGTACTGCTACAAAATGAATGAATCAAATTTTATCGCTACTGATTATATATATGTATCCACCAACAAAAACAAAGCGACAAATCCCGAAGATACAAATAAAAAAATCCAAATATCGTTCTAAGAAATGAATTTTAATACGAGGGATGTTTCCAAAGTTCTGGAAATTACATATAATTTTTATAATTTTGTTAATTTTCGTCAATATTACAATGTCGTTTTTCAACATAATCTCTATTTAACTGAATACATTTATCCCAACGATAAACTAATTTTTTTAAGCCGTCCTCAAAGAAGTTTTTCGGCATCTTGTCGATCTACCTATTTATGGCATGTTTTACGACAGTTATTTTTCAAATCGAACACCCCGTAAGGGTTTTTCAAATCTGGAAACAGATGGTAATCACTGGGTGTAAGATCCGGGGAATAAGATGGGTGTGGCAGCAATTCCCATCGTAAATCGTTCAAAACATCCTTCGTTTTTCTTGCGGTGTGTTGTCTTGCATTATCCTGTTGCAATAACGGACACTTGTGCAACTTTCCAGGCCGTTTTTTGACTAGTGCCTGTTGCAGTGGTCCGGATAATAAATTTGAATAATATTCTGCATTAATTGTAATACCTCTCGGCAGATAATCCATGAAAATAATCCTTTCGCAATCCCAGAATACAGTAAGCATTACCTTTCCAACAGACGGAACTGCACACGCCTTAAGTGGAGGTCCTTCTTCAGATTTGCGCCATTCCTTGGATTGACTTTTCGTCTCAGGATTGAAATAAGGAATCCACGTTTCGTCAGTGGTTATTATTCGTTGCAAAAATTCATCACCGTAACGGACTAACAGCTCTTGAAGTTGACGACAAGTATCGGACCTATTGAGTTTCTGTTCTGGTCCCAACAGCTTTGGCACCCAGCGCGCCGAAACCTTGCTAACCCCCAAACAATCATGCAAGATGCCATAAACTCGTCGTGTACCTATCCCTAGGTGTACACTAATTTGACGAATAGTCATTCACCTGTCGTCTTTCAATAGGTTTTCGATGGCAGTAATGTTTCTTTCATTTAGCGACGTGTTTGGCCGCCCACTGCGTGGATCGTCTTCTAGTGATGTTCTACCGGCTATAAAACGATCGATCCACCGATAAACAGTACTTTTGGATTCTGCAGATTCACCAAATACTCCTTGCAGACGTCTAATAATTTCTGACGTTTCCACATCTTCTTTCCACAAAAAGAAAATTATCGCTCTTTGAGATTTTGCCGCGTGTTCCATGGTTACAAAAACAGTGCTACTAAAACGCGTCTACATCAGTTGAATACCTGAATCAGACTGAACAATGTTGCACTAGATAATTGCATAAACATGTCAAGACTTGTCTGGCATCAATAACATTGCGTATAAGTTCTGCGTAATTTAATTGTAGCACCAATTCCCACAATATTGGAAACAGTCCTCGTATGTATCTACCAACAAAAACGAAGCGACAAATATCAAAGATACAAATAAGAAAATCCGAAAATCGTTCTAAGAAATGAATTTTAATATACTGAATTTTTATTCGTTTTTGAATAAGAATTTGAACATGAAATTCAGATTCTCCGAAATTTAGTTAATCAGGTACTCAAGTTTCATGTTTCACTCAAATAAAGTATCTAAAATTTTAATTTTGACTTGTCAAAACTCAATTTAAATTCATAAAATATGTTGTCTTAAAGCATTATACTCTAATATACACATTCCAAATTCTATTATAGGACTTCCATTTTTATGAAAAATGTTATCTTTCTCTAAAATAAATATATTAGATGTAACTGATAGTTTATTTAATTGATTTGCGTTATACCTTTTAATAACTGGATTTATCTCTTTAAAATCAATTTATTCCAATAATACCTTAAATGATTTTGAAACTTACATTTGAATTTCTGTACA
Organism: Dermolepida albohirtum; assembly: GCA_031893035.1. NCBI lineage: Eukaryota > Metazoa > Arthropoda > Insecta > Coleoptera > Scarabaeidae > Dermolepida > Dermolepida albohirtum. The sequence goes on along the minus strand of JAVIWB010002881.1, from coordinate 107,093 downwards.
CAAATATTCTATTTATTTCAAACTGGTCGATAAATTTTACGATAACCTTCTTATTGACAATAACATACTATTATTGTACATATGAATTGATTCTAAATATGTATTTTTTAGGCTCATGAGTTCTTTGTGCGACCAGACATGAGAATACAATAGAATACTTCAACAACAATTATACATTATTTACAAAAATATACAAAAACGATATATTGTTTATATGTTTTGAATTTAAGAAAGTTTAAATGTATGTCTATGAATATTTTATTAAATGAGATTATTTTAGTGTTGAATACTAAGTACTTAAGTTTAATATAGCATTAATGTTATGCATGTTTAATATGTACATTCGATATTGGCATTTTTAACGATGTGTGCTATTGATTGATATACGAATTTCGTTTAATTTGCTAGATGCGTTTAATAAGTGATTAAAGTAATTAATACTTCTAATAAAAATTACATTACTGTGTATACATACGCACACACACAAATGTATATATATATATATATATATATATATATATATATTGTAATGTATACAATGAGTCAGAGTCGTCTCGGGTATCCGTTGTCGTTGTATTATCCTTTGAAGAATAGTTTCTTCTCTGACGTTTCGATAAAATTCGATTCATTTTTTCCTTAAGCTAATACTGGGACAGTCACCGTTCTAAGAAGCATAACAAACTGTCCTAAAAATGATAATATAACGACCCGGGTTACCCGAAAAGACTCTGACTTATATATGTATATATATATATATATATATATATATATATATATATATATATATATGTGTGTGTGTATGTATATATATATAACGGGTCTTCCAATAGGGACTTCCAAACTTTGACAGTTGATAGCGGCCATATTGTTGAAGCTGCATCTGTCGAATTGGCTGTCATTTATTCAGTCTGGTTTGCCAAATCACCATGGACAGATATATGCAGCTAACGTTCAACAACACGTGCAAATGATAAAATTGTTTTATCAAAATTGGTGTTCTGTTCCAGCAACGTTCAGCGCGCTTCACCCATTTTACAGTTGCCATAATCGTCCTACCAAGAGGATTATTGGCAGTGTGGTGGATAATTTGAGTCTACTGGTTCAGTAAACACTGACCCAACACCCGTACGACGACGAAACGCAAGATCTGCTGAAAACATCGCCTCTGTCCGTGAGAGTGTTCAGGAGAAACCGAGGCAGCCGATTTCACGTCGCTCACAAGAACTCGGCCTTTCTTTTGGCCTGAATTGGATGATATTGACACTAACGACATGTGGTTTCAACAAGACGGCGCTACGTGCCACACAGCTCATGCCACATTGGACATTCTGCACGAGCGATTTGAGGGCAGTCATCTCACGTGGAGGTGATGTGAACTAGCCACCGAGATCGTGCGATTTGACCCCGTTAGACTTTTCTTGTGGGGTTTTCTTAGGTTGCAGGTCTATGCGAATGAGCCACAAACCACAGTGACCCTCAAAGCGAACATAACGAATGCCATCGATCAAATTCAGCCTAGTTTATGCGACAGAGTCATGGAAAATTGGATATTTCGGATGAGCGCCACCCAGCGAAGCCGCGGCGGACATTTCCCCGTTGTTATATTCCATACATAATGGTATCGATAGGTCTTTCAAATGAATAAAAAATTTCGATGATATCTCACACACACTTTGTTTTATTTAAATTTAAGGATAAGAAGCGCTTAATGAAAGACCCGGTATACATATATATATATATATATATATATATATATATATATATATATATATATATATATATATATATATATATACGTTTCCGGATTGTTGTTTTATACTCATTCACTTTCCTCTTTTTCCAGAGGTTTTTATCATACCTGTTAGTGTTTTGTAACGCTTTATTCTTTACATGAAAGAACATCATTAGACCTAAGAAGATAACAAAGCACAGCCCCGGAATTAGAAAAAGTAAATCTCCACCAGTAATGAATAATCTAGTTTCATGTCTTCGTTGATTTTACAAAAACATAATTAGACTTGAAGACAACAAAGAATAGTTCGACAATGACAAAAACAATTCTTCACTTCTTATAAACATCCATACGCAAATCAAAGAAATCAATATGAGTCAACGCAACCAGTTTAGAAAGAGTTTACCATTTTTTTATCATAAAATGTGAAGAATATGTATCAAACTGGTTACTCTATGCAAATTCGTAGTTTTTTGTAGTTTGCAAATAAATAATTTTAAATTTTTTTTGTTTAATTTTAGAAATTTGAATTTCATTTCGCCAGTGTTCTGGCTACTTCAATGGAGTGAGTAGATTGAAGTAGCCAGACGCTGGCGAAATGAAATGAGAAAAACGATGGACAAGGAAGCCGATCCGTAACATCGCGGATTGGATAGACCGCGACCACGGAGAGGTAAACTACTACCTTACCCACTTCCTCAGCGGACACTTATTCTTCAATGCATACCTGACCAGAATGCATAAAATTGAAGACGCAGCTTCCCAATACTAAGACTCTGCAGAAGACGATACTCAACACGCCTTCCAGTGCGAAAGGTGGACCGAATATAGAGACGCGCTACAAGAGGAAATACATCCTTTGACGCCAAATTACGTTGTGGAAGTAATACTGTCTGGAAACAACCGCTGGCAGTAGATTGCCAAGTTCTAGGACGCTGAGAACGCAGAAAAGAATGGCGGTAACCAATCTAATTATGAGATGCTATTCTGAAGTAATACAAACAGCGGGTCCGAGACGAAAGTTCACCTTGCCAAAATGAGATTTTTTAATGGATGCGAGCCTTATACACACGGGCAGTTAGTCCCTTCCCTAATGGTGTGATTAGGCATTTTTCCTCAAAAAAAAATCCCGATTCAATAATATGGTTAATATTTAGTAATCTTTAAATCAAAATTTGACTCCGGTATTTTTAAAATCCTTAAATGTTTTTGTTGAGCAAAGTTCTGACGTATTTCCAGGATCATTTTCAAGTGACTCCAACATAGGACTTTACAAATCAATGTCGTCCAGTTCATTTATGTAGGATAACCTTACAATAAACTTTTTCTCGTTATTTAAAGTTCAGGTTTAAACTTGTATTAAATTACAATGCAGATTTTATTGCTACTCATTTTGCGTAATTCAAAAATATAGGCACGTCGATGTACTCCACCGAAGAAGATATTATCCATCACCCGATGCTAATAAATTCGTTAAAATCACAAATTTATTTCTTATCACAAATATTGCACGATATTGCACAATATTACTATCTAATTATATTAGGAGGCTATTGGATTCGATACATTTGTTAATTTATGTTTAATGAATTAAATTACTGATTTAAATCTATTGTAGCGTCACACAATAACATAAAATGGACCTAAATTGGGACCACAGCATCGCAAGCATATATTCGTTGTTTTTAACAGTAGCTTAAGAGTCGCTTTTGTGTATCTGCACATATGTATGCGTAGAAGAAAATGAATAGATTAGCATGGAGTAACTTCTCAATTAATTCAATTTTAAATGCGAACAATAATTTTTATTAACTTATGACCAGTGGTGGCTTAATTTGTGTAATGTGTATAGCACAACCAAGGTTAAACTCATTGTTGAATATTATATTTGGAAAATTTTATAATTTTTTTAATTTTAAATGCAATAAGAGTATAAATTAAGGCATATTTTTAGTTACGCAATAACTGTTTAATGTTTAATGTTAGATAAAATTATTAATATAAATTGGAGTCCTCTATTTGTTAAACAAATTAGATAAACACATTGAAAATGAATATAACATACAACTTAATAATTTGTGGAGCTGTATATTATGAAGCAAAAACTTTTTCTGTAGTTTTTAACTTTTAAATTTAAACATTTTCCAAGAACATTAAGAAAAATACGTATAATTTTCGAAAAATAAAAAAAAAATTGTAGAATTCTTTCAAATATGGCGTCGAATAATTTTTGTTAACAAAATGTATTGATTAGTCTTTAGTCCAATATAAAATTCCAAACGTCAGAGGGTAAGACGCCGTCGTGGAGAGCGACGTGATATTGGATTTGCTGTTGAGAGGCATGTACACAGGACTGTTGGAGTAATGGTTTGGGGGGCTATTGCATATGGAAGCCGATCACCTCTTCTGTTTATTCGGGGCAGTATGACATGTTGATGACGTCCTACAAACGACTTTATTGCCTTATCTAGATGGCCGTCCACACGTCCTTTTTCAGCAAGACAACGCGCGTCCACATATTGCTCGTTGTACTATGGACTTTCTACGAGAAGCTGGCGTTAATGTTTTGCCGTGGCCACCCCGTTCACCGGATTTAAATCCCATCGAACATGTGTGGGATATAATGGGGAGAAGACTGACCAATTTGAACCATCCTCCACAAACTCTGGCACAGTTAATCCACCACGTTCAAGTTGCTTGGAACGAGGTGCCACAAGCAGACATCGACCATCTTATTTTGTCGATGCCTAGACGTGTACAGGAGTGTCTACAGCTACGGGGTCGCCAAACACATTATTGATTCTTTTTCAAATTAATGTTAATAAAATTTCTTGGAAATCTGATCGTTTCATTCTTGACTTAAGCTTATCACATTACCAAAAAATCACGTCCAGGAAACTATTCCTTCTAGGTGTAACACTTCTAATGTCATTGAGTATATTTTTTTATTTATAATAAAAATTATAAGTTAATATTTTCCAATAATTATTACTATAAATTTTATTCTTTTAGTTTTGAGTTTTCTGACCAGTATGTAATATTGACACTCAGTCTATATTAACGACGTTTCGGAAGGGGCGCCCCTTTTCAAGTTACTTATTTTTTTTTTAAACTGTAATACATCTACTTTATCACATATATATTTCTATTTGATGGATATTGTTAATAATAGTGTTTAAAAATATATCAATATTTATGAGTACGTACACTTTTTTCGCCTGTTGAATATTGTAAATTTACACAACCCACACAAACATTTTTAAGTTAACAAAATTATACCGTGTTTTTGTGTGTTTATACTTATGTATGGACGTGACGGAACTGTTATGTATGTACATTTAGTAGATTCTGCAGGTACGTGCTATTTCTTTCCTCCCCTTTCCCTCCCGCATCTATATATGATTTTCAAGTGCATGCATGGGTGTAAATTTACGTTGATAAATGGATGTATATACAAGGAGATGCAGGCAATTTATTTTCTAAGGAGTAAGTTATGTTGAATGTCACTAATATCGACAATATCTCTTCTATCATTTATTATGTTTTCATCTTTTTTTGTGTATATCTTTAATTAGATGTTTGTTGCAATTATTTTCTACTTTGACAATTTCGATATTGTTAAAGTCGAATTTACATTTTGTTCCAATGCTTATTTAGACAATACTGCTTGAAAAGCCTTAATAAAAAAAATAAAATTTATATTGTTGATTGTTGAGGTCGCTATTTTATAAAAGTGTGTTTCATTGAGGAATAAATAAAACACTTTGTGTGCGAAATTTTTGAAGGCGTTTTATTTATTCCTTTTCAGTTATTTATAGCTTTAATAAAACCACCAACATATTAAAAACGAAAAGGAAAAGAATACGTTAATAAATATAACTAAGTATATACACTGCAGGCTATAAGTGAGGGATCACTTATCATAAATAACAAAACACTTGTATTTTAGACACATCCCTTAGCCTTTTATCTGTTTTGGTGAGAATAATTGAAATAACAGTTGTAAATGTAACTCTGACAAGGATAATTCGGATTATTATTATAAGTTAGATAAATATATTTGTTTCTGAAAAATATTGTAAATCCTTTTAATAGTATTATGGCGACTATTTAATAGAAATATTTTATATATCCCAATAAATTTAATAGGGTTTACAAGGCAATATTATTATAATGGTATTAGGAATTCATAGTAAACTATTTAGCAATTTAAAAATTAGTTTTCGTGCAGCATTTGTCCGAGTAAGTTGCAATACGAGTATTTGAGAACAGACGTAAAAGTAACTTATAAAAATGCCGAAAAGAAAGGAACTTAGCACAGAAACTCGTAGTTCTATAATAACGCTACATGGTGAAAAATTTTCACTGCCGCAAATAGCCCAAAAGTTAAATTTATCTTATCACGCGGTGCAAGGAACAGTGAAACGATATTCACAAAGTGGATCATTACAACCAATAAAACGTTGCGGAAGGCCAAGGGTAACTACCATACAAGAGGATTTGCGCCTAAAAATACTATCAAAACGAAATAGGCGCCTCACAGCTCCTCAGCTTCGAGCATAGCTGTATGAAAGCCGTCGAAAGCCGTTGTCACTGACTACTGTAAAACGACGTTTGACAAAGGCGAGACTACATGGACGTATTGCAGCTCGAAACCCATTATTGAATCCACGAAATCGTAAAAAACGGTTACAATGGGCCCAAATGTGGAAGCAGGTGTTATAGACAGATGAGTCAAAGTTCCGAGTGTTTGGTAGTAATCGACGAGTTTTCGTTCGAAGACAAGTGAGTGAAAGGATGTTACACGAATGTGTAGTGCCAACTGTTAAACACGGGGGAGGTTCTGTGCTTGTTTGGGGATCCTTTTCCTTTGATAGTGTCGGAGATTTGTACCGCATTGAAGGCATTTCAAAAAAAGGGGAGTACCTGAAGATTTTGGAGGAACATGCAATTCCGTCTGGATTTAGGTTAATTGGTGAAGGTTTTCACATACAACAAGATAATGATCCCAAACACACTTCCCAACTTTGTAAAAACTATGTGAATCAAAAAGAGGAGGAAGGGGTGCTGATAAATATAATTTGGCCACCACAATCACCCGATCTCAACCCTATCGAATTACTGTGGGCTGAATTAGATAGAAACGTGAGAGAAAGCTGTCCACAATCGCAGAAACAGCTTTAGGAGCAACTTACGAGGGTGTGGAATAATTTACCAATGGATACGCTCCAGAAACTTGTATCGCGACTGCCTAATATTTGTAAAGAAATCATTAAGCGCAGAGGTGGATACTTCGACGGAAGTCGAATATGATAAGAAATTCTACAGAATATGTTGAAATTATTTTATATTATAAGGAAAACTGTTCATTTGTCTCGTAGATATAGTTTTGTAAAAATATACGTTTTATTTCACTAGGCGTGCATGTTTTTTTAAGTTTCATCTACTAATCCCTCACTTGTGGCCTATAGTGTATATAAAATAATAAAATATAAATAAAATTAAATCTTAAAGAAAAGTGAAATTAAAATCTTTTTCCCCTTCTGTATTTACTTTAATACTTATTGTAGAGTAAATCCAAAATTTAATTACTTCCCTTTCTTTCAAAAATCAAGAGAAGTATTACAAAGAAAAGCTTACATCTAACAAATATTGTAAAACGAAAACTAGAATAAATTAATAATTTTTTTTGCAATGCAATCAATTATTTGTGACCAAGAACATTGTCTCGTAAAAAATAGACTTTCGACAAGTTTTTCGCGGCGTTTTTCCTATGGACGATATGAAGCCACGTTCAAACCATGTGTGTACTGCTTCTGGAATATATTGGAGGTTAATTCTTTGATGTTCCCAAATCGCATCATTGGAAGAATTAATATTTTTAGGAGTGATTACAGAAATTGGTCACCCAGAACGGGAATTACTTTTAAAATCTGATCTTCCTCCCATAAATTCCCTAACCCAGTTTTTAATAGTGGGTTGTTAAGGATACTTCCTAAGCTTACTGTCTTGAAGCAAAAATTTCGTTCGAAAAACCGTTTAAAATTGACAGAAACTCGTCTAGAAACACAGTGATATTTATATCGTTTGTAACAGAACTCGATTGAATATATCCATGAACAATATCCATCTTGTATACCATTACGAAAATACGGTGTACCAATTAAGGTCTCTTAAACCACGATAAGTACTCTTCCAGCTGGCATTAGTACTGTTGTTCACAATACGTAGGTAATAATAATACGAAATTAAGAAACAAAACCAACAACATAAATAAATCAAACGTCAGTACTAAAAATTAACCTCCATCTATAGTTAACGTAAACGTTGTAGCTACAACGAACTGTTAAAGTTAACAAGTCAGTTGAAAAATGAAATTAAGCCGAGAACATTTTTGCGGAATAATTTTTGAAGACAATTATCGTGACATATTGCTAGATTGAAGCATTATTGGAGATTTCAAAAACCTCTATTCAAAAAGTTTGCATAAAGAATTGTGTGTAAAAAAATTAGTTCCCCGTTGGATACCGCATCTGTTGCCCGAAGAACAGAAAGTAGCTAGAGCTAGCAACTCTAGATCAACGCCGAAAACTCTAGAAACGTGTACAACATTGCCAGTGATGATGAATCTTGGATTTACTCAACGAGCCAAAAAATAAACGTTAGTCGTCTGTTTGGCTATTCCAAGATGAAAAACAGACCGACAAAAGTCATCCGAGTGTGCCCAAAAAGGTGGTCGCGACATTTGTCTCGAAAGCAGGTCATGTAGAACAATTCCTCTACAAGATCAAAGAACTGTTAATGCCGATTGGTACACAACCATTTGTTTGCCACAAATTATCACTTTTATCTACTAGAAAATTTTAAAATTTCCTGGCTAATTGGATAATCAATACCTCGCCACTAGTATTTTTAAAAAACATTAACAATCGAAATTCTTTACCGTGGATATGGTACCAGTTATTGAATACATTATCAGAAGCTTATAATTTCTTTAATGCAAAAATATGTAATTAATATTATTTTCAGGCTAATTGGATAATCAATACCTCTGACGTATTTCCAAAAAACATCAATTTCTTTAGTGGACTGGTCAGTTATTGAACATCACGAATCGATGTTTCTTTAATGCATATGTAATTAATATTATTTTCAGGCAAACTTCTGACGTACTTCCAGAATCATTTTCAAGTGACTTCAGAACGAAACTTCACGAATCGATGTTGTCCAGTTCATTTGTGTTCGGTAACCCTACCATAAACTTCGTGTTTATTTAAAGTTTAGGTTTAAATTCATTTATATTACAATTACTACTCGTTTTGCAAAATACATACTCGAACGAAGTAAATATTATATTTCCCAATACAAAGAATTACTGATGCATTGAAATTGTAAATTTATTCGTTATCACAAATATTGCAATATATTGCGCAATATTTCTATCTAATTATCATATATTAAGAAACTATCGGATTTGATATATTTGTTAATTTATTCACTGAAAGTTGAAATATAACCACTTGCCACATTAATTTTCGAATTATGTATACGTATTTCGACAACTAAGTTGTCATCATCCGCAGATAATTAAAAAGTGTCGCACCTGGTAAACCACGGCGAAAACCACCCGTACGAAAACAAACTCCGTACGATCCGTGCCGTTGAGAACCAAAATGTACACATTTTGGTTCCATCAATTACCTTGTTAATTTATGCTAAAAAAGCTTTGTTTTCTAGAAGTTTTCCAGGCTAACTAGATATCAGACACCGCCCCCCTCCTCATTAGTGTTTTTCAAAAATATTTACAATCCAAATTTTTTGTCATGGTATTGTACCACTCATAGGGTTACGTTATCGGAGGTTTATAATTTTTTTAATGCAAAAATATGCTATTAGCATTATTTTCAATATTGACTATAGACAAAAATATTTTAAAAAAATGTTCTTTCTGTATTTTATTAAACTTATATTCTGTAAGTACAAATACATAAGAAAAAAAATCTTATTTTTCTATCATAGTATAATAATAGTGATATATACGATCACTATCGCCCTCTCCAAACTAAAAACAATTTTTCAAAAGGGCTTATATTTTATAAAATGTCAATTTTATAATAAATTATGAATTTTTATAATTATTATTATAAAAAATTTCAAATATATTATATCACTTTAATTTTGGTCTTACAACTGCTTTTTTCTAATAATATCTTTCAAAATAATAGTAATTATTATTATTTCTATTATTATTTATACTCCTACCTTCAACTTTTATTATATTTAACCTTTTATTGGCACAATTTAATTGTTTAAAATTACAATTTATAGCCTCTGATGTCAAATTACAAGGTATACTTTTATAGTTTTATAATTTTTATTTTACTTATACAAATGTACTTTTTAGTTTTGTTTTTGATATTATTATCATTATTTAGGTCAATTTACTTTTGCTTTGGTATCTTAAGCGATCGTAAAAATGTAAAAATAATTTTGTTGCTGGCTTCTGCTTAATATGTGAATTATCAATACTAATATTATTATAATAAATTGCCCTCAAATTATGTATGAACCAACGGATTTAATTGGTAAAAAGTCCTCACTTAATTGGCTTATTATTATTATTATTATTATTATTATTATTATTATTATTATTATTATTATTATTATTATTATTATTATTATTATTATTATTATTATTATTATTATTATTATTATTATAGAATATTGATTTGACTTTGACAAATGTTTTAAATCTAGTTTTAATGTGAAGTTCTCTAATTTTTTAAATTTTTGAATAAATTAAAACTAACTTTCAAAATTCCATAATTATTCTCAAATAATACTACATAATGTAACTCCTACCTTATGTGTATCCCCAAAAATCGTGATGCTGGGTATGGGGAAAATCCCCCGACTCTTTCCACCAAAAAAAAATAAATAAAAACTTTCAAAACAACAACTAGGAAACACTAGAATCGTTCGTTTTACACGCCTTAGGCAGTCATTTCAAACTTTTTATGTTATTACCAATAACAAAGTATGTTTTATAGTCAAAAAAAACAAAAAAAAAACTAGCAGAAACTTTAAATTATTTATTCTACAATAAGAGTTAACAGCGAATCGTTTTATTTTCGATACTAAACGTGTCTAGCAAGTGAAAAACTCATCGTTATATGTTCTCATGCGGTTATTGAATTGTTCAATCCTCTGAAACGCGTTCGGAGCTTTCGGATGACCGCGCCAAACTTGCGGCCGCCGGCCTGAGTTCGTCTATATCGAGATGACAGATCAACACGAGATACTAAGGTTGTTAGGGGAGGTCCAGAGACGTCGAGCGTGGACGCGCATGCGTCCGAAAATCCGGAGGTTGTAGGCGGGATTTCGGTCGCGAAACAAGTGAACTCCGCAAAGGACAATGTCAGAGAGCTCCGCCGTTTGCTGGACCGAGACGGAGGATAACGGCGAAGATCCTGTTCCGGGATACCGGAATTTTCTCTTTAAGTGGGGATACCGATACAGTTTATGGCTAAACACTAAACACTTTTTTTACGGTCAGATTAAAGTGAGAAGGCATTAATGGATTTGTTTTCGAGATAAGGAAGAGAGATGATACCGGGGGTTTTTGTGTTTCATAGTTATTTACTTTTGGCCGCGATTGGATGACGTATATATGTATGTATATTACATACACACACACACGCATCGAAACAAAGCACTGCTCGTGTTCCATTTGATGTATCTCCACCGTCTCCTCTATAGTTTATCGTCATATTGTACACAACCTTTTTATTGTTATTATTTTTAATCGTTTTCCTTTATTTCCAGCTACTTGTGTGTATTGAGCGGGATTATAGATAATGCTATGAAGCTTTATATTACAAATTTATATGTGATTAATAATTCTCTTAAGTGAAATGAGGTTTTTTTACGTTGGTTGGAAATTTAAAACTTTTACAATGTACAGTTGCTACCACAAAAAGGTTTACGATCCAAATCACAAGCTTTGGTCTATATTTTTATGTCGAACAGTAAAGATATCAAACTAGAAAGAGAGCTCTTGTACCTTCCATTGATAAAAAAACGAACTATGGTGTGTGTAGTGCCTAATGCGAGTTTGTTTACATTTTCGACCTGATAATAAAGAAACTTCAATACCACTGCATTCTCTTTCTCGCATTATATTCAAGATATAAATATATTGAAACAACGAAGTGTCATTTATTCAAAATACTTTTATATTTAATTAAGCAGTATTTGTTTTTGAAGAAATCTTTTGCTGTAACATTTTTTAAATGTTTGGTAAACTTGGTCGGTGCGTTGTACGAGGAGAGGCGTTTATATTTCGAGAACTGGTAACACTGTTAGTGTTGCATCCGATCTGATGATTGCATCGTGCAGTTTGTATGAACATCGAATAGAGCAGTTTTCTGTGTAGTTTTACCACGAACCCCAATTTCAACACCGTGCCTAGTGCTTATTTTTTTCTACTGAAGATATCAGTCTAACTGATATTTAGGATACCAATATTAATGTGGCACGAGTTCTTTTTATCCTTTTGTAGAGAAATTTGCAAAGATGAAAATTTGTGCGGAAAAATTAAATTAAATTGGAAAAAATAGGTTTTTTAACAGCATGTTTTTGATTTGACAATGGTTTAGTTTGACAATATATTTACCTTGACAGTTTTATTATCCGGTCGCTATTTCTATTGACAGTAACTTGAAAATTTTATGTTAGCGAAAAAATGGAAGTCACTAGCGACCATTTTCGTGCAATTATTTTTCATAACTTTCGGCGTGGATTAGCTCAACAAGAATGCATCGACGAGCTGAATTCTTTGTATGGTGATGAAGCACCTTTGAAAATTACAGTACATCGTTGGTAGAGTGAATTCAAGCTTGGACGGCTTTCTTTGGACCATGAGTTTGGTGAAGGTCGTCCCACAAATGTTGTTGTGTCGGAAAACATTAATGCAGTGTCTGAATTGATAATGCAAAACCATCATGTGACATACCGTGAGATTGAGGCATCTCTAGGTATTAGTAACACCGGCGTGTGTAAGATGCTGCATGAACATTTAGCCGTTAAGAAGCTATGTTCACGTCGGGTAAAACATAATTTGCAATCGCTCAAAGAAGGATTCGCGTCGATTGGTGCCAAGAAATGCACAAAAAATACAATGGCGGTGCTTCAAAGAACATTTATAAAGTCGTCATAGGTGATGAATCTTGGATCTATACGTATGAGCCCGATAGTAGACAGCAGTCGACTGTGTGGGTATTCCAAGATGAGCCAAAACCAAGAAAAGTTGTTCGCGCACATATCAAAAAAAACGGTCGCCTGTTTTTTCGGAAAAATCGGTCACGTTACAACCTTTAGAGAGTTGTAGAACGGTCAATTCCGAACGGTACACAACTATTTGTTTGCCAAAAGTTTTTAAAGGAATAAGTAAAACAAACCGAAAACGACAGATTATTCTCCACCATGACAATCCGAGCCCTCACAGGTCGGTTCAAACAATTGAATATTTGACCGGACAAAGCATAGAATTGGTGAGCCATACGCCGTGCAGCTCTGATTTAGCACCCTGTGATTTCTTTTTGTTCCCACACGTGAAGAATAAACTTTGTGGTCAACGGTTTTCTACGCCGGAAGAGGCAGTTGAGGCATTCAAAACTCATGTTTTGGAGATACCGCCTTCACAGTGGCAGCAATGTTTTTCGAATTGGTTTAAACGAATGCAAAAGTGCATTGATTTTCAAGGAGAATATTTTGAAAAGCAATAAAACTATTTTCTCTAATAAAATTTTTTTTCGTTTGCTATTCCCGAAATATAAACGGCTACCCTCGTATAAGCACATGATTTTTATCGTTTTGTTATGTTTCAGTGGGTATCGCCTAGTTTGTAATATCAATATGTACTAACTCCTTTACATTATTGATTTTATTGTATTTCTTATAGAATTTTTGTATAATTTTTCTTTTTCTGTACACTGTGTCTCTCATATGATCGTAAATATCGTTTTGTTTGTTGGAAGAATACATTATTCTGTAATTAGTCGTTTGACTGTTGTCAGATAACAAAGTATTATTAAAATTAAAATAAAGTTAGCTTAAATTGTAACATTCTGTTTGATTTTAGTCCTCGTCCTACTCAAAATAAAGATTTACAAAGTTCGTCTCACGTACTTTCAATTATATAAAAGTCGTTAAACCTGTTACATCAAACATCGAATCCATGTCTATTTTCACACTGTTCACCGTGTGAAAATCAAAAGATATATTTTTAAAACAACTTTAAATATACTCAAAATTTAATATGAACAAATGACATAACAGACTCTGTAGATTAATTCACGACAAAATTAAGAATTCATTTCTTCCTTTTGAATAATAGATGACGTTGTTATGTCCGTTACTGGGCCTTCGTCGGAGGCTTTGGTCTGTAGTCGCTTGTAATTCTATTAGTACCTAATTCCCTGGTCTAACCATATTAACTAAAGAGAACTGTCTACGAAACTTGATCTCGTCTTTATTAGCGCATAGCACGAACACCTACGAGACAGAATATATCAACGTTTCGTACAGCTTTCCTCTTTCCGCATCATAATGTTGTTACTTTGTTTGTCGTTTTATAAAATGCGGTGGCTTGTGTCATAACTAGTGGGCGGAAAAGTTACCTTTTCTTGAATGAAAATTTAAAGAAAATTGATTAAGAAAATGAATAGTCACTGTTTTTCTTGTCGAAATAAACATTTTACGTTGATAATTGTAAATTATTTTCTTATACTAAAATATACCCACCACGATAATACGTGGGTTGTGTTTTAGGTTTTGCATATAAAATTGGAATAAAACAGTAGATAGCTTTTAAAAACTTCATTGTTTTTCGAAGTATTCTCCACGAAGATTAAAGTGCTTTTGCATGCGCACGAACCAACTCTGGAAGCAGTTGTTTCACTCGTTTGTTGGTACAGTCAAAATTGCGTTTTTGAAGGCGTTGACTACTCCCTCTGGCGTCTGGAACCTTGACCACGCAGTCCGGTTTTGACTATCGGAAAGGCAAAGAAATCGTTGTAATTTAGATCCTGACTATACGGAGGATGGTTTAATAATTCGACGTTTTGTTGCGTTAAAAATTCAATTGCCTTGCGTGCTGTATGCGAACTTGCATCGTCTAGGCGGAGAATGATTCGTCGTTCGGGGTTGGTTTTTCGAAGATCAGTGATGACAAATGATTGTATACCAATCGGTAGCAACAGTTCCTTTGATCTTGTAGAGGAATTGTTGCTATATGACCTACATTTGAGACAAATGTCGTGACCCTTTTTTTGGAGATACTTCGAGAACGGATGACCTTTTTCGGCTTTTCTTCACCTTGGAACACCTAAATAGACGACTGGCGCTTATTTTCTGGCTCCTATGAGTAAATCCAAGATTCATCACCAGTGACGATGTTGTACACGTTTTTAGAGTTTCTGGCGTTGAAGCGATCTAGAGTTTTTTGACAACAATTCACCTTAGCTGCTTTCTGTTCTTCTGTCAATAGATGCGGTATCCAACGGGAAACTAATTTTTTTACACACAATTCTTTATGCAAAATTTTTTGAATTGAGGTCTTTGAAATCCCCAATAATGCTTCAATCTCTATGTCACATGTCGATCTTCATTGATGATTTTGCGCATAGCATTGACGTTTTCCTGAGTGACTTCCGTCTTTTATGAACCTCCTCTTGGATTCTCGCTAAGACTAATCCATCCATGTTCGAATTCTCCATACCAACGAGAAATTGTTGACTGATGTGTTGCTACATTGCCGAAACCACAAACCAAAGAGGTCTAAAAGTGATGACACATTCTTGAAAATCACACAACGAAGTTTTTATGTTTAATGTTATTGAATGTATTTATCCAGTCCACCTATACGAACTTTAACTTTGTCTGGCACAAAGATTTTCTAGTATTGAAATACTGTAAACATTTAATATTCCAATCTATAAAGCATACGTTTCAGGTTTAAAGACGCCATGTTGTTTAGTATTAGCGGTACATCGCATATTATCCGAAAATTTGGACATGAGAAAGCTGTGTGGAAAATGGGTGCCGCGTTTGCTCACACTCGAACAAAAACGGTGTCGTGAAGATAGTTCAATTGAGTATTTAACGAAGTTTCACAGCAACAAAGCAGAATTTTTGCACCGTTTCATAACCATAGATGAAACATGGATCCATCACTTCACACTCGAGACAAAAGAACAATCAGCGTAATAGACTCAAAAGGGACAACTGGCTCCAAAGAAGGCGAAGATCGTTCCATCTGCAGGCAGGGTCATGAATTCGGTTTTTTTGGGATGCGCGTGCAATAATTTTCTTTCACTATCTTGAAAAAGAAAAAACTATCAGCGGCGAGTATTATGCGAACTTATTGCAACGTTTGAGCGAAGAAATCAAGCAAAAATGGCCGCATCTGGCTAAGAAGAAAGTGTTGTTTCATCAAGCCAATGCACCAGCTCACAAATTCGTTATTGCAATGGCCAAAATTAATGAATTAAAGTTTTAATTGCTACCTTATGCAAATTATTCGCCAGATTTAGCCCCCTCTGGTTATTTTCTGTTCCCGAACTTGCAAAAATGGCTCAGTAGTCAAAAATTTTCTAACGATGAAGAAATGATGTCGGCAGTTAATGGCTATTTTGAGGAGACAAGACAGTTCTTATTATAAAAAAGGTATTGAACTTATTGAACATCGCTGAGAAAAGTGTATAGAGCTAAAAGGAGATTATGTTGAAAAATAAATATATTTCTTTCCAAAATTTTTGTGTTTTCTTTGTTGGGACGGGTACTTCTGGGACCACCCTCGTAGTGAACTTTCTGCGTGAAAATGCTCAACAATGTATCTTTGATAATCTATCCAAAACACAGTTTTCCCATCTTCAAAAGTGGTTCAGTATAACTCATTACAAAAAAAATTATTAGAAATTCGTCGACTTAAATGTGAGACGTCAAGCTAGCAATTTGACACACTCATTTCTTTGACATGCGTAAATATCACAGCCGTAGCTATCTTAATCATATTTCATTCAATTGTTTTTTTTAAATAATCAATTCTAAATATTTTCGTATTCGTAAAAAATGCTCGATTTGCCACAATTATTTTGCCATAGAAACAAAATTAATAATAATAGTTTACTATTTTTTACTCGGTTATTTCCTAATAAAAATGAAAGTTGTATCTAATAAAAGATTTTTTTATAGTTTCATTTACGCTGCAGGCAATATATTCACCACAAATCGAAACGGAAAATATGATAACTTTTGTTAATTGTTTTAATGGATTTTCTACAATAATTTTATTACAAATATACTGTTATAATGACGTTAAAATTATCGACTTTTATAATAGTGTACTTTACTATATATTGTTATAACCTTTGTATTATTACTCAGCGAATAATCTTATTAATTACACGTATATCACGGTTTTATACATGGAATATTTCATGACCGTATACTTAAGAAAGATTACGAAGAATTTAAAGCTTAATTAATATTTTATTATGAAGGCAATTCATTGAATTTATCCTCTGGCAGAACGCGTTGTAAAAAAGTATTGAATAGCACAAGTTTCAAATGTTTTGGATTGTGTTTAATGCGAGGATAGCCGTTTATATTTCTGGAAGAGCAAACAAAAAAAAATTTTTATTATCGAAAATAGTTTTATTGCTTATCAAATTATTTTCCTTGAAAATCAATGCACTTTTCATTCGTTTAAACCAATCCGAAAAGCATTGCTGCCACTGTGAAAGCGGTATCTCCAAAATATGAATTTTGAATGCGTCAACAGCCTCTTCCGGCGTAGAAAACCGTTGAGCACGAAGTTTATTTTTCACGTGTGGGAACAAAAAGAAATCACAGGGTGTAGATCAGGGCTGTACGGCGGATGGCTTATCAATTCAATGTTTTGCCCGTTCAAATATTCGATTGTTTGAGCCAACCTGTGAGAGCTCACAGTCTGTCGTTTTCGGTTTGTTTTCCTTATTTCGTCAAAAGTTTTTGACAAATAAATAGTTGTGTACCATTCGGAATTGACCGTTCTACAATTCTCTAAAGGCACGGTTGCAACGTGACTGGTTTTTCTGAAAAAACAGGCGACCATTTGTTATGATGTGCTTTGAGTGCGAACAACTTTTGTTGGTTTTGGCTCATCTTGAAATACACACACCGTCGACTGCTGTTTACTATCGGACGCATACGTATAGATCCAAGATTCATCACCTATGACGACTTTATAAAAATATTCCTTGGAGCACTGCCATTGTATTTTTTATGCATTTCTTGGCATCAACGCGAGTCCTTTTTTGAGTGGTTGTCAAATTATGTGGTACCTAACGTGAACATAGCATCTTAACGGCTAAATGTTCATGCAGGATCTTATGCACGCTAGTGTTACTAATACCTAGAGATGCGTCGATCTCACGGTATGTCACATTACGATCTTGCATTATCAATTCAGGCACTGCATTAATGTTTTCCGGCACAACAACATTTGAGGGACGACCTCCACGAAATTCATCGCCCAAAGAACGTCGTCCAAGTTTGAATTCACTATACCAACAATGTACTGTAGTTTTCGATGCTGCTTCATCACCATATAAAGAATTTAGCTCGCCGATGCATTCTTGTTGAGAGAATCCACGCCGAATATTATGAAAAATAATTGTACGAAACGAGTTAAATTAATTTTTTTGCTAACATAAAATTTTCAAGTTGTCAACAATAGAAATAGCGACCGGATAATAATACCGTCAAGGTAAATATATTGTCAAACATGACAAACTTCACGATGCAATTATCAGATCAGAGGCAACACAAACAATGTTTTAATTTAGTTTTAATCAACTTTTCCTATAGAATTACATTTTTCATTGAATAAAAAATTAATTTGATTTGAACATTTAATAATTATTAAACAGATTTAATTTTAAAAAGTGTAAATTTGTATTTAAACAATGAATTTTTTCGATTGAACCGAGCTCCAGTCGAGTAGAAATATAATTTTTGTATGAACACATTTCGCTGAAACATCTTTCCATTTTTTTGACCCGTTCCAAGGTCCACGTAAAATGAAACTTTTGTTGTTAGTTAGCTAGTTAAGGTGAAACGTTAAATATGTGAGAAATAGCCGAAGTTGCAAACTGCATTAGCTAGTTACGAGGAGTTATTTTTATTTGTTATCGAGGCAGGCTCTGTGGTAACTTTGTTAAGAAGACCGGTTGATTCGATTCGTTCCTCTCATGTACGCTTATCTGACATTTTTATCTGGACTTTGAATCGTTCTATCGATTCGAATATACCTCAATTATCAACTATTTTTACCAATATTAATTATTTGTTTAATTATAACAGCTAATAAAATAGCAGTGAAAATTTAGGAAAATTATTTATGCAAAAACTATCAGATGATAGAAATGAAGGCATTTGTTAAAATACACAGTCTGTTGCAGAGAAAATCGAAATTTCAAAATAGTCATTGTTAGTGGCGCCATCTGTTAAAAAAATATGCGGAGGTAAGATAGATCTTTCACCAATGTTACATCAAAATATTATGTCATTTGCATCATTTGAAGCAGAGAAATTGCGCATAAAGTAACAGCGTGTATTTGGCATTGGTCGAAAAATGAATTTTGAGCAAAGAGTAAAAATCAAGTACTGTTTTAAGCTCGTTAAATCGTTTACTGAAACGTTTAATTTGGGACTGACAAAAGGTTTGTACTACACAAGCTAACTGATTATCAAAAATTGCTCCGAATTCAATATTGCACAGACTTGATTAAGGACGAAAACTTCAGGTATTCTATTGTAACTGGCGATGAGACGTGGTGACCAGGGACCAAGCGTGGAAACTCTGAATGGAAGCATCCAAGAAGTCAAAAGTGGAGACAATGTTGATTTGCTTTTATAATTCGAAAGGTGTAGTGCACAAAGAGTTTATACCAACTAGTCAAACAATGAATGCTATATATTATCTTGGTGTTATGAAGCGTCTTTTGGCGCGTATTCGTCGTGTGCGTGTGACATGATAATGCACCATCTCACCGTTCGACGCTTATCACTGATTTTCTAACTACAAATGGCATTTTAACCATTAACCATCCCGCGGATTTGGTGGTGTTTTCAATATGATCCAGAGTCCATCTGATGGGTCTTCAATAGACGAAACGGCCGTCGCAATCATGTATGTATTGTACTGGTTACATTTAGTATGGACAGAATCCTTTCTTGATCGCAGTATACGTCAAAAGTGCTTATAATTTTTAATCACGGGATGTAGATTTCCATCTCGTTTGTTTATTTACATATTAATATATATATATATATATATATATATATATATATATATATATATATATATATATGTAAAACAACGGTATCATATAATTGGATATCCAAAGTAGTTTTACTACTTTATAATTTTATTAGATATAACTGACCTAGGTCTAAGCTATAAAAGAAAAAAATTACGAGGAAACCCAATTTTGGAAAAGCCGATCTTTGAATTGCCTTAATTTTAGACTTAAATTTGCAACAAACAAAGAAGGAGTATAGAAAATGTACCACCAACTAAAAATAAGTTCTTCTGACGAATCAGTTTTAATCATAAATTTTCGATATATAAACTGACCCATGAAAATCCACCAATAGGGAAAAGCTACGTCAGACAAGGCAAGAAAAATTACGAAGTAGAAATAAAGTCAGAAATAGTTTAATTTTAATTGGAAATCTGTAATAAATTAACGAACGTGAAGAGAAAACGAATGTAGAAGATATTTCATCAATTTAGAGGAGCTGCTACCTTTGACAAATAGAAAGAATTATGGAGTAGACTTGGAAAACTTCTTTAACTTTAATATGACTCGTAGACTTTAGAACTATTACTTAGACAAACTGAAAAAGTTATGGAGTAGATGATAAAGGAGAACCGAATTAGTTTTAGGCATAAACTTTTGCAATAAATTAACGAACATGAAGAGAAAACGAATTTAGAAGACATTTCATCAATTTGGAGCAGCTGCTACCTTTGACAAATAGAAAGAATTATGGAGTAAATTTGGAGAACTTCTTTAACTTTAATATGACTGGTAGACTTTAGAATTATTACTTAAACAAACTGAAAAAGTTATGGAGTAGCTGACAAAGGAGAACCTGCTTAATTTGAATATTGCTCGTAAACTTCCGGGCTTCCGATCTGAAACGTCTCTGCCATAAATGTTTAGCAAGTGAAGACAAGAGATGTTGTTCCAGCTCGAAAACCTAGAAAAGGCCACTTAATTTTAGTTGCGATTCCACAACATCAAAAGTGCAAGACATACATAGAATTAAAGACAAATTACCGAGAAAGAAAAAGGAAAAGTCTAAAGATATAATAATCTACCAACATAGCAAGAGCTACTTCAAGCAAACCGGAAGAATTGTGGAATATATAATGAGAGAAAACTAGCATAATTTTTGTTGGGAATACTTCTCATTATGACATGCCATAGTAGAACATTTATTGTCACCACATCTTTTCTTTTTTGGGATTGTAACAACAGAATAAAACAAAGGAACAAACAAATATTGGAGAAGGAAGAATTATTAATAAGGAAGTTCTATAAAATTTATACCACAAGCTATATACCAAAAAGGAATTTATACGAAGGTGGTCCCATAAATACACGGCCTGGCCCAGAGATGGTGGTGAAAAATATGACTGTATTAGAAAGTACACAATCTATAAAGCATATGTTTCAAGTTTGAAGACGCCACGTTGTTTAATATTTGTTTGGCAGTCATCAATAGTGAACGTTGTCAGTGAATTTGTAAAAGTGGAGAAAATTAGTCATCGTTACGTGATACAATACTTTTATTTGAAAGGCCTCAGGCCAACCGATATAAAAGCTGAACTGGATTCTACTCTGGGTGAGTCTGCTCCTTCGTTTACAACAGTGAAATATTGGGTATGAGTTTAAACGAGGCCATACAAACTGCCAAGACGAGCATCGCAGTGGTCGACCAAATGAGGTGGCGACTCCAGAAATGGTGAAGAAAATCCCCAAAGCGGTACTGGATGATCGTCGACTGAAAGTGCGCGAGCTAGCAAACATAGTAGGCATTTCAAGAAGTGCGGTATATCGCATACTATCTGAAAATTTGGACATAAGAAAGCTGTGTGCAAGATGGGTACCGCATTTATAGTACTCACGCTCGAGCAAAAATAATGTCGTGAAGATGTTTAAATTGAGTGTTTAGCGAAGTTTGACAGCAACGAAGCAGAATTTTTGCGCCGTTTCATAACCGTGGATGAAACATGGGTCCATCACACATCCGAGACAAAAAAACAATCAGAACAATGGACTCAAAAGGGAGAACCGGCTCCAAAGAAGGCGAAGACCGTTTCATCTGCAGGCAAGGTCGTGGCATCGATTTTTTGGGATGGAATAATTTCCATTGACTATCTTGAAAAAGGAAAAACTATCAACGGCGAATATTATGCGAACTTATTGCAACGTTTGAACAAAGAAATCAATCAAAAACAGCCGCATTTGGTTAAGAAGAAAGTGTTGTTTCATCAAGTCAATGCACCAGCTCATAAATCCGTTATTGCAATGGCCAAAATTAATGAATTAAAGTTTGAATTGCTACCTCACGCACCCTATTCGCCAGATTTAGCCCCCTCGGATTATTTTCTGTTCCCAAACTTGAAAAAATGGCTCAGTGATCAAAGATTTTCCAACGATGAAGAAGTGATGTCGGCAGTTAATGGTTATTTTGAGGAGACAAGACAGTTCTTATTATAAAAAGGTATCGAACTTGTTGAACATCGGTGGGAAAAGTGTATAGAGCTGAAAGGAGATTACGTTGAAAAATAAATATATTTCTTTCTAAAATTTTTGTGTTTTCTTTGTTGGGTCGGGAACTTCTGGGACCACCCGCGTAGTTTCGAATTTTTAAACAGACTTTAATATTTAAAGGCCGAAACGTCCGTTAATATACATAATTCTTAAAAATAATGAAAAGGGTTTAAAATATTACCCACGTCTTTTACGAGTAGCAATCAGTCTCGAAGTACTTAAGGTATTTCATAAAAATATGATTAGAAAAGGCATATATCTACTGTAAATTCCTAAAAACACCATTTGAAATGGCAAAATTATTCATTTTAGAATGTATACATACAAAACAATAGCAGTTGCTATCTCTTTATTTGCTCATACATACAATAAAAGTTTCCATCAAATCTAAACAAATACGAAAATAAATTTCCTTTTTCTCGGAAAAGTTCAATATCGAGAGATACGCCGGCGGGGCAAATAACAGATATTTTTCTTCATTCCGCATGCATTGATAAAATAGAATAGCAGTTGGAAACACATAAGGAATCTTAAATTTATTTCGTCTCCCCGACTGTACCAGATACTATATTTGTATGTATGTGATTGGAAATTGATTGAAAATTTGTCGGGAATATGCTGTTTCAATTTTTGACTTTTCAGATGCGTCTATAATATTGATGGCGTGTCACAATTGGAAAAGAATTGGTTATTTTGTAGACAAAACAGTTAACAATATTATTTGTAACTGAAACAATTTGAAGTGTATTGGTTTGACCCAAAAAATCATTTCTGCATTAATATTTACCTTTTCTCATATGGTTACCACCAGATATTCTAAATATTTCATTGTGAAGCAAAGATTTTGTTAAATTTTCAAAGTGTTCATTGCCATCTCAAGGGTCCCTCGAGCACCCATCTAAGGCCCTTTACTTTGTTACAAACATAATTTTAATCTCTGTTTAAGGTATTCGTTATATCCATTTTATTGTTCTTTGTTACTCTTAACGCCCTCTCGAATATGTCCGCCGTGGTTGATAATAATTACGAACGATTATAGATCTCGCAGATATTTTAATTTTGTTTTAATTAATCACTGATGGAGTGCACACACTCGAGTGTGCGGTTTGGCTTTCAACGGTACAGATCGTGTGTGCAATTTGTTTCGTACGGGTATTTTGCCGTAGTTTTTCAAAGTGCGACACTGTTTAATTATCGGCTGATAATGACAACTTAGTTGTGGAAATACGTATACAGAACACAAAAATTAATGTGGAATGGGGTTATATATCAACTTCCAGTGATTAATCAACCACAGGTTCCATCAAAATTACCTCGTTTTAATTTTAAAAATCATATGATTATTGTCAATATATTGATCAGAAGTTATTTCCGGTGATTTTGTAATTAATGGCTATAAAATAAGTGTTCATTTTTTTTTCCAAAATACGTCATACCTTGAGTGACGTAAAAGCAAAATGTTTGCTATTATCGGCCTCGTTTAATCGATTATCTTGTGTGAGTTAACAAGTTCTTCGTTCACGCTATTAGAAGTTCAGCTTTGGATTATTATATCGTGCTTGATTTATATTGGGAATAATTATTACAATTCCTGCAACAAATACTTTGAAAAATACAAGCAGACTGATTTATTTATTGACTTAATGCGATTATTCAGGTAAGTCGAAAAAAGCGTGATACGAGGTCGAAAAATTCAGTTTAGACTAATATTGGCAATTTTACTAAAGAAACAATCTTAATCCTATTAATTAGCCCTCAAAAATAACTAGAGGTATGTAATCTAAAAACATTATATTTCATAGTGACCTAATTCCTCTCTTTATTTTCTTCTTACATTAACTTTACTGTTTTTTTCTGCCGGATTTTTTTGTACCAAGATGTTCGTCATCATTTATATCTGCACGACTGCCTTTAAGTAGTTTAAACCACTCCTTCAAATTGGTACGTGTTAAACACGCATCACCATACACTTGTTTCATCAAATTAAACGTTTTAGTAAACGATTTACCGAGTTTAAAGTAGAACTTGATAACTCTTTGTTCAGAATTCATTTTTCCACCAATGCCAAATAAATACTCTTACTTTATGCGCAATTTCTCTGCTTCTAATGATGCAAATGTCGTCATATTTTGATAACATTGGTGAAAGATCTTCCTTACTGACGCGTATCTTGCTTAATAGATGGCACCACTACGAATTACTATTTTGTTTGTTACGTTTTCTCAGGCTTAACATTTAAAATTTGGTTATTCCAAATTCCTTACCAGTAAATTCTTCTGCTCTTTTTGAAAATTCTTTCATTCGTGTTTTATTTGAGGTAGATAATTTTGTATCTTCCATGTGGAATAGTTAATTTTCCCCTTACTTCACTCCAATTTTCACCTAGACTATCTCAAAATAATTTAATCTAGGCTATGCTGAAAATACGTAAGCAATAATTTTACCTATTTATGTAAAAATATGGAAGTAATTATTATAAACAAATTCAATACTAATTTGCATGTTCACAACGATATATTAATCATTTCGAACAATTAAAACCGTATGCTTCCAACAAAACATAGAAAGTCCTTCAAAGTGCCTTCATTTAATCCCACACTAACTAATAAAGTTTCATGAACGGTAGCAATTACATCTTTTAATTGCACTAAATAAACGCATATGAACCAACTCTTTCTCTTATTAATGCACTCTTTAATATGCTACGAACGTAATAACCTTTCCTATTACGTACACCAACTACGTATACCATCGTTCTACCTGTTACCCCCCGTACAACGAAAACGTGCCGTATGTAGATCGCTTTACCCGTAAAATATGAACACAATTTTTAAATTTGTGCAATTTAGCCTGAGGCAAGTAGCGCGCGCTTCCCGTAATCGGGTTCCCCGGCTCAAATGAGTTATTCATTTTAGATTTATGGACATATCGCGTCGAATTTATCTGAAACACGCTTGGCATGCAGTGGCGTAACATATTTAGGAGAATTCTTAGCTCGTGAACTTATTCAGTTTTAATTCTTTATTTTTCGAAATTGTATGTAGTGTAGAATTCAAAATTATCTTTCTATTTTATGTATAAATATATAATACAAAAGCAAATTGTCCCAAATAAAATAAATAATGTCGCATGGAAAGGATGAGAGACGAACATCCATTAAACCATTGTTAGTTAATGATTTTGCATGAAATTAATACGCATTTCGTTGTTGTTTAAACTACGAGGTGTGTTCAAAAAATACAGCAGTAACTGCTGACGCTACATGTATTTGAAATAATAAATCCGATAGCCTGATTCGTTAAGACAGTCACCGACACGTTAGAACAAGTTTGACTTGTCGGTCGGCTTTCAGAACCGGAAAAGCGAGGTGGTATTTACCGTGTCTGTTGCCCATTATGAATTTCGAACAACGCTCTAACATTAAGTTTTATTTTAAAATGCCACGGAAGCATATGAAATGTTAAAATCAGTGTATAACGATAATATGGGGACTGAAGACTGTTAACGAATGATATATGCGATATAAAAGCGGAAATGAGTTTAGTTGAAGACGAGAAACGGTCGGGACATCCTTCGACCTAAAAAAAAAACAAACGAAAACGTGCAAAAAAGCAAATTTAATATATGTATGTACAGACATTGATATAGACGTGCGCACTTATCTTGTAATAGAACTATTTGTTGTCCTGTAAAAGGAATCTTCTATTGGACAAATATAGATATTATTATTAAAAAGTGGAAAAAATGGTTCGTTCAAACAGGCAATTCAAGAACATTCCGAAGAAATGAACACCTCGTATGGGTCTGTGAAAAGCATTTTAACCAATAATTTTTAAATGAGACGAGAGAATGCGAAATTTGGCTTTTGACTGACGAACAGAAGATGGTAAAAATTATAAATGGAGATGAAATCTGGACGCATAGTTATGACACAAAAATTCAGAAATTCCAATGGAAAACGAGTGTCTCTCCTGGCCTTAAGAAGACACGTGAGTCAAAGTCGAACGTTAAGATCACGTTTATTGTTTTTTCTTTATAATGGGGATCCAGTGTAATCAGGGTTCGTTCCAATCGTAACAATCGTAAACTCTGGATATTTCAAGGGCGCACTACATTATTTGCGAAACTAAATACGGAGAAAGAAACCAGAAAAATTAGCCAATTCTTTCCTCCTTCATCACGATAACCCGCTAAGCCATACCTCGCTTTCGATTCACAAGTTCTTTCCCGAATGTAGACAGACAGGTTCCTGTCTGTCTACATTCTCCTTACCCTCCTGATTTAGCACTGTGTGACTTCTAGCTCTTCCCAAAAATAAAAATCGTGCTAAAAGGAAAGGGTTTTAACACGATTTCAAATATTGAGATTGTAACGATGGATCAGCTGAAGACCCTTCCGAAAAAAGTCTTCCTGAAATATTTCGAATCATAGAATCAACGTTTGGATAAGTGCATCGCTAGTCGAGGAGAGTACAGTCAATTTTAATGAATGTAATGGTGATTCGTTAATGGCTTGAGGATTGTCTTTCCTTCAAACACGGCGGTTCTGCGTATTGATGTAGCCATTTAAGCAGAAATGAGCTTCATCACTCAACACAATTCTTTGATAAAAATACTCATCTTCGGCCAGTTTCAAATGAGCCCAATCAGCAAAAATGCGACGCAAACGATGGTCATTTGGCTTCAATTCTTGCACGAACTGTATTTTATAGACACGTGAGCCAAAATTTTCCACGTAGTCGAAGGACAAAGGGCAACAAATTGAGAATGGCGACGATTCGACATTCCGGCGTCTTCTTCAATACTTCGCGCTACAGCAGCAATATTTTCTTCGGTACGGACGTTTCTTTGTCTTGTTGATGGTTTTGAATCGAGAAGAGTAAAATTAGTGCGAAAACGATCAATAACTGCACGAATTACTTGCACACTAGGCCGATTATGTTGAGCGGAAAATGGACGAAGTGCTCTATAAGTTTCGCGAACAGATTTATTTTTCTCAAAGTAAATTTCGAAGTGTTGTTCTATCGTTAAACGATTCATGATGACTTGCCAAACCTTACTGAACAGAAACGTCAACACAGGTTGACATTATCAGCTGTCAAACTATAGTTATCGATATCTATATTATTATTGCAATTATAGTTTAAAAAAATTGTTAATCAATGTTATTAAAACAAGATATTAACAATTTTCAAATTTAAAACATTTTATAAAGCTCATATCAGTGAAATAAAAATTGTTTTACAAGAAGCCTAATTTTCCATAAACTTCCACGACTGATACGCCACTGTCATCAATGATTTCCCGAAATATCCGGGTGCCCCGTACAAAATATGCGCGCCGAAAGTGAAGGAGACATATCTGACTTCTTTATCGCATATACTCACTTGAATTCTGTTAGGTATAAAACTGAGATAAAAGGGAATGGATTACATTTTACACACGGGGAAGTGTTTGTGCTGGTATATATTTTATGTGGGTCGCCTTTTTCTCGAAGTGAACAAAAAAGGAGGCGATATTCGTCGCCATATACTTTGCTTTTTGTCAAAACGAATTTTCGTGAATGTATATTACGTCTTTTATGAAATGATGGCATGTTATTCCATTCGATAGTAACGACGGGAAATTTTTTAGAAACGCCTTTTACCACTTATTACCTTCATACTGTAGAAATGCTTATTTCGATTTTAAAAAATAAATTAATTAATTAATTCAGCGATAATTTTAACGTAACTTAGCAACGACAATAATAATAATCCTTTATTTTCATTAGGTCGTAAATCCAAGTATAAAAAATACACTACCATAGACCGACTTAGAACCACCTGTAGTTATTAAGTACAAATAATAAGGATTGCAATGGGTGTTTTTTAAGCTGCATGAGAACTATCGACATCAACAACTATGGTTTGATAGTTGATAATATCAAACTCTGTTGACATTTCTGTTCAGTAAGGTTGGACAAGTCATCATGAACCGTTTAACGCCAGAACAACGCTTCCAAATTGTGGAAATTTATTTTGATAAAATAAATCTGTCCGCGAAGTTCATAGAGCACTTCGTCCATTTTACGGTCGACATAATCGACCTATTGAGCAAGCAATTCGAGCAGTTATTGATCGTTTTCGCACTAATTTTACTCTTCTCGATTCAAAACCATCAACAAGACAAAGAGACGTGCGTACCGAAGAGAATATTGCTGCTGTAGCGCGAAATATTGAAGAAGACGCCGAAATGTCGATTCGTCATCGTTCTCAACTTATTGGCCTGTGTCCTTCGACTACGTGGAAAATTTTACGTAAGGATCTTGGCGTACGTGCCTATAAAATACATCTCGTGCAAGTATTGAAGCCAAACGACCATCGTTTGCGTCGCATTTTTGCTGATTGGGCTCATTTGAAACTGGCCCAACATGAGTATTTTTATCAAAGAATTGTTTTTAGTGATGAAGCTCATTTCTGGTCAAATGGCTTCGTCAATAAGCAAAATTATTTGGAGCGAAGACAATCTTCAGACGATTAACGAATCACCATTACATCCATTAAAATTGACTGTTTGGTGCGGTTTACAGGCTGGCGGCATCATCGAACCTTACTTCTTCCGAAATGAGGAAGGAGATGCCGTTACTGTAAGTGGCGAGCGCTATTGAGCCATACTGACTGAATTTTTGTTTCCAAAAATGAATCAGCTAAACATCGACGACATTTGGTTCTAACAAGACAGCGCAACTTGCCATACAGCGCGCTTAACAATCGATTTATTGCAAAATCAATTTTGTGACAAGTTTATTTCCAGAAGTGGTCCTGTTCACTGACCCCTTCGTTCGTGCGATTAAACGCCTCTGGATTACTTTTTATGGGGCTATGTTAAGTCATTGGTTTATGCCGACAGACTAGCAACTCTTGAAGCATTGGAAGCCAATATTCAAGCCACCATTAACGCCATACCGCCAGATTTATTGGAAGAAGTAGTCAAAAATTGGACTGATCGAATGGACCATGTAACTCGTAGCCGCGACCGACATATGCCGGAAATCATATTTAAAAAATAAATGCCATGAAATTATCTACCAGATTATAATAAAAAAAAATTTCATTCCAACAATATTTCTGTCTTGTATTATCATTTTAAGTTCTCAAGTTCTTAATAATAATAATATATAATATATTAAATAAGGAAAATATGTAATTATTTATTCTAATATTTTTCCTGTTGTGTTGGCAATAATCCTTAGCAGTATAAAATTTTCATTATCCTAAGCACCAGGTATCCCTTATTAACAATAGAGAGATTTACGTAATATGCAGGGCTACCTTTACCTGTTTTTCATCACTTTATGTCCATCGTTGCAAGTGTTAAGTGAATGTTTTGTAACAGTTCCAAATAATTAACTAACGTGACCTCTAATTGATGAAAATCCATAACAAATTTTAACACAAAAACTGGATTGTGTGATTTTCATAAAACATCTTTATTGAGTAATAGTAACAATTGTTTCGCCAATACCCTGGTTGTTTCAGACTAAAAGGTAAGTCTAACACAAATAAAATACGAGGGAGCGTTTTTATAAATATTGTAGAGGGGTGAGTAGGCGTATTGGGGGCGTGGCCTGTGCAGTGACTCATGATTAGTATAAATACTTTCATTGTTATTAGACAGTTAGTCTTTGAGCTATCGTCAACCAAGTAACATAATCAGGAGTGAAAAGTGAAATATAATATCGTGCCGTTATAAAGTTCCTTACCAGGCAAGGAAAATCAGTCGCGACATAATGAATGAGATGTCATTGGTTTATTGGTGTAAAGTACAGTTTATTTAAACAAGGAAGGGAATCCCTTGAAGACGACCCGAGGCCGGGCAGGAGCATTGAGGTGACCACGCCAGCACTTATCCAAAAAGTTGAACAAATTGTACTCGAAGATGCTCGACTAAAGAAGAAACAACTCGCAGAAATGGTTGGAGTATCCGATACAACAATTTTTAAAATCCTACACGATCATCTCGGCATGTCTAAGGTCAGCGCAAGATGGGTGCAGAATGCTCACGCCGCCGCAAAAACAACAGCGCGTAGAGTGTTCGCGTGCATTTTTGGACCTCTGTAATGAAGACAAGGATGGTGTATTGAGTGGAATTGTTACTGGAGACGAAACTTGGGTTCATCATTGATTCCAAACAAGACTCTGCAGTGGCATAAAAAGGGCACAACACCTCCCAAGAAATTTAAAGTGTCACAATCAGGGGAAACTCATGGTAACGGTATTTTGGGACTCGGAAGGAATATTGATTAATTATAAAGATAAAGGTGTTTCTATAATATTACGCTTCAATATTAGAGCGACTAAAAGAAGCCATGAGAAAAGACAAAATTGACAAAAGGTGTTCTGCTTTTGCACGACAACGCGCCCGTCCACAAGAGCCGCGTTGCGTTACTGCCCTGCATAAGGTGGGCTTCGAAATTGTGAATCACCCACCCTACAGCCCAAGAGTGATTAGACCTTTTCCGAAAATGAAAAAAGAGCTGCGGGGTATTTACTGCCGATGATGAAAGAGAAATCATTTTTTTATGAGGGTATAAATAAATTAATTGAAATATGTGAAAAATGTATCCGTCTTGCAAAATATAAAAACGCTCCCTCGTATATTCTAGTCAACTATTTTCAGGATGGGGATAATATACAATTACAAAGAAATAAGTTTAAGAGTGGAGAATTATCCAAATCTACTTGGCATTTGATTATCTTGACAGAAAAATGTGTGAAAGTGGGCCAAAGAACAAAAATGAACTGTGGAACATACTACAGGAAGAGTGGTGCAATATTCCTGAAAATTTCATTAATTCATTAATGGAAAACCTACCAAGAAGAATGCAGGATACCATAAAAAGTAAAGGTGGTCATACAAGATATTGAAAATTTAAGTTGTTTATGTTTAAATATCGATATGTGTTAGTTTTTATACATTGTAAAATTCAAGGTGTTTCTTTCTTTTGCACAGTACTGTATATCTTTTATGGTTTAAACAGTTGTGCATATTTCAAAGGACATTATTATTAATTTCATAACATTACTATTACAGTTTAGATTTAATATTTGTATGGTTATATACTCTATTTATATTCAAAATACAATATAAGCTGATTATTAGTTATTCATTTGTGTAAGTTATTCAAGATAATAACAGCATAAATTCAAATAAGTAAAGTCCTCCATTTCGAAACAACTTCATGCATACTCTTTACTGTACAACAGCGAAACTATATAGGCACTAACACGAAATACACGTGCAGGGTAACGTATACAGAGACATCCGACAACTTCATTTGCTACATTTACTTATGTGATCACAGGAGTATTCTAGTCACGAGGACAAATCAGATTGCTGGTTGATTGCGAGAATCAAGTAGAGAGTCTGGGAGCAGGACGAGCCGTTGTGAACCCTACGGACGCCGCTCTTAAATGCGTCAAAGCTCCGCTTGATCCAATTGCATTTTGGTAGATAACACAAGAGCTTTCCTCTGCAAACAAACTACGTCGGCGACCGTTCAATAAAATCTTCGAATTTAAGTTAAATTTAATTTATATCCGATGTTGTGTCGCATTTTCTCCTGAGACGTGTTAGTTTTGCGAATGCAGCGCCTCGAATATAGGTAATATATTGCGGTTTTAATTTTAAAAATAGTATGTTACTAAATATCCTTCGAATCAGTTTTATTATAGTAGCTTTTATTTGTGAATGCAATTATGGTTGAATAAATATTCAAACTGGTAATACAAATCCATTACTACATTAGTATTTGTATCGTAGATACGTATTTCGACAATTAAGTCATCTTCAGTAGAAAGTAAACACAGTGTTAAACATAATCTCACGGTAAATCTACTCAAACAAACAAGAAACACTTTTACAGCTCCACACAAACACCCTGTGAATCTAAAGTCAGTGTTTTTTGTTTTGTTTCAGTTTCTTTAGATTCAAAAATTTCGGACTTATAAATTCTCGTCTAGCCTTATGAGAATTCCTTAGAAATTACTTGAGTAATACGAGAGTGGTCCCATAAGTGCCCAGCCTGACCTAGACATGGCAGTAGTTGTTTGAAAAATATCACTGTATGAGAAAGTACACAATTTATAAAGCATATACAATTCTCTATTTTTCAACATAGCTGACAAGTTTGTTTAAACACTTATCAAACCTTACAACTAGATTTTGAATATCCTCTTAATAGAAACTTGCCAACTGCTCCGATAACCAAAAGGTCACAGCCGTTTTCACGTCTCCGTCATCGTTGTAGTGGTTGCCGCTGAGATGATGTTCGAGATAGCGTTCGGTGAAAGGTCGGGGCTGTAGGGGGGAGTGGTTCAAAACTTCCCAGCTAAAAGATTCCAATAAAGCTCGGATCTGAGCTGCTGTTTAGAATCACTCTGCGTAGCTTTCTCAGGGTTTGGCCGTAGGCTACCGTATTTATGGTGGTGGCGGGTGATTCGATAATCTTGAACAATTTAAAGACATAGAACAGACCGTATAGGTTACTTACACAGCTGCAACTGAGCACAGTTATTCTCAAGGAATGCTGGGACATAACGCAAGCACTCGTTACGACGTGCGCACCACCTATTAGTGTATACTTACTTAAAATACCCTTACTTAAAAACACGCCTCGTATATTTTACCTGTATCCCTTTCTTGTAATCGAATTTAATTATTGTTTTCCATTTTTCTACATAAAGGAGATTTTAACCTGTATTGTACTTGCTCCATAATGTCTTACCAGACGAATCTAGTCTCAGTAAATATACAATATAGTGTGAAATTTAGACAAAATGTTTAATTTGTTCCCTCATGTTTTATTTATTCCTTATTGTAATGAGTTTCACAAAGTAACGACCTCAACAATCAATATATCCATGAGTTTAAGCTCGGACTGTGCACGGCTGATATTGTAGCGTTTTATTGTACATCACAATATGATACTTACTACAAGTTGCATGCTTTTTTGTACGCCCATTTAAAAGTGGTTATCATAGCTGCAATATGTTGATCAAATGATGGATATTAATCAGATTATAAGATCTTTTATTGTTGAACGAGAAATTTTCTGACAATTATTGTTGCTTTTACATACAAAGACTGCTTTTTGTATGTCGGTATGTCTATCTGGACTTATTTCTAGAGTCTGTATATGATGGAGAAATAGTTTTTATTAAGCATCTTTATTTAGTATTTTATTGTAATATCTGTTACTGACATTGTAACGGACACCATTGTTACTATTTCTTGATTCCGAAGCTTTTTTAATTCGATTGTAAGTGGTGTACATTTGACTATTTTTTCTCGTTCTTTTTATGTAATATTTATATTATTTGGTATCACGATGTAAGATTTCTTTTGCTTTTTATCAACAAATGTAATGTTTGGCCTGTTACCAATAATTTGTCCGTCTGCATATATTGTCCTGTCCCAGTATATTAGGTGCGCAACTAAGTTCTCGCTGTATTTCAAGAGATGGCTCCAGTAGGAAGTGCTGGTCGATTGTGACATAACCAAAACGTCATGAACCAAGCTTAGACATATGGTAAACAAACCTCTTTGACACATTAGTGATTTTGTTTTTGCATCATATACTTTTGGTTGTATGAAAATGTCTGATTTTATGCCAAATAATCGTCATTTCCGGGAAGTGTTGCTTTTCTTCTTTCATTCGAAGAAAAC
This sequence comes from Dermolepida albohirtum, assembly GCA_031893035.1. Taxonomy (NCBI): domain Eukaryota; kingdom Metazoa; phylum Arthropoda; class Insecta; order Coleoptera; family Scarabaeidae; genus Dermolepida; species Dermolepida albohirtum. The sequence continues at coordinate 72,762 of JAVIWB010002881.1, read as the reverse complement.
GGCATCTGAAGCGCATCGAGAACTCCAAAAAGTTTACGGAGATGCTGTTCTAAGTGAAACAATGTGCCGTGATTGGTTCCGTCGCTTCAAAGACGGTGATTTCGATGTTGACGACCGTTCGCGTGAAGGAAGACCAAAAACCTTCGAAGACGCTGAATTGGAGGCATTGCTCGATGAGGATCCGCGCCAAACGTAAAAAGAGCTTGATTCAGCATTAGGAGTTACCCGCCAAGGCATTTCCCAGCGATTGCATGCGTTGGGAATGATTCAAAAACAAAGAACTTAGGTTCCTTATGATTCGAAGCCAAGAGACGTTGAGCGTCGTTTTTTCGCCTGTGAACAACTGCTCCAGCGGCAAAAAAGGAAGGGTTTTCTTCATCGCATCGTTACGGGTGATGAAAAATGGATTCATTACAGCAATCCAAAGAGAACAAAATCATGAGGACTGCCCGGACATGCTTCTACGTCGTCGGTTCGGCTAAATATTCACGCTGCGAAGGTTTTGCTGTGTATTTGGTGGGACCAAGCCGGTGCTATTTATTATGAGCTGTTGAAACCGAAAGAAACCATCACTGGGGAACGGTATCGAACTCAATTGATGCGATTGAGCCGAGCACTACGCGAAAAGCGGCCACAATACGAGCAGAGGCACAAAAAAGTGATTCTACAGCATGACAACGCTCGGCCTCACGTTGCCAAACCCATTAAAACCTATTTAGAAACGCTAAAATGGGAGGTCCTACCCCACCCGCCATATTGCCCAGTTATTGCGCCGTCCGATTATTACTTGTTCCGTTCGATGGCACATGGTCCGGCTAATCAGCAGTTCCGCTCATATGAAGACATCTCAAAATGGCTTGATTCATCGATAGCCTCAAAAGACGAACACTTCTACCGTGACGGTATTCGAGCTCTGCCAGAAAGATGGGAAAGAGCTGTCGCCAGCGATGGGCAATATTTTGAATGATTCATTTGTAAACATTTTTTCACAATAAAGTTGCATTTTCATCAAAAAAAACAGCGAGAACTTAGTTGCGCACCTAATAGTTTATAATCGTTATTTTCAAGAATACTTTCTGGGGCGTATTTGTAATACTTCGTGTTAGTTTTTACCAGTCGATGCTTGAGTACAAGTTCTTGATACGAGTATATAATTTTTATTGCAGTAGTTTATCTCTATTTAATACTTCAAAGCTAGTACTTTACACCTTCCTATTATGTGTTCTGTAATTGCTTTGAATTGATGACGTCGTTTGCAATTGTCGTTTACTAAATATTCTTTAATGAAATGTCTTCTGTAGCTCTTTGTGGGGATTACATCGTGTTGAATATCTAAAATAGATCCTTCTGTTTCTGGAAAGTAACTGGTAACTTTTTATCTGCGTTTGTGTCTTGCATGATATTATAATGAGTGTTATTGTTATTATTTTTATTATTAAAATGTAAAGAAGTTTTTAAGGTTGGGATGAATAGAGATTCAAATTCTTAAATAGGGTTTAGGTCCTTTTTACGGCACTGGTGCAAGTGTAATCAAACAAATAGTCATTATATTATTTAACAATATTTAATTTCATGGAAACTAAGTAATTTCGAATTTTACATACTAAAATGATCATTACAAATGGATCGATCTAATACATATTGTCTCCATTGGATTTGTATTTATTTTACGTACACATATTGTGTTTCATATTATTTATTGCTTGTGAATCCCCCTTCAGCCTTGTCATTTAAAAATACATTAAATACAAACACGCAAAGAACCGAAATATCTTTTTGGAAAATATTTCTAAAAGTGATAAAACCCGAGCCAGTTTTTCTACGAAATAAAACGTAAGAACGCGTATGTCGCGCATTGAAGCAGCCCATCCCGGCCGCTGGAGGTATGAATAATGAATAAAGTTATCGTTTAGTTCATATTTTTGATGGGGTACGGTAGAGCCAAATGAAATTTGCATTTGTAAGAGATATGGAGAGATCAAAGCAGACTGGTCCACCCCCGAAACCCCCCCTTCCTCCCGCCACTTCTTATGCGCGCACCGCCCTCCTTCCACCTCACGACTTTTCAATCCAGCCACTTTTCCTATTTGACATCAGACATGCGACGATATGAGAAGGAACATTTATTTTTATTTTGTATTTTGTTTTTGAGAGCACAGATGGTTTATTATTGGTTGTTATTCATTCTTTTAAAATAATTCGAGTTTTAAATTTAAATATAAAACACGATTAGTGTTTCGTTTGGATGAAATAATAAAATATTTATTAAAAAATTATTGTTTCATTTAATAACATTACATAAAAAGGCAACAATATTTTATTTTATTACAAAATTTGAAAAAAATCTAATCTGACAATGTTTTAGTCTTCTACTTGTGATCTAAATGATTTATTATTAGAATCAGTTCAAAGAAAGGTACACTTTTTACCAATTTCTCATTTCTGTGATGAATTATTTTTACAGCTTTACACAACATTTCTCCAGCATTTTAATAACACTGGGAACACACAAATTTCATTAGCCTTAGTTTCTGTCTATCACGTCAATTTTTTAAGCTACCCAAAAGTCATACAAAACGTGCATACAAGGGAAAATAAAGGACGAAATTACCAAATATGCTGTTAATGGAAAATCGCCGAAGAGGAGTGTCTGTCTACACACGCTCTGGCAACTTTGTTGCCGACATGCAAGCTAGACGCGTTCTTGTCCTGTCCTTCAATACGTCCGTGTATTGTACAATAGAAGGAGGTAATGTATTTTCATTACTTTTCTGCATCGATCAGCCCTATAAAGTAATTATTCGTTAATAACTAAAGTTTACCTGACGATAGATGTATTCCTTGAAACATATATAGTAAACAGGGTATTATTAATCACACAGGCCAACCATGAAAAAACTTTTTTTATAAATTTGGCTCCCGTTTATGTTTTTTGACGTGCTGAATCCGAAAATAAACTTTAAAATACCACAGGACATAAAGTTTCCTCGCATATTTACTTTACATTATTTATATGGCCCTTGTTTGGATTTCGATAATGTAGGACGGGTTCAGAGAGTGCAAAATTCGTGTGTGCGATACATCTTTGGTGTTCGTAAGTATGAAAGAATATCACATAAATTAAAAACTTTGCGGTGGCTGAATATGCGAAATCGCATTACTTTCCATTCTCTGAACCTTTATCATAAAATACTTTTGACAAAGTGTCCTCCATACTTGCTGTATAAAATTAGATTTCTGTGCGATGTGCATAATATCAATGTAAGAAGGATGAATATGATTGGTCTACCTAGATAGCGCACAACTTTTTTTAGAAGATCTTTCACGTATAATATTTATCACTATTACAATTCTTTGGATGATCACTTCAGGTCCATGGGATTGGTGCCATTCAGGCGTGCTATATTTAATTACCTATTTGATAAACAGTCTTGTGTGTGATGTCTCTTTCCATTGTTAACTTATTCTTGTATGCTAGGGAATTTTTTATATTACTTTGTTTAATTGTAATGACTTTGTTGGGTTACGATTGTGTGCACGGGCAGAATAATTCAATTAGGTTAGGTTTTTATTAGTTCTTAGTATTAGGCAATTACTTTATTATTTATATTTCTTTATAACTTTAAGGGTTTGGTGTTAGAGCAGGGGATGACTTCTAGTCGTCCATCTGAACCACCCCTTAGGATTTTCCATTGAGTTGAATGTTTTGTATTTACATTACTTGTATAATTACTTCTTGGGAAATAAAGGCATATTATTATTATTATTATTATTATTATTATTATTATGCATTGTAAGCGTATAATAATACCTTAGTGTCTACACCTAATTAGTAGTAAATACTCAAAGTGTTCTTTTGAGTATCTGCGTGACTAATACAAAGAAAATCACGAAGGCATATACTTTCTAATCTGCAGGTGCATTTGTTACACTCACATTTAAATTTTTTCCCTGACAATCTTGGAGCTGTAAGTGAGGAACAAGGGGAGCGTTTCCACCAAGATATAAAGGAGATCAAGAAACGGTATCAGGGTCGTTGGAATGTCAACATGATGGGAGATTACTGTTGGACCCTTCTACGAGCAATTCCAGAAGCATCATATAAAAGGAAAAGCTACACTCGAACTTTTACCATGAAGAGTTTGAGGAAATACAAAACTTTAGATTAATAAGTAAAAAACTGTTCGTATTCAAACTTACACTACCATTGTAATAATAAAGTGTTAAATTTTTCAATTATGCTCTGATAATAAATTACGTACCTTTAAATCTTAACTGTATATTTTAATACTATCATACCCAACAAAAGATAAAGATTGCGAAAAATTGGTACGTGGTAGAAAAAAACTGATTGAAAATTTGGACTCAGCACACCAAAATACATAAGAAACAAGTTGAACTTTGAAAAAAGTTTTTAAAGTATATTTATTGGTTGGCCTGTATAATTGAATGATTCCTTCTGTCATTCAAACACAGTAAATAATTTTATTCATACAAAGGCTACATGCAGTTTCTATAAATTAAATTATGTTCATAGTAGTAAAGTTCTTTTGCCAAACGACAATCGTACATATTAAGGTAAAAATTTTCGCTTATAGCTTTTTCTGGGGTGTTCAATCTGTGGACAATCTCGCTTGATTCTCTAACAATAGTTAGCCATCATATATGTACATACATCCCATCTACCCTGATACCGTGCCTCCATGATCTTCAAATCTTGTAACCGCTCACCCTGCTCACAAAGTGGTCGCATAAGTTGTAGAGAAGATATTTGACGCGATAGAAAAAAATTAACTACAGTTTTGAAGTCAATATGTCTATTTAACTTTAAATCAACCGAAAAATCGAACTCAACAGAAATTGTGTTAAAAATTGTTCCTCAGTGTAATGATTCCTTGTCTTGTGACTGAAAATTACTTTCTAACAATTGTGAAAGCATTGTAAAGTAAATCTACAGCTGGAAATGATTTTAGTCCTAGCTTCGTTGCTTGTAAATGTTGGGGATGGGAAAGGGGAGGTTATTTTTTAATAGAAAGTTTCACTTACTATTTGCTTATTGTAATTATATTATTGTTTAAATTCCTTATTTCTTTGTCAAATTATTTTTTATACTTTTCGGAAATAAACTTATCCTTAACTTCGTGTCTTTAGTAAATGTCAGAGGGGGCTAACTATTCGTGAAAAAGGTTCACTCGATTGCCTATTATACAAGGGTAGCCGTTTATATTTCGGAAACTGGCAATACTGTACAGTGTTGCCTCCGATCTGATGATTGCATCGTGAAGTTTGTCATTTTTGACAATATATTTACCTTGACAATTTTATTACCCGGTCGCTATTTCTATTGTTGACAGTACCTTGAAAACTTTATATCAGCAATAAAATGGAATTAACTCGCGAACATCTTCGTGCAATTATTTTTCATAATTTTTGGCGTGGATTATCTCAACAAGAATGCATCGACAAGCTGAATTCTTTATATGGTGATGAAGCACCATCGAAAACTACAGTATATCGTTGGTATAGTGAATTCAAACTTGGACGACGTTCTTTGGACGATGAATTTCGTGAAGTTCGTCCCGCAAATGTTGTTGTATCGGAAAACATTAATGCAATGTCTGAATTGATAATGCAAGACAGTTATGTGACATACCGTGAGATCGAGGCATATCTAGGTATTAGTAACACCAGCGTCGATAAGAACCTACATGATCATTTAGCCGTTAAGAAGCTATATTCACGTTGGATACCACATAATTTGACGACCGTTCAAAAAAGACTCGCGTCGATTGGTGTCAAGAAACATTTGTAAAGCCGTCACAGGTGATGAATCTTGGATCTATACGTATGACCCCAATAATGTGTGGGTATTCTAAGATGAGCCAAAACTAACAAAAGTAGTTCACGATCGAAGCACATCAAAACAAATGGTCGCCTGTTTTTCCGGAAAAACCGATCACGTTGTAACCGTTCCTTTAGAGAGTTGTAGAACGCTCAATTCCGAATGGTACACAACTATTTGTTTGCCAAAGGTTTTTGAAGAAATAAGGAAAACAAACCGAAAACGACAGATCATTCTCCATCATGACAGTGCGAGCTCTCAAAGGTCGGTTCAAACAATTGAATATTTGACCGGGCAAAACACTGAATTGATGAGCCATCTACCGTATAACCCTGATCTAGCACCCTGTGATTTTTTTTTGTTCCCACACGCGAAGAATAAACTTCGTGATCAACGGTTTTCTACGCTGGAAGAGGCAGTTGAGGCATTCAAAACTCATATTTTGGAGATACCGCTTTCACAGTGCAGCAATGCTTTCCAGATTGGTTTAAACGAATGCAAAAGTGCATTGATTTTCAAGGAGAATATTTTGAAAAGCAATAAAACTATTTTCGATAAAAGAAACTTCTTTTTTTTTGCGATTCCTGAAATATAAACGGCTACCCTCGGATAACTATCGGCCTATCTATTTCTATCAAATTACAAGTAGTATAATTTTTAGAATCAATTTAATCTCATATTTATTAAACAAACTAGTTATGTTCGACTACTAATAATTTATTAAATTTCTGATTAACATCTAGATATCGAAACATATTCTCTCAATATTCCGTCTTACTCATCACAACTTATCTAATACCAAAGCGAATCTTTAAACTTTCACTAATGCAAATTACAATTACTCACTGGATGTGTAACAATTTACAATAACTTTGTACAAAAGCCCGTTAATGTACTTCACATTTCACCCTCAATGAAATTCATACTGAAAGACGAACATCCCAACAGATAATCCCACCATGCTGCCTTTTAATATAAATTATTCACAACTACACTGACTATACATAAATATAAAGGGCGGTAAGTATTGAATTAGGTACATACTCGAGGCTGGTAATTCTTGTAATTGATGAATCGTTTGCGGTGGTTTTTTCCACCGCTAATTAGACGTTTGCTTTAGAACCTTGCCTTGATTAAATTTACATTTCAAATGTAAGTATCGTGTATTTTCATCAAACATTGCTCATTTAAATTCGAAGTAAGTACATTGAAATTTTGTCGGTTATTTTGTATTTAATTGCGTATATGTTATTGGGTTTAAATGTATTGCGACATATTTTTAGAATTTATTTTGTTTATAAAATAATTGGTAGAATTTAAAACCAAATAATAAATAGTAATTTGGTAAATTATAATGTCATGCTTCTATTAAGATAGATTTACACACAGCCTGTTTCAAAAAGAATATCCGTATTACAAAGTATTATTTTGTCCAAACTATCGATCGCTGCGCCTCGGCTCGACTATTGGAGAAACGAATACATAGTCTAGTTTATTTAATAGTCGCTAGATGTCAGTTGTCTTCTGTTTTTCTTGGTAACCGTCATATGTTTAAAATGGCTACTCCGCAGCCGAAATTATTTTGTGTTTTCGAGTTTGCGAAGTGCAATTCCGTCATTACAGTGCAAAGACGTTTCAGGTTGAGCTACGAAATTGATCCTCCGAATGGGTGACACATTCGCAGATGGTATCGACAGTTTGTAGACTCAGGATGTATGTAAAGGAAAAAGTCCCGGCCGCCCTCGTGTTTCTGAAGAAAATGTTACACGAATTCAAACTGCTTTCCAACGTAATCCTTTAACATAAACTCGTCGTGCCAGTCGGGAGTTACAACTGCCTTCAACAACAATTTGGCGTGTTTTGAGACGTCGGTTGGTTATAAATCCGTACAAGTAACAGTTGTTACAAGCTCTGCGTCCTGATAACAAACGGAAACGTGCGGCATTTTGTAACGAGATTCATGATGCTATTGACAATGACAACACTTTCGCACAACGCAGCATGTTCAGTGATATGTTAGTAGTCTGGTAAACAAACACAATGTTCGAATTTTGGTTCTACAGAACCCACATGCAGCCATTGAACATGTACGAAATTCGCCTAAAATCAATGTGTTTTCTGCGATATCTCGATCATCTGTTTACGGCCCATTCTTCTTTGATGGAAACAGGGTTAACGGTCAGCTGTATCTCGCTATGTTACAAAACTGGTTGTTTCTGAGGCTGCACGAAAATAACTTAATTTTTAAACAAGATGAGGCGCCCTCTCACTGGAGTCACCAAGTGCGTGAATATCTGAATGAAACTCTACCGAACCGTTGGAGTGGTCGTCAAGGAGCTGGCGACTTAGCATGTCTCAGCTGGGCTCCACGGTCACCGGATTTGACACCCTGTGACTTCTTCCTGTGGGGTTTCGTTAAAGATAACGTTGATGTACCACCACTCCCACAGAAACTGGAAAAGTTGAAGAACCGCATCCGTACTGCCATAACATCAGTGACGAAGGATATGCTTACCCGAGTACGGGAGGAATTTGATTATCGTTGTGATATTGTTGTGACCTTGATTGGTTCGTAAATATGTGTAAAGTTTCATATTCGTATGTCTTAAAGTTTAATAAATATATGCAGTCGAAATACGTATATTCTTTTTGAAACACCATGTATATTAACTTTCTTCCTTCTCTCTTTCTTTCTCAATTAAACACTGTTGCTTTCTTTATTTAATTTAATGTTCATATTTCAAAGAAACTTCACAATGATTAAGAAATATTTTTTCTTAAAACCTTCACGGAAGTGCTTCCTCTAAATCTCTCTCTCTCTCTCTCTCTCTCTCTCTCTCTATCAAGTCGTGTTACCAACTTAATTTACATTTTATTAAATTGTTCGTAACACATATTAATGTATATATAACTCCATATAATGTATCGTAACTTTGTAAAAATCTATAAAAACATAAAATCTAGTCTTAAAATAATATTCTTTACCTTTAAAAAATCTAAATTATTCCAGTTTATATATTTTTCTATATCATTTAGGAACCACAATAGAATAATACATAGTTATTTTTTATGAATAATTTACATTAATATCTAATTACCAAATACATAAAATTTGATTAAATTTTGACTGAACCTAAAAGAAATCTATATTAAAAAAATTAATATAAATAAATAGATTTTACTAAAATTTTATAGTTTCCGTTAGTTAATATGAAGATTTCTATTTAATAACGTTTTGGTTAGGGTACTATTGTATCTGTACTTAGGGAACATTTTCTACTGCTCACTAGATGGCAGTGTATTATTCATCGAAATAAAATTAATATTTATTTGAATATACGGTAATGTTTATAAATATCATTACTAAAGTTTATATTTTAATACAAAAATCGAAATTTTTAAAATGAAACAATATAAAAAATAAAAAATGGATACAGTAAAAAGTTTAAATTCTGTACAAAAAGATTTTGATAAAGCCTGTGGTCGATTAACTTAATCACTGAAGATTTATATATAACCCCTTTCCACATTAATTTTCGTGTTCTTTATACGTATTTCGACAACTAAGTTGTCATCATCAACATATAGTTAAACAATGTGTTTTCGTACGGATATTTTTGCCGTAGTTTTCCAGGTGCGACACTGTTTCTGCTACCATAGACAACGTGTGTCTACTGAATGGGCCCTGGTTCAATTGGAAACTGAACCTAATTTTCATCTAAAAATCATCTTCAGCTATGAGGCCCATTTCTGGACGAATGGGTACATTAACAAACAAAATTGGCGACTTAGGGACGATACCAATCCACGTGAGAGCCAAGAGCGTTTAATGCATCCCGAAAAAGTCACTGTTTGGTCTGGATTTTGGGGTGGTGGCGTCATCGGTCCATATTTCTTTGAAAACGACGTTGGCCAGGCCATCACCGTCAACGGCGAACGCTATAGGTCGATGATTATCAACTTCTTTTGGCCTGAATTGGATATGAACACCAACGAAGTATGGTTTCAACAGGACGGCGCTGCGTGCCACACAGCTCATGCCACATTGGACATTCTGCACGAGAGATTTGAGGGCATGGTTATCTCACGTAGAGGTGATGTAAACTGGCCACCGAGATCGTGCGATTCGATCCCGTTAAACTTTTTCTTGTGGGGTTTTCTTAAGTCGCAGGTCTATGCGAATAAGCCACAAACCACAGCGGCCCTCAAAGCCAACATAACACATACCATCGGTCAAATTCAGCCTGATTTATGCGCCAGAGTCGTGGAAAATTTGACATTTGGGATGCGCGCCACCCAGCGAATCCGCGGCGGACATCTACACGATATTATATTCCCTATATAATGGCATCGATGAACCTTTCAAACGAATAAAAAATTTCGATGATATCTCACACAAACTTTGTTTTTATTTAAATTTAAGGATAGGAAGCGCTCAATGAAAAAGCTTATATAACTAGTACAAGTATTTCTTCTAAACTATATAAAAATTATCAGAAGAAAAAACAAATAAGATTATTTCATAAAATAAATGTATATGTGCAGGATTAACATACGACAATCTATTAAATTATCTTTTAAAATAGAAGAAAGACTTCTCATAGAAGTTTTTCGCCCAAGATATTTTACGATCCAAGTTAGATTGTCAATTTTGGTAATCAATACTTCAGTAAAAGCTTTATCAACAGCCAAACCCACTAAAGTATCATTGCAAATTATCGGAGAACTCGTAACTTCAACTTCGATCGGAACTTCAACGCACATCATCATTTCTGGGTCGTAACTGAGATTCAAAAAAGCTCTGCCACAGTTCACGCCATCCACCAATTCTGAATCGAACACGTTTAATAATCTCGGCTTTGCTTTATCGTTAGTAAAATGATAACTATACATATAGCACTGACTTTCATTTACACTTTTCCTCCTGTGATCCACAATTTTGGGAACCACACTCAAGTTGAATGATCCGGAAATTTTAACCAAAGCAAGCCTGTGCGTCGTATCCCTTGAAACATTGTCATCATATTTGACGAAAATTATGGATCTCCTTTCACCGAATGTACACGTGTAATCGGTGTTTCCTGCGACCACTTCGGAAGTTTCCAATAATTTCGTGAACCAAACGCACGTAACTGTGGTCAGAACCCATTCTTCCCGCATATAAATTCCCATGCAATAAGCCCCAAACTCTATATTACAAATATCTACTCTGTATGGATAGATTTCGTGTGGACGTAGGACTGCTAGAACTGCGACAACGAAGTATTTGAAAACTATTACGAATGAGGTTGTTATTTTAATTACGCTGGTCAAATTTGACATTTTACTGACAATTTTAAATGATGACAAATCATTTCGCCTCAAACTATTGATTTTTTGACATATTTTCCGCGAAGAGTCTGCATATGCTACGATTCTATTCCGTATTGGTTAAATCTAAAAGGAATGGAATGAAACAGATATGATATAAATATTAGTTTGCTCGGAATTTCAGAAAGTGTAATAATATCCAAATACAAATATTAAAGTCGTTCAAATGTTTATGCCAATATTTTTCAATAAATTGGAACCTCGCCTTCCAATATTCAACATGAAACAGTCGTCCTTTAAGGTGTGTTTTTGCTTGAAAATGTATCAGATTAATGTACGAGGGGCGTTTCCAATAATCTGGGAATTGGTGCTATAATTAAATAACGCAGAACTTATACGCAATGTTATTGATGCCAGACAAGTCTTGACATGTTTATGCAACTATCTAGTGCAACATTGTTCAGTCTGGTTCAGGTATTCGACTGATGTAGACGCATTTTAGTAGCACTGTTTTTCTAACCGTGGAACACGCGGCAAAATCTCAAAGAGCGATAATTTTCTTTTTGTGGAAAGAAGATGTGAAAACGTCAGAAATTATTAATCGTCTGCAAGGAGTAATTGGTGAATCTGCAGAATCCAAAAGTACTGTTTATTGGTGGATCGATCGTTTTAAAGCCGGTAGAATATCACTAGAAGACAATCCACGGAGTGGACGGCCAAGCACGTCGGTAAATGAAAGAAACATTACTGCCTTCGAAAACCTACTGAAAGACGACAGACGAATGACTATTCGTCAAATTAGTGTACACCTAGGGATAGGTACACGACAAGTTCATGACATCTTGTATGATTGTTTGGGCGTCAGCAAGGTTTCCGCGCGCTAGGTGCCAAGGCTGTTGGGACCAGAACAGAAACTCAATAGGTCCGATACTTGTTGTCAACTTCAAGAACTGTTAGCCCGTTACGGTGATTAATTTTGGCAACGAATAATAACAACTGACGAAACGTGGATTCCTTATTTCAATCCTGAGACGGAAAGTCAATCGAAAGAATGACGCAAACCTGAAGAAGGGCCTCCACTTAAGGTGCGTGCAGTTCCGTCTGTTGGAAAGATAATGCTTACTGTATTCTGGGATTGCGAAGGGATAATTTTCATGGATTATCTGCGGAGAGGTACTACAATTAATGAAGAATATTATTCAAATTTATTATCCGGACCACTGCGACAAGCACTAGTCAAAAAACGGCCTGGAAAGTTGCATAAGTGTCCGTTATTGCAACAGGATAATGCAAGACCACACACCGCAAGAAAAACGAAGGATCTTTTGAACGATTTACGATGGGAATTGCTGCCGCACCGACCTTATTTCCCGAATCTTGCACCCAGTGATTACTATCTGTTCCCAGATTTGAAAAAATCCTTACCCGATTTGAAAGTTTAACTGACGTAAAACGTGCCATAAATAGGTGGATCGGCAAGACACCGAAAAACTTCTTTGAGGACGGCTTAAAAAAATTAGTTTATCGTTGGGATAAATGTATTCAGTTAAATGGAGATTATGTTGAAAAACGGCATTGTAATATTGACGAAAATTAACAAAATTATAAAAATTATATGTAATTTCCAGAACTTTGGAAACGTCCCTCGTATAAGTTTGCGACGTTTATATTTTATAGGATGGGAGTGTCAAAGCTGAATATCGTATTATTTAATTTTTTTTTTTAGTTGTTGGATTTGTGAGTTTCTGAGGATTGTCTTATTTATTAGCAAAAGAAAAATGGAATGTCAAGTAGAAAAAAACATTTCCAACATAATCTAATAATAATAACTTTTTTGCAATTAATTGTACAAAGAAAAAAAGAAAATGCAAACGTCATGACAGATACAATATATTACATAAGTATGTGTTAAAACATATTCTTACACATCATATTCTTGCTGTAGAGAACCACGATTTATATATTCAAATATACTGTATTGTTCTATGTCAATTAAGAAATCATGAACTCCTTTTTTTAAATATTGAGAATACCTTAATTTTTTTTAATAATTCCGGTAAACTATTACAAAATTTAATGGAAGAATAGTGAAGTCCACTCTCTATCAGGGTTAGGCGGTGTTTGGGATAATAGTAATTAGTTTTATGCCTTGTGGAATAATCATAAACAGCGCTGTTTTCTTCAAATAGGTCCTTATGTTTGTATTGTTGTGTGTTGAATATGTCCCTACATGATTGAATAAAATTCATGTAATATATTATTCTCAGAGTTCTTTATTGTATTATGAAAATACGATTCACATCAGTACTGCTACCCCAAACAGCAATGCCATACCTTACTCTGGAATAAAGCATCCAAAGTATATCATTCGTTATTATGTTTGTAGGCAAAAAGTAGGACCTCGAATATATAAATTCCAAAAATAGTTAACAAAATATGTTTTCTGAATATGCCCCTACATGATTGATTAAAATTCATGTAATATATTATTCTCAGAATTCTGTTTTGTATTATGAAAATACGATTCACATCAGTACTGCTAACCCAAACAGCAATGCCATACCTTACTCTGGAATAAAGCATCCAAAGTATATCATTCGTTATTATGTTTGTAGGCAAAAAGTAGGACCTCGAATATATAAATTCCAAAAATAGTTAACAAAAAATGTTTTCTGAATATGCCCCTACATGATTGAATAAAATTCATGTAATATATTATTCTCAGAATTCTTTATTGTATTATGAAAATACGATTCACATCAGTACTGCTACCCCAAACAGCAATGCCATACCTTACTCTGGAATAAAGCATCCAAAGTATATCATTCGTTATTATGTTTGTAGGAAAAAAGTAGGACCTCGAATATATAAATTCCAAAAATAGTTAACAAAAAATGTTTTCTGAATATGCCCCTACATGATTGATTAAAATTCATGTAATATATTATTCTCAGAATTCTGTTTTGTATTATGAAAATACGATTCACATCAGTACTGCTAACCCAAACAGCAATGTCATACCTTACTCTGGAATAAAGCATCCAAAGTATATCATTCGTTATTATGTTTGTAGGCAAAAAGTGGGCCCTAGAATATACAAATTCCAGAAGTAGTTAACAAAAAATGTTTTCTGTATATGCCCCAGATTAGAATTTATGTTATGTATTATTATCAGAATTCTTTTTTGTATTATGAATACACGATTCAAATCAGTACTGCTACCCCAAACTGCTATGTCACAAATTACTCTGGACTAAAGGCATCCAAAGTATATCATTCGTTATTATGTTTGTAGGCAAAAAGTAGGACCTCGAATATATAAATTCCAAAAATAGTTAACAAAAAATGTTTTCTGAATATGCCCCTACATGATTGATTAAAATTCATGTAATATATTATTCTCAGAATTCTGTTTTGTATTATGAAAATACGATTCACATCAGTACTGCTAACCCAAACAGCAATGTCATACCTTACTCTGGAATAAAGCATCCAAAGTATATCATTCGTTATTATGTTTGTAGGCAAAAAGTAGGACCTCGAATATATAAATTCCAAAAATAGTTAACAAAAAATGTTTTCTGAATATGCCCCTACATGATTGATTAAAATTCATGTAATATATTATTCTCAGAATTCTGTTTTGTATTATGAAAATACGATTCACATCAGTACTGCTAACCCAAACAGCAATGTCATACCTTACTCTGGAATAAAGCATCCAAAGTATATCATTCGTTATTATGTTTGTAGGCAAAAAGTAGGACCTCGAATATATAAATTCCAAAAATAGTTAACAAAAAATGTTTTCTGAATATGCCCCTACATGATTGATTAAAATTCATGTAATATATTATTCTCAGAATTCTGTTTTGTATTATGAAAATACGATTCACATCAGTACTGCTAACCCAAACAGCAATGTCATACCTTACTCTGGAATAAAGCATCCAAAGTATATCATTCGTTATTATGTTTGTAGGCAAAAAGTAGGACCTCGAATATATAAATTCCAAAAATAGTTAACAAAAAATGTTTTCTGAATATGCCCCTACATGATTGATTAAAATTCATGTAATATATTATTCTCATAATTCTGTTTTGTATTATGAAAATACGATTCACATCAGTACTGCTAACCCACACAGCAATGCCATACCTTACTCTGGAATAAAGCATCCAAAGTATATCATTCGTTATTATGTTTGTAGGCAAAAAGTAGGACCTCGAATATATAAATTCCAAAAATAGTTAACAAAAAATGTTTTCTGAATAGGCCCCTACATGATTGAATAAAATTCATGTAATATATTATTCTCAGAATTCTTTATTGTATTATGAAAATACGATTCACATCAGTACTGCTACCCCAAACAGCAATGCCATACCTTACTCTGGAATATAGCATCCAAAGTATATCATTAGTAACGCCTGTTCACCAACGAGTTTCCTCAAGCAACAAATTCCAAAACATACGTTTGAAAGGATTTTAGATAAATCATGGATATGATCCTTCCATTTTAGAAACTGATCAAGCGTAATTCCCAACAAATGAACACTATCGTGTACGGGATATAAGCAATTACCAAGTTCCACATTGTCGGGAAATTCAGAAAAGGTATTGCATCTGAACAGTATTATACCCGTCTTCGATTCATTTACATTCAGGTTATTATGTGCTAGCCAATTCTGAACTGTTCCCAATACAGAATCAACGCTGTCAATTACCTGATTTAAAGAGTCGCCTGTGACCAAAAGCGTAGTATCGTCGGCATAATTAATTGTGATGCATCGTTTATTAGGTCCATGATCGAGATAACGAATATCATTAAAATACAATAGAAATAAAATGGGTCCGAGAATACTACCCTGCGGGACACCAACATATCCTTTTGTTCCAATTCAACGATGTAGTTATTGCAACGAAAGTCACTAGAATCATTTGTGCCGTTTGCGGAGAAAACGTAATTGAGGAGAATATAGCACAGAAATCGTTTTATCGATTTAAAGAGGACCATTTTTAAATAAACAATTAATGTTCGAAAGACGATCTGAACGCTTTAATTCATGATGATCTACGCTAATCAACTCGGGAATTGACTATTAAATTTTGCCACTTAGTTTGGCGAAAAGAACAAGAATCAACGTGTCAATGTTTGTGCCTCTTTGCTAGTTCATTAACAACAGCATCGACAGTTTTTGTGCTACGTTATTACTGGTGACGAAAATGGTGCCTGAGAATAGAAAAGAATGGATTGACTTTAACAAAAACAAGAAAAGCTCTCCTCCCTCCCCGAGCAGTCATATTCATCAGCGTCAGCTGATGTGCTTTGAAGCAACAATCAATATTAAAAGTATTTGACAAGAACCACATTTTAAAAAATCGAAGTAAATGAAATCAATTTGAAAACCATCTTCTAGCGTTATTTACGAAAACAAAAAATGAATGAATACCAAACTTAATTTTCAGTCATTTCAAATTCATGTTTAAGCTTAAGCCGTTCCTGTCGACGTGCATTTACCTGGCGCCTGTCTCTCTATTATTGATTGTGCTTACATTCTTCTACCCGTTATTTCTCAGGCATCAGCGTAATATATACCTACTTATATTGCTTTCGCTAATGTTTACCCAGAATGCTGTAAGTTCTATTGCTTCTTTTTCACTTTATTTTTAATTTCACGCAATTATGCGTTTTTTTCCCAACGTTTGAAACCAGTTATTTACGTGAACTGCTATTCAAGGCTATATTGGCATTAAATTTTTGCACTAAATTTATATTAAAATCACAAAATGTACTACTTATGTGTACATATATCTATAATAAATAATAATATTTATGTATAAGGTTTTCCAATGGGGATGATATGATTTTGAAGTGACATTTCGGTCATTTGTAATATGTCATGATCTGTCATTTGTTTTTCATTGTATTCAGTAGTGTTTACAATTTCATCATGGAGAGATATACGCAAGAACAACTTTTACAAATTATTCAGTTTTATTATCAAAATAATCGTTCTCCATTTGCAACTTTTCGTGCGCTTTTACCATTTTATGGTCGTAATAATCGTCCAAGTGTGCTCGTTATTTGTCGAATTGTTAAAAATTTTGAGGTTACATTTTCTTTACATAATTTTCAAGTGCCAATAAGACAAAGAACCGCTCGAAGTAATGCAAATATTGCTGCCGTTCAGGCAAGTGTTACTGAAGACCGTAATTTGTCGATTCCAAGACGTTCTCAACAATTGCGACTGTCTCAAATCACAACCTGGCGGATTTTGAGAAAGGATTTGGGTTTGCATCCCTATAAAATTGTTCTCACTCAAGAACCGAAGCCAGTGGATCACCGTAAACGTCGTGAATTTGCTGATTTTGCCTTGGAACAACTTGAAAACGATAACGATTTTTTTAAGAAAATCATCTTCTCTGATAAGGCTCACTTTCATCCGGATAGTGTGGTAAATAAACAAAACTCTCGATTCTGGTGCGAAGAAAATCCACAAATTATTTATGAAAAACCATTATATTCACCTAAATTGACAGTTTGGTGTGGTTTTTGGTATGGCGGAATCATCGGTCCGTACTTCTTTCAAAATGAAGCTGGTCACACCGTTACTGTCAATGGAGAGCGGTGTAGATTGATGATAACCAACTTTTCATGGCCGACATTGGAAGAAGTTGATCTTGACAACATTTGGTTCCAACAAGACGGGGCTACGTGCCTCACAGCAAATGCAACAATAGAATTATTGCGAGAAAAGTTTGGAGATTCGATTATTTCAAGAAATTGTGATATTGAATGGCCTCCAAGAAGTTGTGATTTAACACCATTAGACTATTTCTTGTGGGGTTATTTGAAGTCATTGGTCTATCGAAATAAACCAGACTCTTTTCAAGCTTTACAAGTCAATATTGAAAGTGCCATCCATGACATACGACTAGATTTAGTGGAGAAAGTGCTCGAAAATTGGGTTCATTGAATTCGTTCTTGCAGAAGAAGTCGTGGAGGCCATTTGTATGACATTTTATTTAGAACTTAATTGTATCGATTGTACTTCACATTAAATAAAAAACTTTTGAATTTTCTTAACAATAAGTGCGTTTTTTTTTTTAAGAAATCATGTCACTCTTATTGGAAAACCCCGTTTATACAGGGTCTCACTGTGACCACTCATTAGAATATTTCAGACTACTTCGATTTAAATTTAAACAATTTGGGCCCCCAATAAGGTGGCATTTCTTCCACCTCAGTTAAGGTTAATTTTGTAACTTTGGACCAAGGAATAATTCGGAGCCTAAAACAGACATTTAAAAGAGAAGGTAATTTTGATGGAGCCTATGGTTGGTTAACTTAGTCAATCACAGGCTCCATCAAAATTACCTATAAGAAAGTTTGTAGACTCCCGATTTGTTGAATTTATTTATTTCGTCTTTGTTATTTTTAATGAATTTTCCTAGCCTATTGTGAGTTTGAAAAGCAATATCTACGTCATGTAGCTTTTAGATTGTAGGCCTGTTTAACTCAACAGATTGTAATTTGGTTTTTGTGTAGTCGGATATATCATTCGTATGGCTTTTTAACGTTGTGGTTTACTTAGCAAGCTATCAATTAAACCGCTCTTATAACCGTTTTTAAGTCCAATCTGTTTTACGATGTTTCATTCTTTATGAAAATCACAAGAGATAAGGGAAATAGCTAACAGGATTGTTACGGTTTATTTTTCATTTAGAACAATTTCGGAGTTTCGTATATTTAATTGTTTGTTAAGAGAACCCCGTCGTATGATATATAGGGGACGCCTACGGCCTGTGAAGGACCAAACGAAAACATCCGTCATAAATTTCGCTCTTGGCGCCCTTCTTTTTTTTTTACGATCTAAAGGCTAGAACCAGATAACAAAAGACAAATCTGAACTTGCGAACCACGACCTCCGCGATGGCTGGCTGGCATCGTTCGGTTGCTGCCCGGAACAACGTAGCTTCCCCGAGCGGTCGTACGCGACCCTGCAGCACTTGCTCACTCGTGCAATCAGCACGTAGCAGTATCTGAGAATAATGGCAATTTTGATGGAGCCTGTGGTTGATTAACTTAATCACTGAGGGTTCCACAATAATTTTCGTATTCTGTATACATATTTCGACAATTAAGTTGTCATCATCAGCGGATAATTAAACAGTGTCGCACCTGGAAAACTAACGCAAAAATACCCGTGCGAAAACAAATTCGGCACACAAACCGTACCGTTAAAAGCCAAAACGCACACTCCCAGTGTGCGTTTAGTTAAAGTTATATATCAATTTTCTGTGATTAATTTAAAAGAGAATCATTGCTGAAAATTCTTAAAACGCAAGCAGCAAATCAGAATGTATCAATTTCTGTTTTGGATGCTATCAGTATTGTTCACAATTGATGGGCCAAAATATCAGTAGATGCAATTAGAAGTTGCCTTCATCATGCTGGTGTAATAAAAAATGTAAATATAGAAGACATCGATGAAAATTTTGACCCGGCTTCATACCAACCGATGTCACAAAACAGGCTAAATTGTTGTTGTCCCGACTGGCACGACGATTTGATTTTGAAGGAATACGTTGGAAAGCAGTTTGAATTCGTGCAACATTTTCTTTAGAAACATGAGGGCGGCCAGGACTCTTTCCTTTACATATACACCCTGTATCTACAAACTGCCGATACCATCTGCGAACCCAATCGGAGAATCAATTTGGTAGCTCAACGTGAAACGCTTTTGCTTTGTGATCACGGAATTGCGCTTCGCAAACTCGAGAACACAAAATGATTTCTGCTACGGAGTAGCCATTTTAAACATACGACGGTTACCAAGAAAAACAGAAGGCAACTGACATCTAGCGGCTATTAGATAAGACTATGTATTCGTTTCTCCAATAGCCGAGCCGAGGCGCAGCGATCGATAGTTTGGACAAAATAATACTTTGTAATACGTATATTATTTTTGAAACACGCTGTATTTCATGTCATATTTGTTCGACTAGTTTGGTAGATATTGTATAATTTTTTCATTTTCGTCGATTAGGTGTTTCACCTTCACTGTTGCACATGGGATCCTTTTCTCTTTGTTATGGATCTCTCTGTAGTGTAATTACACTAAGATTATTAAGAGAGTGACCAATTAAGCCAATCTTCATTAATGCCAATCGAAGTGTTTTTTTTGCCAACCGCGGACAGATGTCACTGTATACACAATAACAATTCAACGGATTATTAGACGTCAATAAAATGTCAGAATATGAAGTTTCAAACAATAATCTTATTAGTCATTCAAATATTATACGATGTTACAGTCAAAGTGCAAACAGAGATTAACGTTCCGTTTTTAATAAACCTTTGCGATCAAAAATTAGGTTATAAATGCATGGGAGTTTACATGCAAGCCCATTGGATTGTAGTTCTTCAGGAATGCGGTTGGCAAACTAAAAACTCAACAATGACTTTCCTATCGGCGAACAATCCCACAATGAATTGCAGCTTAGGGGAGCACAGGCCGCTGGAATCCGTTCATTTCGAATCTGAAAACTTCAGTTTACCTTCTAGAACGATTGCCCTGATTAAAATTACCGAGCCGTTCAAATTGAACGAAAACGTATCACTTGTACAGATGTCAGAAAAGTCAAATGAGAGAAATTGTTCTGTATACAGTTATTTTTATGGAAGTGAACCGTTTAAGGTGCATAGCATTGCCGTGCAGATGATAGAGGAAAAGATCTGTAGAGTAAAGTTTCGCGATAGGTTCTTGATGGAACAGACAATGTGCGGACTAGTTGAAACTGAAGCTATGGTATCCCCGATAATTTGTGATTCCAAACTTGAAGGATTTGTAAATAATCAGGAACGTCATCTGATTCAAATTTTAAGGATAGCTCCGAAGTTAGAATGGATTAGTAATGTTACCCAGCAAAGTACTGCTACGGCGAAATCCTTTTATAATATACTACCTTTTAATCTGTTTATTTGCTCGTATAATTTTTTTATTATTCAATAGTTAATATCGTTTTTATATACTAAAATGTTTATTTGAATTATATCTCCTTGTGTGGCTTATATTTTTTTAGATTACCTAATTACGAATGACGAAAAATAGGTCAACACGAGAGTATTCAACGCGGGGTAACTTGAAAACATCAGCACGAACTCTCCTGCTTCGAACTCCACTCGTTCGAACCCCCCTTAGTTATCATACAAAGGGTCAAAAACAAACTTAATGACGCTGTTATGATGCTGGTCAAAGACTAAGGGTCGTTCGACTCATTATATGATGAGCCAATAGAGAATCCGATACTCATTTACAAAGGGTACTGGGAAAGTTTTGCAATATGACGCAACAATGAATCGTAGGAAGCTGCTTGTTGCTGCAGTTGAGACATGTTCATAATTGCATAGTAGCCGCCGTGCAATGTCGATGGGCTCAGTTATTCATTAGCTGTGAGAGTGTAAAGTGCTTGCGATGGCATCGCGGTCACGAAATGGGATTAGGGCAGTTTTTCGTTATAATTTCGTGCGTGGTTTAAACATAGACCAGTGCTTCGAAGAAATTACTCTTGCACTAGGTGATGTTTGTCCACATCGCACAACGATGTTTGTGGTATAGAGAATTACAAAGGGGAAATTTAACTGTGGAGGTTGCTGAGAGGCCGGGAAGGCCACGAACGTCAGTTACGGAAGAAAACGTTACTACTGTGAGGAAAATGCTTGGCGAGGACAGGCGAGTGACCTACCAACATATAGAGGGTACTTCAGGCCTAAATGCACCAGCAATCCGTTCAATTCCGCATGATCATATGCACGTGAAGAAACTTGTCTGTGGGTGCCACATCGATTGACTGAAGAGCAGATGACACGACGTGTGACTTGGTATCGGTAATGCTAAAAAGTTTAATAATGGACAATCTCGGTATGTGAACAACATCGTGACAGGTATGGAGACTTGGCCATACTATTACGATGTGCCGACCAAAGCTCAAAACAAAGTTTGGGTCTTTGATGATGAGGACACACCTGCAGTTGTCAGAAAATCCCAATCTGTAAAGAAGAAAATGATAGCTGTATTTTTCAAATCGAATGTAATTGTGGAACACATCGTTTTGGACACACAAAAGACAATCACAACTAAGTGGTATACTAAACAGTGCCTGCCTAAAGTCATTGGATCTATGAAGAACCTGGGGCCAAAGTCAAGAATGGACACCTGGTTCCTCCATCACGATCATGCTCCAGCTCACCGCGCCAAAGCCTGCACCGAATATTTGACCACGACAGGATTGAAACTTCTCGAGCACCCTCCCTACAGTCCAGATCTTGCTCCCTGCGACTTTGCACTGTTCACGCATGTGGAAATGAAGCTAAAAGGGAGGCGGTTTTCCAGTGATAAGCCCCTTTTGCGGGCTTGGCATAACGAGTGTGCTTTACTCCCTAGTGAAACTTGGCAGAACTGGTTTAAAGATTGGTTTCGGAGGATGGAGAGGTGTATTGAGTGTAGACGAAATTACTTTGAAAAAATTAAATAAATAAAGCTGTATTGCAAAATTTTCCTAGTACCCTTTGTATTCTTTGCTTTTCCACATCCACTGGCGATGAAAATAATACTAAGGTTACACATTGTTACTTTATAAATGGTTCGAAAATGACATTCTCATTGGCTAGATAGTAACCTAATCTATTGTAAAATGATAGCCAGACATTTTCGAGCATTCTACGAATGATTTTTTTCTTGCAACTGTTCTAAATTGTTGTACCCTTCTAAATTGGTACAGCTTTCTTTGTTTATAACACCATAGAAAGAACTCGCAAGAAGTGTGGTCTAGTCATCTAAGAGGCGTCTAAGTTGCAAGGAGTGAGGCCAGGTCAAAAATAAACTTAATATTACGATGCTGGTCAAACACTAAGCGTCATTCGGCTCATTATATGATGAGCCAATAGAGAATTTGATATTAACTCATTTATTCTTTGCTTCTCCACATCCACTCGCATAAGCTATTCCTATCAAATTATGCCCTAAAGGAGGACATCTTTTAGTACACAATTAAGGTAACTGTAATATAGTCGTGGTGATATTTCAGAGAGGGCATTAAGAACAAAATCACTTTCTTCCCTGAATAATTTTTCGGTTTCTTTTTTATGTTGGTAATTGTCGTAAGTAATCTTGACATTGCACATGTGTCAAGTGACACATGACATGTGAAAAAAGATAATTTTTCTCAATCATAATAATGTAAGCATGGTATGGATTTTTTAAAAATAATTTTGACTCTGGCAGTTACGTGTTGCCGTATAACTATAGTCAAATTGCAAGATGATTTCAGTTTTATAATCAACATTTGTCACAGAGATCGCGGCCATCAATGTTTAGGATGCTACATAAAACCACGTTGGATATTAATCACATTTGCATGTGCTAACCGGGTGAGATTGTACAAAGAAGTTTATATGGTAGCATGCGAACCTACACTGAACTGTACACTGGGTAAACATAGAATAGCTGAAGCGGTCATTTTGGAAGCTGGAGATTATACGGACTTTACCAGGCGATTGGTTCTGGTGAAAATTTTGGACCCTTTCAAAATAGAAGGGAACATGACCAGTGTAGGTATGCCTGAAGAAGATAAAGAAATTACTAAATGCGTTGCGTACAATTATGTACGCAATAGAATGGACGACATATTTATTACGAAGATTTCTCTTAAATCTCCGGACGACTGTCTAAAGTATTTTCCCGATGACAAATTTAACGTGGTGAGGATGCTTTGCGGATCTATACCCTCCCAACAAGTCAATCTACTTGAAAGCTCGCCAGTAGTTTGTCTTCGTATTATTGAAGGTTTTGTAGTATATCAAAACACAAACATGATTGCTATTCAAAGGACCAAAGT
This sequence comes from Dermolepida albohirtum, assembly GCA_031893035.1. Lineage (NCBI taxonomy): Eukaryota > Metazoa > Arthropoda > Insecta > Coleoptera > Scarabaeidae > Dermolepida > Dermolepida albohirtum. Next base: position 48,706 of record JAVIWB010002881.1, on the reverse strand, counting down.
ACAATTACCTTGGATTAAAAGTTTGCTAAACGATATCCACTCCCAGAATAACAGTAATTTCTATAAACTGAAATTAAAGTTAATTGTTTGTTTGATATTTTGTATATACATACATCAGTGTTTAAGGTATTAGATTAAGATAATATATCTCAATAATATTCTAATTATAACTTGTGAACACAGAGTGTATAGATACTATCCTCTTACTGAGAAACAGGCGTGTACATATATAAAAGGTGTTTCAAATTTCGCGGTTTTTTTAAAGAATAAATGAAACACATAATCTGCATTTATTTTCAAAAACTTTTTATTGGTAATTGAAGTATCAGTTATAACATTTATATGCGAAAAATAATGTTTGCTAAATGATCTCCTCTTGCAGCTCCACAGACGTCCACTCTTTTGATAAAATTTTCAATGACATTTTGTCATAATTGAGGCTCTATCTCACCACTGACACGAATAATTTCATCTTTCAAAGCAGGAATTGATTGTGGATTGTTTTTATAAACCTGACTTTTCACATAACCCCAAAGAAAATAGTCTAACGGTGTCAAATCACATGATCTTGGTGGCCAATTAACATCACCCATTCTTGAGATTACGCGTCCAGAAAATTTTTCTCTCAATAAATCAATTGATTCGTGTGCAAAGTGAGCGTCATCCTGTTGGAACCGCACGTCCTCTAGATCAATATTCATTAATTGTAAAGAATTCATCTCGTCGATGCATTCTTGTTGAGATAGTCCACGTCGAAAATTATGAAAAAAAAATAATTGCACGAAAATGTTCGCGAATTAATTCCATTTTTTTCGCTGACATAAAATTTTCAAGTTTCAAGTCAATGACAAACTTCACGATGCAATCATCAGATCAGAGGTAAATGTTTTGATAAGTATAAATTTTTGTTTTTGAAAAATTAGAGTTATTTTTGTCTATTCATTGGGTAAATTGCTGTATTTTGATGGGACAAAATCTACGTCTGTTGTACAGACTTACGTGGTTACATTTAAGAGGTTTCACTTTTAGTTTGACGCCATTGTTGTGTCAACAGATAAAGCCTACAAAGTGTCGAATCTATGATCAAGAAATTAGACTTTGAGGAAACTCGTATCAAACAGAGGGACAGGAGGTAAGATGAAGATGCGATGAGTAATATGATGAAACTAGCGGGAAAAATTAGAATAAGAATAGACTTGGAATCACATATAGATGATGTACCAGGTGTACCAGAAAGTCATTATCAGTTTTTTCGTAAAAACAACTACATAATTTTTAAGAAAATAGAAAAATTAATTTATTCAAAGTATTGGTCATTTGATTCTACACATTTTGCCCATCTTTCAGGCAATCTATGGAAAAATACCCTTGCGAAAACAAATTCCGCTCACGATCTGTACCGTTGAAAGCCAAAACGAGCACTTTGCGTTTTGGCTTTCAACATATATTGTCGCAGAAGCTACTTTCCCTTTCATTTAACAATACATTTTCAATTCCTAGAATTACCAGGTGTAGAAAGTTATTACCAGTTGTTTCGTCGAAAAACTACATAATTTTTAAGAAAATAGAAAAATTTTAATCGGTTTTCGGGCCATGCTTCTGCCTATTGTTTTTGAGTTTGGTTTGGGTCTTCATCCAATAACAGTTTCGCATCTTCGAGCTTTTTCAACCTACCAGAACGTTCTTAGTCTTGTACATCGGAATCACCACTTTTGTATTGTCGAAACAACGTCTCACATATTTTTATGGTTGGTGCATGCTCATCGTAAGTTTCTACCAGTAAGTGATGGCTTTCAGCGGCTTCTTTCTTTTGATTAAATAGGAAAGGTAATGCGTGCCACAAAAGCAAATATCTAAAATCAATATTCACTTCTTCGACATCATGGCAAAATTTTCATTTTTGTTGGGTTGTGTAATGTACAAAAAATAAGGCATAATTTAAAATATTTGATATCTAACAAGATATTATGATTATTTTTTCAATTTTAAATAACAAAAATTTGTTATATACGCGTTTTCTTAGGCAATCTAGATTTTAATATTATCCAGATTTGTAACAAGAATTATTAACGAAATTAAGTATAGATGGAAAATATGAATATAACAGTTTCTGTTATTTGTAAAATTTACATAATAATAATTTTTGAAATGAATATTTTCAAAATATTATTTCCTAAAATTTCCGTCTAAAACAATTTATTATTTAACCTATATTTTCTATTATAAAAATTATTTTAATTTCAAATTTACAAACATTTTAGTATTTAAAACAAAATTGCAGAGCCCCTTTCTAATGTATAACAGAAATTTTCGCTCTGGAAAACGCAAAATATTTTAAATACAGCTCTGTAACTCTCCCGTATTCCCAAACATTCGTAACCACTTGTTGCGTTGAGTGTACAATGTGCTTAGCAAGTAGTGGGGAGAACCACATGTCCGATCTAGGAACTGGCGGGTCATTAGACGGAAGCGGGGTGATGTTACCAACTTTACTTCATTCTTTTGACGGATCGTTTCTAGTGTTTGTTGTTCGGACGTGTGTGGAAGTTTTTGCCGTTGTGTTTTTCTCTTTTTGAACATGAAAAATGTGATATTTTCGTCGCAAAAATGACGGAATACGGCGTGTTTTTTCGTCGTCTACCCGAAGACGGTCTATTGTCGAAAAACACAATTTTCGACAATCGCATTCATGATGAACACATGTCGCGGCCTGAACTGAAATGTGCAATAATTTAAACGGTTTTAGCTACTACTTTAAGAGAATCAAGACCAATTTAGAATCGTCGTAGTTTAGGTCTAATTTTAAAGTGCTTTTATATATATGTAATTCAGAATACATTGACTCATTATACTGTTTGTGAAGAAATTTGTTATAAGTGTGTGTTGTGATTGTTTTGTGGAATATTTTCCTTTTAATTTGGGTACGTTTTCTTTTTCTTTTTCTTTTTAAAACCTACATTGTTTTTATTGTAATTAAATGATCGATTTTATAGCTTAAACCATTCAGTGTTCATATGACCGCCTACTTAATTATATGTGGTCTGGATGCAATTTTTATGCTTCAATAAAATAAATTATATGAGCTATAAATTTCGAATGAGGTGGTGGCAAATGCGTTACAAAAAGAAAACAATTTTCGATACATCCTTAATCTTGTTTAAAATACTTAATTGATAATATAAATTATGTTAATATGTAGTATCAGATGCATTAAATATACAAAAAGTGTGGTTATGAATCCAAACAATTTTACAAGTAGTATTTGTAAGGTTTTAATAATATTTAATTTTAACTTTTACAATTGGTATGTAGATGTATGTTCAAACACACCTAACAAGGCGACAAATTTCTAATTTATTACTAAAGACTAATTATAACACTAAGTATTAAATGAATAGCTTTGTGGATTATAATTTTTCAAGGTTATTAACGTAATGTGAAATTTCTTTGAATAATTTCTTATAAGGAAATGTATTCCAAAGCCAATTAGAAAATCAAATCATTTATAATATCGTTTATGTATCATAAAGAAGACAGATTTTCAATACCATAAAATTTCTTACCTGTATTTTGTAGCTACAGTATTGTGCAAATTAATGGAATCAAACACAATATAACTAAGAAAACCGTTTATTTGTCATATAATCACGATGAGATGGTATAAAATTATAAATTACTAGTCATTCAATAAGAGATATGCCCTCCTTTGGCTGCGATGACAGCCTGAACTCATTTCGGCATGGAATCTATTAGTTTTTGAAAGTTTTCCTCTATTTTCTCGTCCCGAAACCACACCTGAATTACTGTTTCTATTAATTTTGTTTTCGTTGTACAGTCCATTTTATGTAACCTAGCTTTACAAATGGCTCACAGATTTTCAATTGGGTTTAAGTCTAGAGAATTGCCAGGCCAGTCGAGGAGAGTTATTCCTTTATCCTTGAAATATTTGACCATAACCTTCGATTTGTGGCATGGAGCTGAGTCTTGTTGGGAAATCGCACCTCCGTTTGGCTCACATTTCTTTAGTTCTTTTCCCAAATACTTATCCAGTAGCTCTTTATATTTCTGGCTATTCATCATGCCTTCTATAGGCACCAGCGATCCAGTCCCCATGTACGAAAAACATCCCCAAAATATCTTCCTTACAGGATGTTTGACAGTCTGATCGATATGAGCTGCAGTGAGTTTTTCATCTCCACTTTTTCTCACGAATTTTGATCGCTGCCCCTGCACCAAAAAATGGGACTCGTCTGAGAACAATACTTTTCTCCAGTCTTCCTCATTCCATCCGGCATATTTCTTGGCCCAAATAAGCCTCTGCTTCATCATTCGTTGAGTGAGGAGTTGCTTCTTCTGTGGTCGAATGACTTTTCTTCCAGACTCTAAAAGTCTCCTACGAACTGTCGAGTCATGCACTTTCACTCCAGCGTCGGCTAAGTCTTTTTGTAGTTCAAAACTAGTTTTTCTTGGGTTCAGTTTGCTATTTCTGACCAAAAAGTGACATCCCGGGGTGTCATCTTCCTCTTTCTCCCACATTTTCCCGCTCGTTTCACTTCAACTATTCCGGTATTCTTTTTTTGCTTTAGGATCTTGCTTACTGCTCCTTGACTAACACCACATTCCTGAGCAATATCTCTCTGTGTCATTAAAGTGTGCTCACTTAATGTCACAATCTTCTCACGTTTTCTGGGCATGATATCCATATTGCGAACAACCGGTAAAAGCACAATATAATTCAAATTTTGAACTTTCAAAGAGGATATGTGAACAAACTCAATAAAACGCATTGAATAACTGTGTAATGTGTTCCTAGTGATATAGGTTATGTTTTTTGACATAAAACTACTGCCAGAACTGACCTAACAATGTTGCCACATGCAGAAAACTAAAAAAATAGTCATGATTCCATTAATTTGCACAATACTGTACTTTCTTCCATTAAGGTTATTATAACATAGTTCGGTCCACTTACAAATTCTATTGACACTAAGCTACTTAATGACCGCATTTTTATCATATTTAAGCAATTTCGATGCGAAGTTTTTTTTAAATCTATCCATGGTATTTAATTTTTTAATGTTTTATGATGACTGACAGTGTGCTAGTTGCCTACGTATCTTCAATACTTTAGAATTAAATTACCCTGCAACTTTAGAGTTTCAACGAAATGAAATCTAGTCACATGAAATTTAAAACGTATACTTCTCTCCTATGTTAGTATAGATTTGAACCCACTTGACAATTATGTTCAATCAAACATATGTGAATGAATGCTTGAATTCGCTTCGACATACTTCGATAAGGGCTTTTACGGTGTCTTGTAACTTTCTGGTTTCTTTCTATGCCTTTTCAATATATTCTTTTGAAACGCTTAAATTGGGAATCGAAGGCGAGTAAATAATAAATTTAAAGACACTGTAAACATTTTCAACTTGATTAAGGTCCGGTGAATTTACAAGCAAGGTCAATACTGATATGTATACAGAAACCATGAAAAACATTCTGGACAGATCTCCATCTTTCATAAACATTCTGGACAGATCTCCATCTTTCATAAACATTCTGGACAGATCTCCATCTTTCAATAAACATTCTGGACAGATCTCCATCTTTCATAAACATTCTGGACAGATCTCCATCTTTCATAAACATTCTGGACAGATCTCCATCTTTCATAAACATTCTGGACAGATCTCCATCTTTCAATAAACATTCTGGACAGATCTCCATCTTTCATAAACATTCTGGACAGATCTCCATCTTTCATAAACATTCTGGACAGATCTCCATCTTTCATAAACATTCTGGACAGATCTCCATCTTTCATAAACATTCTGGACAGATCTCCATCTTTCATAAACATTCTGGACAGATCTCCATCTTTCATAAACATTCTGGACAGATCTCCATCTTTCATAAACATTCTGGACAGATCTCCATCTTTCATAAACATGGAAAGATTTTGCTTTGGAACTAAGGAAGTAATCAAAGGCATCAGAACATTTTTATGTTACTACTAGTTCATTGTTACTTCGACAAAGTACAAAGATTCTGTTTTAACCCCAGTAATGCGTGGTCATACCACCATAGCGCGGGGGGGGATGTTTACCATTTTGCGCTACACATGCAGGACCATATTCTTTTTATGAAATTTTCCATGACCAATTCGCACATTTACGGCTGTATGTCCTCGATAACTTCATGAATTCCATCTTTAGGGTCGAAATCACTTGTGGGCCATTGGCATAGACTTTATCTTTCACGTAGCCCCAAAGAAAAAAGTCTAAAGGTGTTAAATCACAAGATCTCAGTGGCCAATTGTGATCGCGTCTTCAAGAAATCACACGGTCAGGAAACTTTTCACGCAAAAGAACAACGGTATCTTTACTTGTATGGCACGTAGCGCCGTCTTGTTGAAAATAAACGTCGTCCACATCAATATCTTCCAGTTTGGGCCATGCAAAATCGTTAATCATCGTTCGATAGCGCAATCCATTCACCGTAACAGTTGCTTCAGCCTCATTTTCGAAAAAGTAAGGTTCAATGACCCCGCCACACAAAAAACCATACCAAACAGTCACACGTTGAGGATGGAGAGGCTTTTCAACAATAATTCTTGGATTTTCCGAGACCCAAGTGTGATAATTCTGCTTGTTAACGTAGCCTCCTAGGTGAAAATGGGCCTTATCACTCATGATGATTTTTCGATGAAATTCCGGATCAATTTAGTGTATTTCAAGGTCCCAATCAGCAAAGATACGGCGTTGTTGATGGTCGGTAGGCGTGAATTCATATGTTAACTGAACTTTAAAAGCCTTAAGACCTAAGTCTTTATGCAAAATACGGTGTAATGTCGTTTGCGGAATGCCCAATTCCAAAGATCGACGAGAAATGGACAAACCTGGGTTTTCCTCAACACTGGGCTACAATAGCAATATTTTCAGTTGTTCTTGAGCGACGTGCACGAGTTCGATTCTTCACATCACTAACTTGTTCCAACAGCTCAATTTTTTCCACCAGTTTCACAATTGCTGGTCGAGAAGGTGCTTCACGACTACCCAAAAATGCTTTAGTTTTGCGAACTGTGAAATTTTCACCATCTTTTTAGTGAATTTTAATAATTTCAATGCGTTGTTGAAGCGTATATCGTTCCATTTTTATTAATGGCGTAGTTTTTTCTTGTCATCTGTCAAGTAGTTACAGGTTGAGTCGTGACAACTGTTAAAATGGCGAGTCATTGAAAATGAAATGTCTTATTGGAACACCCTTTTATATATTGGGTTGGCTACTAAGTACTTTCGGTTTTTACTGATAGAGAGCGTTGCTTTATTTTTTGTATAACGTATGTTAGTGCTGTACTTTACCCTTTGTCGCGTGATACTAGTCACATTGACGTAACTTCAGAAGCAAGTAGTGCGTGATTTTTATTAAAGCTACTAGTTGTGGGTTAGTTTTAAATGGAGTGCAGAAACGAACATTTTCGACATATTTTACTATTTTATTTCCGTAAAGGAAAGAAAGCTGCTGCGGCTCACAAAAAGATATGTGAAGTTTATGGTGCTAATTGCTTAACAGAGCGCACGTGTCAGAATTGGTATAAAAAATTCTGTTCTGGAGATTTTTCCCTCAAAGATGAGCAACGTTCTGGTCGGCCTGCTGAAGTTGATGATGACCAAATAAAAGTCATAATTGAAGAGGATCGTCATATAACTGTTCGAGAGGTTGCGGAGAGGCTACGTGTATCGCACACAACAATTGAAAAACATTTAAAATATCTTGGGCTAGTTAAGAAGCTTGATATCTGGGTACGTCACGAACTGAAAGAAATTCATTTAACACAAAGAATCAACTTTTGCGATATGCACCTTAGACGAAATGAAACCGACCCTTAAAAAGAATCATCACTGGTGATGAAAAATGGGTCCTGTACAATAACATAGTTCGAAAACGATCAAGGAGCAAACACGATAAACCAGCTTAAACCACATCGAAAAATGAATTGCATCCAAAAAAGATCATGCTGTCAGTTTGGTGGGATTACAAAGATGTTGTGTTTTTTGAGCTGCTTCCAAGGTATCAAACGATCAATTCTGATGTTTACTGTCAACAATTAATAAAACTGAATGATGCAATCAAAGAAAAACGGCCAGAATTGTCAAATCGGAAAGGTGTAGTTTTCCACCAAGATAATGCAAGGCCTCACACATCTTTGGCAACTCGTGGGAAACTATTGGAGCTTGGCTGGGAAGTGATGCCACATCCTCCATACAGCCCTGATCTAGCACCATCTGATTACCATTTATTTCGAAGTTTGCAGAATTCTTTGAATGGTAAAACTTTCACAAATAACGATGACCTTCACTGGTTCAGTTTTTTGCTGATAAGGACCAGAAATTTTATGAGCGCGGAATCATGCAGCTGAAAAAAGATGACAAAAGGTCATTGAGCAAAATGGAAAATATATAATTGATTAAAAAGTATTCTTTGTTTAAAAAAAAGTATTTAATTTTATACTACAAAACCGAAAGTACTTAGTTGCCAACCCAATAATATGTAAATATAGTTCACCCGAGAAGCTATTTGTTTAATTTATTATAAAAAGTTGCACGGTACTGTATATATTGAAAAAAATATCCCTCGCTGGCTGTTACGAACTCGCACACTTTGTTCACTTCCTCATTTCATTTTTTAGAACTATATTAATGTTTAGATTAGTTTTATCAATATTACATTATAAAATAAAGTTTTGACGTATACTTTTCGGAATCGATTTTAAGTAAATAAATATTTATTACCTATACCCAGAGAAAAGTACACAAAAATGTAAACAATTCCTAAAATTATCTTTTATGATCTGAGTAATTCTATAAATAAGATAAGAAGAACTTTTGTTGTCGGTTTTACTCATAATTTTATAGGCTTGATAATTTATTATTCTTCATTGAATTTCCTACAATACATTTATATTTATGGTCGTCACGAATTTTGCGTTCTTGGAATAAATAATGTATACACTGCTTTCATAAATATTTGCCCTCTACAACTTCATTCTGTATTTAAGACTTTTTTCGTGAATGTCACCATATATTATTGAACAACGCTAGTGCGCTAGCTTTTAAATTGAATTGTAATAAAACATTCATATCCAGATTCATTGTAGATGCAATGGAAAGATGTATGTTTTAAATGTAGATGTGCAAATAACTTGACCTTTTTAAATGTTTCATTAGTTGTTTAGTATTTATATTAGTCTTTCTTTATCGTTTGAATAATATTGCTAGGGAAACTAACATACAAATTTACTAATGAAAATATTCCGAAAATATAAGAAGAATTCGATTCGCCGCTTGGGGTAGTACTAGGTTGTTCAATAAGTTCTGTCGTTCTTTAAGAAAAACACGATTTTATGGTTTAAAATACAGTACTGTGCCAAAGAAAGAAGCACCTTCTTGAATTTTACAAGAAACTATTATAAAAGGGTAAATAATAATCTTACACAAGTTGAAATTTTTTTTAATGTATAGAAACTAACACATATCGATATGTAAACATAAACAACTTAAATTTTCAATATTTTGTCTTCTTGGTGGGCTTTCCATTAATGAATTAATGAAATTTTCAGGAATATTGTACCACTCTTCCTGTAGTATGTTCCACAGTTCATTTTTGTTTTTTGGCCCCCTTTCACACTTTTTTCTGTCATGATAATTCCACACATGCTCAATAATATATACTCAGGACTTTGAAGTGGCCATATCATAGTCTGCAATACCCCATTTGTTTCCTGCTGTGTTAAATAAGTTTTGACAAGTTTTGAGGTATGCTTAGGACCATTAGCTTGCTGTAGAATAAAATTATTGGCAATAAGTCGCTGCTCTGATAGTATGGCATGTTTTTCTAATTGTGTTCTGTATTTCTCACCAGTTCATTACCCTTTATTTTTATAATTTCACACACACCTGCTGCTGAAATACAACCCCAAACTTGGATATTGCCTCCTCCATGCATAATGGTAGTGTGTAAACATGGTTCCAATAACGATTCACCAGGGCGTCCTCTAACATACTGTTCGCTTCAAATAATTGATATTTAGATTCGTCAGTCCATAGTACGTCGCCAGTCATTATATCAATGGCGATGCTTCAATGAACATTTATAAAGTCGTCACAGGTGATGAATCTTGGATCTATACGTATGAGCCCAAAGTAAACAGCAGCCGATTGTGTGGATATTCCAAGATGTGCCAAAACCAACAAAAGTTGTTCGCGCTCGAAGCACACCAGAACAAATGGTCGCCTGTTTTTTCGGAAAAACTGGTCACGTTGCAACCGTGCCTTTATAGAGTTGTAGAACGGTCAATTCCGAATGGTACACAACTATTTGTTTGCCAAAAGTTTTTGAAGAAATAAGGAAAACGAACCGAAAACGATAGATTTATTCTCCACCATGACAATGCGAGCTCTCACAGGTCGGTTCAAACAGTTGAATATTTGAACGGGCAAAACATTGAATTGATAAGCCATCCGCCGAACAGTCCCGATCTAACACCCTGTAATTTCTTTTTGTTCTCACACGTGAAGAATAAACATCGTAGTCAACGGTTTTCTACGCCGGAAGAGGCAATTGAGGCATTCAAAACTCATATTTTGGAAATACCGCCTTCACAGTGGCAGCAATGCTTTTCGGATTGGTTTAAACGAATGCAAAAGTGCATTGGTTTTCAAGGAGGATATTTTGAAAAGCAATAAAACTATTTTCGATAATTTTTTTTGTTTGCTATTCCCGAAATATAAACGGCTACCCTCGTAATTGAAGGTTCCTTTACTTAATATTGCATACTTGGAATTACATCATTTGCTCATAAGCAGTAAAGAAAGTACATGCGAGTGGTAGTGTATATTAACAAAACATGTACATACATATATTAAATATATGTTTAAAATTAAAATAATGTCTCCTATGAGATTCAACAACAAATTTATTAAGATAATTAACATATTGGCGACATATTACTAAGTAAATAAACAATATTTACCTATACCATTAGCGCAACTTTTATTACATTGTGCACCTAAATCTGCTTAAGAAAAATACCTGTTGTTTGAGTTAAAAAGGTATTGTATGTTAACTATAGCTACAAATATTTTATTCATTGAACACAAAGAATATTATGGAAATGTATTTTTTTAATCTCAATTATAACCAAATGGTGGATTGGATAAAAAGATTAAGTTTGAAATCCTTCTCATTTAACAGTAAAATATCTAATTAATGCAGTTTTACTTTGGACTACGAGGGTAGTTTGACAAGTAGTGAGAATGGAAAAGAAAAACGAATTTTTTAAATACAAAATAATTTTTATTTTTCAATATATTCTCCTAAAAGAGCAATACATTTATTCCAACGGTGCTCCAATGCCCTTGTGCCATCTCTAAAATGCGATTCCGGAAGGCTTGCAAAATACTCATTTACGAAGATGATAAGCTCGTCGTTAGACGAAAATTTCTTTCCACCTAGTGCAGTTTTCAATTTTGGAAAAAGGCGAAAGTCGAAAGGGGCTAGATCCGGCGAATAAGGTGCATGCGGTACTAATTGGAAATGCAACTCGTGGATTATGGACATCGCAACTGTGCTGGTATGCGAGGGCGCGTTGTCTTGGTGAAACAGGATCTTTTTCTTTGCTATTCCTGGCCGTTTAGCGCGAATCTCAACATTTAATTTTTGTAGAAGTTCTGCATAATATTGTCCGTTTATTGTGGCACCTTTCTGAAGGTAATCAATGAACAAAATTCCCTTTGAATCCTAAAAATTGATGCCATCACCTTGTTTGCCGATAAAGTGGTTTTCGCTTTCTTTGGAGGTGCAGAACCACGTTCTAACCATTGTTTCGACTGTTGTTTAGTTTCGGGTGTACTGTAGTGTATCAAAATTTCATCGCAAGTAACAAATCGCCTACAAAAATCAATCGGATTCCGCTTATAAATGTCCAAACACTCATTGGAAATGCGCAAACGAGTGAACTTTCGATCAGTCGTAAGCAATCGCGGCACCACGAAAGCTTGCCAAACGCTTGGAAAGGCCCAATTCTTTCGTTAAAGTGTGGTGTACGCGTTCTGTTGAAATGTTTACCATGTCTGCTATCTCTCTCACTTCGAGTCGTCGATCTTGCGTAATAATATTATGGATTTTTATAATCATTTTCTTACAAGTCACGATTTTCGGTGATCCAGAGCGCGCTTCATCAACACAGCTTGTTCTACCACGTTTAAATTCATTTACCCATCTACTCATTGTGGCGGATGATGGAGCAGATTCACCTAATGTTTCCCGTAACTCATCTTTTATTTCGGTAGCTTTCATACCCTTAATTACGAAGTATTTAATCACCGCACGATACTCTGCTTTTTCCATTTTAACAAAACGACGTGTTGCTTCTTTTTCAATCAGCTGTCAAAAATAATCTAATCAACCGATTTATCTAAATATCGGAATGTAAACATATAAATAGGCAACCTAAATTATAATGCATTTGTTTTACCAATTAGAGCGCCACCTATGTGTCATTCTCACTACTTGTCAAACTATCCTCGTATATTATATTTTGATATTGAATAAAATGTTCCTGAACATATGTTTAAACAACGCTTTAGGGGAATTTTGTGCCGACTCCATGATCTTTTCTTTTCTCGTTTCCTCGAATAATCAAGCTGTGCTTCATTTAAGCCTTGTAATTGTTCTGTACTTACTATACCTAAACTGCTATTAGTGCGAAAAAGTTATTGCATATGATCTTAACCACAAAAAATAAAGGCAAAAATGGACGGGATAATTAATTAAATCTTTCGTATTTTATTTTTTTATTGTTAGATTATTATTACTTATACACTCGCTTGCGGTTTATAACCTAATCAAACTAGTCACATGTATCCTATTCTTACTATTGACCTCTGTAAACATCTCCTCATCATCAAATTGTTCCTTAACTAGCTTAAATATAATTGTTAATATGTTTTGCTTTTAAGTAGCCATATAAATATTTATGTATGTATATATTGCTGTTCGTGGTGAATTCGTGACCGGTGCACTACAAACAAAACTGAGAAGTGAGTAGAAATTAAATAATATTTAATCGGAAATTTGTTCGTTGTTTTTTAAGAATAATATAAAACAGATGCGTATGCTTTCTTATGTTCAATCAATTTGATTGATGTAACATTAAAATATTAAATCTTAATCCTAAAAAAAAGAAAAAAGGCGAATAAATATTTAAAACAAAAGCCATGTGTTAAACGCCAATGAGGAGACACATCAATAACTCATGCTTGTTTGACCTCATACAAAAGTAATATGCGATGGACGAAAAGATTTCGTATACCTATGCAGGTACTTCGAGATAACTGTTTAATTTAACACTAGAATATAATTTAAACTATGCGAAACGAATGTACAGTGTGTGTTTGGCTGTCGACGGGGTAAGTCTAGTACGGAATTTGCGTTTGTGCATATGTTGTCGTGGTTCTACGTGCGACACTTTGATTATCTGCTGTTTATGGCAATTTAGTTGTCGAAATACATATACTGAATACAATAATTATTGTGGAAAGTGGTTACACAGAGTCTGTCGCAGAGAAAACCCAACTTTTTAAAAATAAAAACAAAAGCCTACTATTTTGGTAAAATTCATTTACTTTATTCAAAATAGCCGCTTTCGGTTTCAATACAACGCTTCGCACGGTCAATTAACATGAATTTTTAAGTTCATATTTAGAAATGTCCTTCCAGATCGCTGTCGATGCGTTTTTAATGGCTTCGACGTCGGTATAACGCTGTCCTTTCATCGACAAATGTAGTTTGAAGAGTAGATAGAAATCACAGGGGTCTAGTCCATGAATACGGTGAATGGTTGATGGTTAAAACGTCATCAACCGTTCACCGTATTCATAGATTAGGCCCCTGTGATTTCTATCTATTCTTGAAACTACATTTGTCGATGAAAGTAGTTAGAAAATCAGTGATAAGCATCTAGCGATGAGATGGTGCATTATCATGTAACAAAAACCAGCTACCATGGCGTACACGGCGGATACACTCCAAAAGACGCTTCATAACACCAAGATAATATACAGCATGCACTGCTTGACTAGTTGATACAAACTCTTTGTGCACTATGCCTTTCGAATCATAAAAACAAATCAACACTGTCTTCACTTTTGACTTCTCCAAATGGTTTTTTTTCTCTTGGATGTTTCTATTCAGAGCTTTGACGCTTGGTCTCTGGATCATATCGAAAACACCACATCTCATTGCCAGTTACAATAGAATACCTGAAGTTTTCGTCCATTTTTGAGTCTTTAATCAAGTCTGTACAATGTTGAATTCTGTTAGCTTGTCTGGTACAAACCTTGCACAAATCTTTCTCAGTCCAAAATACTGTATGAAAATGCGATGAATTGTATCTTTGGAAATATTTAATTCCATTTCCACGTACCGCAGTGAAGATTTCGGCTAATTTCTGATAAATTCACGCACAAGTTCGATGTTACTTTCCGTAACCACAGATTTTTTTGCACCAGGATGTTCGTCGTCATTTATGTCTGCGCACCGTCTTTAAATCGTTTATATCACTCACACTCTCGTACGTGATAAACACACATCACCATACACTTGTTTCATCAAACTAAACGTTTCAGTAAACGATTTACCGAGTTTAAAACAGAAATTGATATTTGTTCAAAATTAACTTTTCGACCAATGCCAAATACACACTGTTGCTTTACGTGCAATTTTTCTGCTTCTAATGATGCAAAGGTCATGATATTTTGACATAACATTTGTGAAAGATCTACCTTACCGTCGCAATTTTTTTTAAATAGATGGCCCCACCAAGAATTACTATTTTAAAAAAGTTGAGTTTTCTCTACGACAGACTGTATTAACCTTACTTAAGTAAAACTACTTATACTTGTTAAATTTTAAATTAATATTGTCAAATAAAAATCGCACTAGTCTTATTGTTAGTATCATTTGATTCGCAATAATTTTATCTCTCTATTGATACCATCCCATCAATAATATTGGCGAACAGCAATCGTTAAAAGCCTTTGATACTATGTTAGATTCCTATGTTCGACTATATAATTACATTTTCTTCTACAAATACTCAAATAGTTTCTTATAAACTACTACAAAATACGAATGTTTTTGCAAGTAACTCTAGGTAGTAACTGCTACACACATATTATGTAATAATGATTCGATATATTATCTTTACACCGGATCATTGTGAGTTAATAACAGTCTTCAAACCGTATCCTTTATTTTGTCCACACATTCGACGACTTCTCTTCCTGATTGGACTGTCCAGAACAGATAGGTACACTTTGACCTTCGCATTAATTCATGCACGAGTACTTACGTATCTGAAATTAATAATCTGGCAACTGGCGAAGCGATATCAAAAGACATACATCGAGGCGTCTGCGGTTGTTTCAAGGACATCCGTATGCAAAACTCAGCAGTAATGAGATACACGTAAACCGGTTACATGCTGCAAACAGGTATTATTAATAAATACATAAATGTAATAAGCTCTTGTTGTTCTATATATCAACCAATTGCTTTGTAGACCGACGTATTCTCTTAGAATTTTGTCATCTTTGAAAATCACGGTGTAAATACCACAGATTGATTTACGTCGTTTTGATTAATACTCACAGTTAAACTTGAGTGTATACGAGAAAGAAAACATTCCTTCTGCCTGTGTATAGGTACAGGAAACATTTTCCTTCTGTTTGTAAGAGGTCAATATAGTACAATCATTACCACAAAAAGATTTACGATCTGAATTGCAATAGCTGCTCTATATTTTTAGGGCTAGTCATAGCCATATCAAACTAGAAAAAGAGCTTTTGCATGTTTCACTAAAAGAAACCGAACAATTGTGTGCATAGTGTGCAATTTAAGTTTTTTACATTTTCGACCTAATAACAAAAAGAAAAGGGTGGGTAATATTGAAAAGATGTACATACATATATGATAACATCATTCTGCAAAATAGCGAAGAATTGTGAAACGTGAAGAACGAACTTTCACATTGCGTTTTGAGTACTGTTTTCCATGGAATATTTAATTTTTTAAATATTAAATCTCGGAGGTAATTTTGATGGAGCCTGTGGTTGATTAACTTAATCATTGAAGGTTGATATATAACCCCTTTCCACATTAATTTTCGTATTCTATATACGTATTTTGACAACTAAGTTGTCATCAGCAGATAATTAAACAGTATCGCAGCTGGAAAACTACGGCAAAAATATCCGTACGAAAACAAATTCCGTACACGATCTGTACCGTTGAAGGCCAAAACGCACACTGTGTGTTTTGGCTTTGATTTTATCTACTTCTAAGATTCGTAGAGTCTCTCTAATAGGTCGCTCTCGATTGTCTAATGAAATATTAACAATTAATCTGTTTCCACGATCTGTTATCTCTCTCTTTCTTCCAAAATGAATACGGCCACTCAAAGTGGATGGTATGTTTTCTGCAACTATTTCTGCCACTCTGTTCACTGCTTGACGAGATACATGTTCTCGTCATGCTATTTCTCGATGTGAATAATTCCCAGTTTTTTAATAAAAGTCTCTATTACTACCTTTCTTGCACTGAATCTAATGTACACGTAATGTCTTTACATTTATTGTTCAAAAATCGCGATCCCCAACAACACTTAAAAAAAAATTAAAATGTCACGAAGTTTTAAAATTAATTGTATTTCACAAATTAAATATTTGCTAAGAATGGCGAAAAGCAAGGAAAAGTAACCTCCTATAATTGTGTTTAATCTCGAGAAGGGTGTTTAGTGGCGGTTATCGCCAATACTATAAAAGAAAATATGTTAATAACAGAAAATACGATATTTTTTCTATTTACTAAATAACTATAAATATTTATAGGAAATGCGAGTGGCTAATTTAATTTTGTGGTACTGTATACACTCTTACTTTCGACTTGCCTATTGTAATTTTATTGAAACGAAACAAAACAAAATATTAAACATTTTTTATTTAATTTTAGAAATTATTTTTGTTATGTGAACAAAACATTTTGCAATTTTGTTAGTATACACTACCGGTCATATTTATTTGCCCACCCTTAGTTTTAGCCAAAATTATTAAACTATCAAATGTGTACTGAAAATTTATTTATTGTACCAATACAATAGTGTAAAATAAACATAAAATAGTTACATTTTTCTTATATAAAAACTTTATCATTAATTATTATTAAATTTTGCTCTCATCAATGTGCCAACCTTTATTTTTGATAATTGCGGCACATAACCGCGCCATCCATTCAATTAATTTTTGCAGTGTATCTTCTGTAATTTGTGCCCAGGATTCTTGACGTTGTTCCCACAGTATAGTGGTGGATGATAGAGCACGTTCTCGAACCTTCCGGTCCAATTCTTCCCAAAGAAGCTCTATTGGGTTCAGATCAGGACTTTGAGCTGGCCATACCATTATAGAGATTTGCCCTTGCTCTTCTAGTTGACGCAAGTAATCGCCACACAATCTAGAAGTGTGTTTCGGATCGTTGCCCTGTTGAAATACAAAGTTTCCGCCAAGAATCCTTAGTCCTGAAGGAACAGCGTTATTTTCTAAAACTTCCTTGTAGCCTTCTTTTCTTAGGATTCCCTCAATTTTGACGAGATCGCCTACAGATCTTCCACCAAAACACCCCCAAATCATTACTGAACCACCTCCATGTTTTACGGTAGGCGCAATACATTCTGGCAGTACTCCTTCCCCTGCGGATCGTCTTACGAATATTCGCCTTTTACTACCGAAAAGTTCAAACTTCGATTCGTCTGTCCACAACACATTATTCCACTGATCAATCGTCCAATTCTTATGTTCTTTAGCCCAATTTAGTCGTTTTATCTTGTTTTGCTTTCGTAGTAATGGTTTTCGCAGAGCAATTCTTCCGTATAAACCCGCTCGCCTTAACCTTCTCTGTACCGTGGACACACTAATTGGTTTAGTACGCGCTTTATTCATTTCAGCAACGTTATAATCAACGATTCTGCGATTTAATCGTAATTCTTTTGCAATTTCGCGATTACTTTTACCCGTACGATGATAAGCAATTATCATAGCACGCACTTCAACAGATAATTGCTTCGTCTTCGGCATTGCATTAAAATATTCACAATAACTCTCTGTTTCACTGTTTTCGCAACAAAAGATGAACGATGACTGACATAAAATTTATTTGTCTTTTTGAATAACACATCCTAATATTGTAATTAGTTAGTACAATAACACAATATTGGTAATACCTTTCGGAAATGCAGGTAAAACTGTTAATACTGTAGGGATTAGCCTATATAATATTTATGGTATTTTTCCAATTTATGACACCTTTACGATATATTATAAACAATTTAAGATTTTCGTAGAAATTCATATGGAATTACTTCCACTAATAATATTGTTGAATAATTATAATACAGATTTTTCGAAAGATAATCCGTATTTCAGGAAACATAAAATTGTGGTGGGCAAATAAATATGAGCGGTAGTGTACTTACCACAATTTTCATATTATTAGAGTTTTTCAAACCTTACTAAATTGAAATAAATATGCTTTATCGTATTCGAGTGATTACATTTGTTGATCTTCATTATTAATGGGATGTACGTTGACTTTTGCGTGACTATACGTATTCTCAAATAAAAATAAAATCACCAAAAAATACGCGATTTAAATGAAGATATTCACAAAACAAGATAACGTGTTACTTTATTTATTCTAGCGTTATAGTACAGTACTGTGCAAAAGAAAGAAGCACCTAACAATGTTTTCAAAACTTATTTACTAATAATTATTGGGTTACTTTAATCTATAATACTTAGTACATCTTTCGAAGAACGGATTCACTTATTGGTAGAAATATAATCACTGGAAATTTCCAAGTTTATAACATTATATTTTCGCGTAGGGGTGAGATCGACCGTCTGATAAGAGGATTAAAGTAATAAATTTTATTGCATCACAATGCTCTGCAATAAAATTTCAAGGGAGAGTTATTTATCTATAAGATTTTGTTTTTAAGAAAGTGGTAGAAACGATACAGAGCGGTTCCATAATAGAATTTATTTAGATTCTTAAAAAAACGTGCGTGCGAATGAAATTTTCATTTTAAGAAAAAATTGTGAGCTGTAAATTGTTATAGTAGATAGAAAATGCCTAGAATAGCATTTCTAAACAGAAATAAAATTATAAGTAGCTCACGATTTTGCGCGAATATCTGGTACTTCAGTACATGCTTCAACAGTAAGGCGATACTTGCTCCGGTGAGGCTTGAGGGGATGCGTGGCTGTGAGAAAACCCTTACTGCGCGAAAGCAATTGAGGGAAAAGGTTATAATATACCAGAGACCGCGAAACTTGAGGATATAATAAGTGGCGACAAGTACTATGGACTGACGAATGTAAATATCAATTATTTGGCACGAACAGACGTCAGTATGTTAGACGACGCCTTGGTGAATCGTTATTGGACCCATGTCTACATATTGCCGTAAAGCATGGAGGAGGCAATATCCAAGTTTGGGGTTGTATTTCGGTAACAGGTGTGGGTGAAATTCTAAAAATAGAGGGTAAATTAACTGGTGAGAAATGCAGAACACTATTACACCAACATGCCATATCATCAGGGCAGCGACTTATTGGCAATAATTTCATTCTACAACAAGATAATGGTCCCAAGCATACCTCAAAACGTGTGAAAACTTATTTAACACAGCAGGAAGCAAATGGCGTATCGCAGACTATGATATGGCCACCTCAAAGTGCTGACTCAAATATTATTGAGCACGTGTGTGATTATCTTGACAGAAAAAAGTGTGAAAGGGGGTCAAAGAACAAAAATGAACTGTTGAACATACTATAGGGAGAGTGGTACAATATTCCTGAATATTTCATTAATTCGTTAATGGAAAGCCTACCAAGAAGAATGCAGGATACCATAGAAAGTAAAGGTGGTCATACAAAATATTGAAAATTTAAGTTGTTTATGTTTAAATATCAGTATGTGTTAGTTTTTATATATTAAAAAAAATCAACATGTGTAAGATTATTATTTATCCTTTTATAATAGTTTCTTGTAAAATTCAAGAAGGTACTTCTTCCTTTTGCACAGTACTGTATATTTCTCCGCACGTACGCATTTTTATTACTTATTTCTTAGAATTTATGTGTGTTTTTCCACGTATTTTGTTTACAATTCACGACAGAAATACATTAACTACTATGTTCGATGCCTATTTAAATATAAAATTACGTACTGTTTACATTGCATGTAACTATTGTTGCTATTCTTGCATATGGAACAATTACTTGTACAATGTTAGTTAGACTTACATAAATTTGTACTCCAAAAATTTCTGCTATGTCAATTACCGACGTTATCACTTAATAGTCCAGCATTCATTACCTAAAATCCCAGGAGCAATGATTCATAATTGCTCGGCATTTCCTGTCTAGACCTACACATGTCCGTATGTTTATATGTAAGTACCAACGTTGACATGTTTATGTATAAATATATGCACGTATGTGTCTTACTGTAATTCGTAATTATTAAAAATGTACTGAAACTTTTGAAATTAGAATTTAGATAAGCAACAGATTTTTTTTTGTATGAAAAAGGATTTTGTAATTGAAATTAAAATCTACTAAAAGTCCTGTAACGATGGCAGACTTAAATGATCTAGATTTCACAAGGGAAACACACATTTATTTCCAAAATACCTAAATATTTATTTTTCTACGTGGATCTCTTTCAATTTTACACTCTTACTCCAGTGGTACTCAAAATTCTTTGTATTCTTTATGTACCGGGTGCATCGAGCAAAATTATTTTAAATTTCCAAAAATTCTATAAACAGAAAGAGTGTCTAGCAATGGAAAACTCACTAAGCTCTTTAGTTGTCGATATATTTGTGAATAATTTAGAAAGCATTTGTTGGGAAATTGTATCTACTGGTTTAGGTATCTCAATGATATACCATTTATCCAATGACATTATTGTTTCAGCTTATGAGTGTGTTATTGAAGTAATTTTAGGTTAAAAAGACTAATGAACATATGCCCAAAACTCTATGGTAACTGAGCATTTGTAGTTTTGAAGGTAATTTTGGTGGAGCCTGTGGTTGATTAACTTAATCACTGAAGGTTGATATATAACCCCTTGCCACATTTATTTTCGTATTCTGTATACGTATTTCCACAACTAAGTTGCCATCATCAGCAGATAATTAAACAGTGTCGCACCTGGAAAACTACAGTAAAAATACTGGTACGAAAACAAATTCCGCACATGAACCGTACCGCTGAAAGCCAAAATGTACACTCTTAGTTGTCGAAATACATAAAAATAAAGTCATATAGAAATTTATAATATGGTACATCATGTTGCGCATTTAATCGGTGTTGTTTACTATTAACATGTCTTTTACACACAAAAATACGTTACGGGAAAATGGTGATATTGCAAACAATACATTTAATAATAGCGCCAGTGTATTCTAATGTCGAAAATCGGTTGAGAAATCCATTAACACTTGTCGAACATAGTAAAGAACGCCCTCGATTCACCATCATCCATCTAATCCGGCATTCATACACATCCCATACGTACATACATATATCAATCTTGACGGGTATATGTGACCGTTTTTAAAATATATCATCGCCGCCAATGAATGCGCACTCGTTTCTGCATTCTTATGAGGATACACTACCGGTCATATTTATTTGCCGACCCTTAGTTTTAGCCAAAATTATTAAACTATCAAATGTGTACTGAAAATTTATTTATTGTACCAATACAATAGTGTAAAATAAACATAAAATAGTTACATTTTTCTTATATAAGAACTTTATCATTAATGATTATTAAATTTTGCTTTCATCAATTGCCCACCTTTATTTTTGATAATTGCGGCACATAACCGCGGCATCCTTTCAATTAATTTTTGCAGTGTATCTTCTGTAATTTGTGCCGAGGCTTCTTGAAGTTGTTCCCACAGTACAGTGGTGGATGATAGAGCACGTTCTCGAACCTTCCGGTCCAATTCTTCCTAAAGAAGCTCTATTGGGTTCAAATCAGGACTTTGAGCTGGCCATACCATTATAAAGATTTGCCCTTGCTCTTCTAGTTGACGCAAGTAATTGCCACACAATCTAGAAGTGTGTTTCGGATCGTTGTCCTGTTGAAATACAAAGTTTTCGCCAAGA
Source organism: Dermolepida albohirtum (assembly GCA_031893035.1). Taxonomy (NCBI): domain Eukaryota; kingdom Metazoa; phylum Arthropoda; class Insecta; order Coleoptera; family Scarabaeidae; genus Dermolepida; species Dermolepida albohirtum. The sequence continues at coordinate 26,405 of JAVIWB010002881.1, read as the reverse complement.
ATCCTTAGTCCTGAAGGAAGAGCGTTATTTTCTAAAATTTCCTTGTAGCCTTCTTTTCTTAGGATTCCTTCAATTTTGACGAGATCGCCTACAGATCTTCCACCAAAACACCCCCAAATCATTACTGAACCTCCTCCATGTTTTACGGTAGGCGCAATACATTCTGGCAGTACTCTTTCTCCTGCGGATCTTCTTACGAATATTCGCCTTTTACTACCGAAAAGTTCAAACTTCGATTCGTCTGTCCACAACACATTATTCCACTGATCAATCGTCCAATTCTTATGTTCTTTAGCCCAATTTAATCGTTTTATCTTGTTTTGCTTTCGTAGTAGTAGTTTTCGCAGAGCAATTCTTCCGTATAAACCTGCTTGCCTTAACCTTCTCTGTACCGTGGACACACTAATTGGTTTAGCACGTGCTCTATTCATTTCAGCAGCAATTTCTGGTGCTGTTTTTCGTCTATCGCGTCTACTTGCATTAAAATATTCACAATAACTCTCTATTTCACTGTTTTCGCAACAAAAGATGAACGATGACTGACATAAAATTTATTTTCCTTTTTGAATAACACATCCTAATATTGTAATTAGTTAGTACAATAACACAATATTGGTAATACCTTTTCGGAAATTCAGGTAAAACTGTTAATACTGTAGGGATTAGCCTATATAATATTTATGGTATTTTTCCAATTTATGACACCTTTACGATATATCATAAACAATTTAAGATTTTCGTAGAAATTCATATGGAATTACTTCCACTAATAATATTGTTGAGTAATTATAATACAGATTTTTCGAAAGATAATCCGTATTTCAGGAAACACAAAATTGGGGTGGGCAAATAAATATGACCGGTAGTGTATGTTGTGCAAAGTTTCGTTTACATACCAAATACAGACCACCCTGTATGAATTCGGCAGATATATTTTCGTGTGAATCGTAAACCTTTTCGTGGTACCACTGTACATATAATTCTGATTTAAATCTTGCGCCACATTTTCTGTATATTCGACTGTTTATTACATATTGCATGATTATTTTTACATAAATACACAGCGATATGTAAGTATTTATTTAATTATTTACTTTACATGCGTACATACCTTCTCTCTTATTCTAAAATAAGGTAAATAAATATAAGAATTTAACTATTCTGTAACTTACAACGGCTTACATTCTGTTGACGCCTACAGTTTTCTAGTGAATAGCAGTCAGTGTAAGTATCTAAGCTTATGAATGTTGCTATATTTTATTAGAATATTACATTCTCTTAGTGTAGTTTAATAAATTAAATATATCGCAAAGACCTCTATACCATAAAAGAAACACTATAAAAAGTCCGTGGTCATAATCAAGAGCACACGAATTTCATTTAATATACTGTATCATTACATTTAATTGAATTTACTGTACCGATGTTTAACGTCTTCAAACTTATAGGTTTTATTGCGTCAATATAAATAAGGTAAAATAATTTGACAGTTTAATGAAAAAGGTTATATAGAGAAAAGGCTTTATTGCCCGTTATTGATACACGATCTAAAATAACATGACATAATTACAACGGATCATGTAAGATCGCAACAGATATTGGAGCACACATTTTAAATGGAAAAATTGTATCTGTCGTTACCTGCAATTTAACGCTATAAAGTGGCGATTTATTACTATTGAATTGTGCAAAAAAAAACCGCAGATTCCAGCTGTTCATGTAGGTTTATTATTTTTTTTGACGAGATAATAAAAAATATCGTGCCAGTGTCCTCGTGAAAGGTCTCTTAAGTTTCTCAAATTAATGGTGTTCGATTACGTTGTTTGATTTATGTATTTTCTGCTGTGATGGATTGATTAATTCCACGAGAAAGGTCTTGAAACTGAACAGTTTTAAATTTGCTAACGAAGAATTCGAAACGAACTTTTGTGTATGAATTAATTATTTTTTATTACTGAAAATAGTAAAATCATAATGGCTTTGTTTCGTGCCAAGTCGGCGCCCTAAAACAGTGGCGTGAAATATACTGCATGTCCCATGACATGATTGCCACAGCTTAAGGATGTGTTACTGAAGCAGTTGTAAGTTAAAAGTATCTAATGAACATATGCCCAAAATCCTATCGTAACTGAACTACAAGTGTTTGAAGCTTATAGTAATTATAATGCATGTACCGCTGTTTTTTCAGAGAATGTATAGTGTGGTATTATTAATCGCTACTAAAATTATATAAACCGATGGATTGGAAGAGGTTCAGCAGTTGCTTGGCCACAAGATCAGCAGACTTAAATCCCCTAGGCTTTTCATTTTCCCCTAGGTTATTCTTTATGCGGAAGGCTGAAAAGCTTAAGGATGTGTTACTGAAGCAATTGCAGGTTAAAAGTGCCTAATGAACATATGCTCAAAATCCTATCGTAACTGAGCTACAAGTGTTTGAAGCTTCAGGTAATCATAATGCATGTACCGCTGTTTTTTCAGAGAATGTATAGTGTGGTATTAATCGCTACTAAAAGTATATAAACCGATGGATTGGAAGAGGTTCAGCAGTTGCTTGGCCACAAGATCAGCAGACTTAAATCCCCTAGGCTTTTCATTTTCCCCTAGACTATTCTTTATGAGGAAGGCTGAAAAGTTTGGTTTATGCAGAACAACTTGAAAACAGAGAACAACTGTTATTAGAGTTGTAGATACTGCAGAAACTATTGGTGCTGAATCTGAAATTGTTAGCAAAGCTACCTTTTTAATTCTAAGAGGAGCTAGACTATGTATACAAAGGGTACCAGGAAAGTTTTGCAATACAGCTTTATTTATTTAATTTTTTCAAAGAAATTTCTTCTGCACTCAATACACCTCTCCATCCTCCAAAACTTTAAACCAGTTCTGCTAAGTTTCACTAGGGAGTAAAGCACACTCATTGTCCCAAGCCCGCAGAAGGTCCTCGTCACTGGAAAATCGCCTCCTTTTTAGCTTCATTTTCACATGCGAGAACAGTGCAAAGTCGCAGGGAGCAAGATCTGGACTGTAGGGAGGGTGCTCGAGAAGTTTCAATCCTGTCGTGATGATCATTATCGTGATGGAGGAACCAGGTGTCCATTCTTGACTTTGGCCGCAAGTTCTTCATAGACTTTAGGCGGGCACTGTCTTCTGCGTGTGCAAACGACGCGTTCCACAATTCCACTAGATTTGAAAAATACAGATTTGAAAAATCATTTTCTTCTTTATAGATCGGGATTTCCTGACAACTACGGGTGTGTCCTCATCATCAAAGACCCAAACTTTGTTTTGAGCTTTGGTCGGCACATCCTAATAGTACAGCCAAATCTTGTCACCTGTCACGATGTTGTTCAGATACCGAGATTGTTCCTTATTAAACTTTTTTAGCATCTTCCGGCACCAAGTCACACGTCGTGTCATCTGCTTTTCAGTCAGTCGATGCGGTACCTAGAGAGAACAAAGTTTCATGACGTTCAAATGATCATGCAGAATCAAACGAATTGCTGGTGCATTTAGGCCTGAAGTACCCTCTGTCTGTTGGTAGGTCACTCGCCTATCCTCGCCAAGCATCTTTTTTACAGTAGTAACGTTTTCCTCCGTAACTGACGTTCGTAGTCTTCCCGGCCTCCCAGTATCCTTCACTGTTAAATTTCCCCTTTGGAATTCTCTATACCACCTGAATATCGTTGTGCGATGTGGACAAACATCTCCTAGTGCAAGAGTCATTTCTTCGAAGCATTGGTCTATGTTTAAACCATGCACGCAATAAAACTATTTTCGATAATAAAATTTTTTTTTGTTTGCTATTCCCGAAATATTAACGGCTACCTTCGTATCATGAAAATGTTTGTTCGCGTTATACCGAATTTTCGTTATTGAATGTCCACACTATCATGAGTCTACTGTATTTTTAAAATAGTTAAATAAAGCGCAATAAAGTGATCTTAAATTTAGCAACTTTGTTATATCTATTATTCCGTGACCTAGCAAGGTTATTGAAAATATTATTCTGTACATGAAACAACAAACGGAAATAGTTTTTAAATGAGTTCGTGATGTGTTAAATGCATGTAATGTTTATTAAAAATTCTATCCTGTGTATGTAGTCCTAAGTTATCAAATACCTAATCTTTGAAAATATGAAATCAAAAATAGATATTTTATTTTGGACTACAGCAAACCACGAATCCTACAACAACAAATAACTAAAACTTTTAATTTTAATAGGCATGGAACCATTCCAATAAGATCTCTGCATTTATTATATGACACGTACGATTCGGCTTGTGTTTCTTTGATGTCGAGTCGCTTTAAATTTTAGTCCAAAATCGAATTTAAAGCCACGCACACGTTCTTTACGATTCTTGTCGCATTGGTCCCCCGTTTTTACCGCGGCTTTCCGTCTTGTAAGAGGTAGGAGGTCTGCAGGCATCGTTGAAAGTTGAGAAACATCTTAAGTTGTTCTTAACTGAAATAAGCGACCGTTTTCATTCGTCATATGCTCGTGCGCATCTGTAATTAAGAACTTTTTAATTGTCAAAGTATGTTTCGTGCGACTACGGATTTATAATCATGTGATAGTGATCAAGTTTCTTGGGTTAAATGGAATTTGGTATATTTTGCCTTTATTTTTTGTATTGCGAAGATAATGTCGTGTTTCAGTTAAGTAATTTTCAAATTACTTCCGATATCCAGAAATATATAATGAACTTATGTATATTTTTATATCATTTGAGCTTTTTATTTGTATTTCTTCCGCAAACACATTATGCTCGAGCATATGTGTTTGCTTGATATCGCGTCCGAACCATATTTAAATATAAAACGTTGTAATAATGTATATATAACCTCATTTGTGTCAAAAATATGTTCAAACGGTCATGGCAAAGTCCCAATAAAATACAGTAAACTAATTTTGCCTCTAATCTTCACATATAGAATCTTCACATATAAAGGCTGTTTCAAATTGCGCGGTTTTTTTAAAGAATAAATAAAATACAGATGACGTATTGAATTTGTCTGGGTTTGTGGGCATTTAAAAAGTTTGTGTATGATATTTATAAAAATGCCTTTGTATACGGTACAACAACGCGTTCAAATTGTTGAATTATTTTATGAAAATCAGCGTTCTGTGAAAAGAGTTTTTAGAAAATTACGTGAATTTTGTGGTTTACATAATCGTCCATCTGAAAACACTATTGGTCGAACTATTAAAAAATTTCAAGAGACCGGTTCCGTAGAAGATTAAAAAAGTGAAAAATACTGTTGTAATGGTCGTTCACAAGAAAATATTGGTTTGGTTCGTGAAAGTGTTGCTGAAGATCCTGAAATGTCCATTAGACGACGTTCACAGCAACTTGGACTTAGTGGATCAACAACATGGCGTATTTTACACAAGGATTTAGCTTTGAAGGCGTGTAAGGTTCAAATAACACAGGAACTGAAGCCATTAGATCATTTAAAACGTCGTTCATTTGTCAATTTCATCAATGAACAACCACCTGATTTTTCTCAAAAAATGTTTTCGGATGAGGTACATTTTGAACTTGGTGGCTATGTTAATAAACAAAATTGCCGTATCTGGGGTGAGGAAAATCCACGGATTATTCATGAGAAACCTATGCATCCTAAACGACTTACCGTTTGGTGTGCATTAAGGTCAGGTGGTGTTATTGGACCTTACTTTTTTGAAAATGCTGCTGGTGAAGCTGTAACTGTAATGGTGATCGATATCGTCGAATATAATCGAATTTTTGTGGCCTGAATTAATGAATATTGATCTAGAGGATATGTGGTTTCAACAGGATGGCACTGCACCTCACTTTGCACACGCATCAATTGATTTATTGAGAGAAAAATTTGCCGGACGTGTAATCTCAAGAAACGGTGATGTTAATTGCCCACCAAGTTCATGTAATTTGACACCGTTAGACTATTTTCTTTGGGGTTAAGTGAAAAGTCAGGTTTATAAAAACAATCCACAATTAGTTCTTGCTTTGAAAGATGAAATTATTCGTGTCATTGGTGAGATAGAGCCTCAATTATATCAAAATGTCATTGAAAATTTTAACAAAAGAGTGGATGTTTGTGGAGCTGCAAGAGGAGGCCATTTGGCAGAAATTATTTTTCCCATATACATGTCATAACTGTTACTTCAGTTACCAATAAAAGTTTTCGAAAGTGAATGCAAATTATGTGTTTTATTTATTCTTTAAAAAACCGCGAAATTTGAAACACCCTTTAGTTATTATCCATGTTCGTGTAACACAAAGATATTTAAAAAGACACGCAATCTCGTTCGTGGAACACAGTTTGACAGATCAAATGTTTTTGTGAGGTTAGAATGCAACGCGTTTTATAATGTACCGCTATACGACATTATGCGTGAAAATTCTCAATCAACTAAACTAGTGAAGAGTTAAAAAACGCGTAGCTGTGTGATCTACTACTCGAGTCACCGTTTGAATAAATTAAAAATTAACTAAAGTAACAATCACTGCCTTTGTTCTTTCTGTCCTATTATGACGTTGAAAGTGTTATTCGCACTTTTGTTTTAGTTAAAATTTAATAATGGATATTTTTGGGCTAAGTCTAGAATTTACATGTACAATTCCTATCACAAAAAGGTTTACGATCTAAATTACAAGTTTTAGTCTATGTTTTTAGGTCGAGCTGTATCGATGTGAAACTAGAGAGAGAGCTTTTGCATGTTTCATTGAAAATAAAACGAACAATGGTGTGCGTGGTACGTAAGACGAGTTTGTTTATATTTATGATCTAACAACAAAAAATTCAATACTACTGCATTCTCTCTCTCTCGCATTTTATTCAAGACATAAATATGTTGAAACAACAAAGTGTCATTTATTTAAAATACCTTTATATTTAACTTAACAGTTTTGGTTCATGAAGTAATGTTTCGCTGTAACATTTTTTAAATATTTGGTAAACTTGGCCAATGCATCGCAAGTAGGTGACTAAAAACGGTAGTTGAATGAATGTATTTGCGTGGACTGGTTGCATTAATATAAATTATTAGTTAACATTGGATGTATTAAAAAATACAATACAAAATTTAAACGTTGTTTGTGTTAGTATGACATCAAAACGTTAGTGGATAACTATGTATATATCAATATTGAAGGTATGTTATTTAAGATACTTATTAAGAAAGAAATAAAATTTGTTTATATCATCAAATGTTAAATGCGGTATATTTAATGAGATGTTGCTTAGAACTTTTTTTCTGCGCGTACCATTTAATTACTAATATATACACTACCGTCCATATTAGTTCGGACAGCTAGTGAAATTCAGTAAACTCTTTTAAAAAATAATATAAATGCGTTTACATATAAATAATATATTTACATTAGGTCCTTTACCAGATTTATAACCAATTGCAGGCAAATATATATATTAGAGCACCTAACGGGTGGGCCATTTAAAAGTTTAAATTTAAAAATGCAATAAAACAAAAACGGTTTGAAATTTTGCCAAATTTATTTTTTTGTTGTGAAGTACAATTGTTCCGGTTAGAGATGGAATATTATTTCATTCATATGGCTGCCGCGGCTGGCCTCACAGTACCCCATTCGATCGGACCAATTTTCAAGCACTTTTTCGAGTGTATGGGGTCGTATCTCGGCAATGGCATCACGAATGTTGGCCTTCAAATGCTAAATTGTCTCTGGTTTGTCGGCATAACACTTGTCTTTAATGGCGCCCCACAGAAAATAGTCGAACGGTGTCAAATCGCAGCTTCTTGGCGGCCATTTGACATCACCATTTCGGCTAATTAAACGGCCATCAAACGTTTGACGCAATAAATCGATTGTGGCATGAGATGTGTGGCAAGTTGCACCATCCTGTTGAAACCAAACATCGTTCACATCATTACCATGAAAAGCGGGCACAAAAAGATCGCTTATCATGGTGCGATAGGTATCTCCATTGACCGTAATGGTTGCGCGGTCCTCATTTTCAAAGAAATATGGGCCAATGATGCCTCCGCTCCACAAGCCGCACCAACCAGTCACTCGTAATGGGTGCATTGGCTTCTGTAAGGCCACGTGTGTGTTTTCTGAGCCCCAAATACGGAAATTTTGCTTGCTAACGTACCCACCAAGATGAAAATGAGCTTCATCCGAAAAGATGTTTTTTTTTTGGCAAAATCGACATCATCATACAGTTTCTCGTTGGCCCATCTAGCGAAGCGAAAACGAAGCGGATGGTCATGCGACTTCAACTTTTGAACCAATAGAACTTTGTAAGGCGTCATGCCGAGATCTTTTCGCAAAATTCAACGTAAACTGGTGCGTGAAATGTTCAATTCTTGAGAACGATGACGAGTTGATGTTGATGGATTCTCACGTACACTCTCAGCCACAGCTTCGATATTTTCCGGTGTACGCACTGTACGGCACGCTCACGTCTTAGCGCATCAACAATGAAACCAGTTTCACGAACTTTAGCAATAAACTTGCGTATACCGGGCACTGTTTGGTCCTTCTCTGCGACCAAATTTTCTACATTTTCGTGCAATTTCCGACCAATTGTCTTTGTTTTAGAAATAAACTTCCAATAAAGCCCAACGTTGCTGAAGCGTAAATCCATTCATTTCGTTCAGTGGAGATAATATACTGAATTTTGTGACAGAATAGAATGACATAAGTATTGCCAGATTCGAAATAACCGGTGGTTCAAATATAGATGGCCCACCCGTTAGAAATAACTATTTTTATGACTTACTGCGGAAATTCCTGGAATAATCCGTACCGCCATAAATACGATTATTTTTGAGATAATATTGCAAGCAAAAACTTGAAGACAAGTGTGGGGAACTTTGACATTATTCGATAATGTTGTCCAGAGTTGAACGCATTCATTTCGAATACCAAAAGAATGTTTGTGAAATCTCTCAAACGAATTCGAGAATTCTACAGACGGTGGCCCGGTATTCCACCATCAGAGCCAATGCTCACAAGTTTGGGGAGCATGGTTGAAAACGACTTTCTATTGTGAGAATTTCAAAAAAAAAATTGTGGTTCTACGATTCTAAGTTAACGAAGCTGCAGAAATTAAGGAAAGTCAGAAAAGTTTCGAAAATACTTCCGTTGAAACAGATTTAAAACAAATTTACGACAATCATAAAGATCTGGAGAATAAATATAATACTTTTGGCATTAATAACAATTTAAAATAATTTAATTTATATTCAGTACCATACTTTGCTGTCAAGTATCAAGTGAAAGTATACCTGATTTATGCATTTGAAACACCGAGTTGATAAATTAACCACATAAATGTTATCATGTCATCGCATTATATCGTTTAATCGCTCGAAGGGTCTATATACGGGAAATTGCAAAATACTTATGTAGGTTGTTTTAAAATCTTGCGGGTGATGCAGAAAAAGTCAATTATTTTAATCAATTTTTTTTATTGTTTTTCAAAATATTCGCCTTTATGATCTATGCACTTCTGCTTTCGGTGGAATCAGTTCTCAAAACATTGGGTCTATTGTTGTTCAGTTACCTCAGATACGAAGTTTTCGTCACAGTCGCTTCCCCTTTTGCGCGAAGAACAGTTTCACGAGTTTTTCAAGGACTCTATTCGGTGTACTATTCCATTTTTCGTGCAGTATGTTCCACAAGTGATTTGTTGAGGTGGGGCACACTTTTCGGAGCCTTCCGTTCAATTCATCCCATAACAATTCTATGGGGTTTAGGCTGGGGCTTTGACCATATCATTATTTGTAAGGTATTATTGTTGTGGTCCGTATTTGAAAAATTCTTACATATGATTACTGAGTGTTTGGGGTCGTTGTCCTGCATAAACACAAAATTTTCGCCGATTAAACGTAGCCCAGATAATATTAGATTTTCTTGCAGTATTTCTAAATAATCCTCTTTTCGCAATTTCAATACACTCGATTGGCTTCAAGTCCCCTGTGTCGGCGTAGCCAAAACAACCCCAAACAAGCATAGAACTTCTTCCTTGTTTGACGGTTGGCACTACACAATCCTGCAACATTCTTTGACCACCTGCTCTTCTTACAAAAACACGCCGTGATTGTCCATTATTTTTCTTTGTATTACATTAACTACACCTATTTTTGTTTTTAATTTTAATTTTATTTTTAAGTGCATTATGTCCTGTAAATGACCTGTGTAACTGTTGGGCGTTAAAGATTATTATTAGGTGCGCAACTAAGTTCTCGCTGTTTTCAAGAGATGGCTCCAGTAGTATGTGCTGGTCGATTGTGACATAACCAAAACGTCATGAACCAAGCTTAGACATATTGTAAACAAACCGCTTTGACACATTAGTGATTTTGTTTTTGCGTCATATACTTTTGGTTGTGTGAAAATGTCTGATTTTCTGCCAAAAACAAGAAACTTGGGTTCCTTATGATTTGAAGCCAAGAGACGTTGAGCGTCCTCAGAAGAAAAAGGTTTTCTTCATCGCATCGTTACGGGTGATGAAAAACGGATTCATTATAGCAACCCAAAGAGAACAAAATCATGGGGACTGCCCGGTCATACTTCTACGTCGTCGGTTCGGCCGAATATTCACGCTGCGAAGGTTTTGCTGTGTATTTGGTGGGACCAGGGCGGTGTTATTTATTATGAGCTGTTGAAACCGAACCAAACCATCACTGGGGAACGGTATCGAACGCAATTGATGAAATTGAGCCGAGTACTGCGCGAAAAGCGGCCACAATACGAGCAGAGGCACGAAAAAGTGATTATACAGCATGACAATGCTCGGCCTCACGTTGCCAAACCCGTTAAAACCTACTGAGAAACGCTCAAATGGAAGGTCCTACCCCACTCGCCATATTCCCCAGATATTACGCCGTCCGATTATTACTTGTTCCGTTCGATGGCACATGGTCTGGCTAATCAATAGTTCCGCTCATATGCAGACATCTCAAAATGGCTTAATTCGTGGATAGCCTCAAAAGACGAACACTTCTACCGTGACGGTATCCGAGCTCTGCCAGAAAGATGGGAAAAAGTTGTCGGTAGCAATGGGCAATATTTTGAATGATTCATTTGTAAACATTTTGTCACAATAAAGTTGCATTTTCATATAAAAAAAAACAGCGAGAACTTAGTTGCGCACCTAATATTATTATTATTATTATTATCTCAAATACTCGTAAGCAGAATTTAAAATATCTTGACCAAAGATCGATTATATTTAAATATGCGATACTGTAAATTCAAGGCAATCAAAACATTTATAACTAAACGTTCCCAATATAAATTATGGAAAATTTAACAAACTAGTACGAGTGTCGAACCGGCCGTATTAATCACAAATGACAAATAGATATACCGATACGAGTTTGTCGTCGACCATTCATCAAAACTATTTCATTTTTTTTCCATTTCGCGCAATTAACATATTAATTGAAATGTCGCGTTCGATGGGACGTTTCCGAAAACAACGCCAGCTAATAATTAATAATTGCTTGTTTCAATAAAGCAGGCTCCTATTAAATATAGGCGTGTAATTGTGGGTAATTGCTTACATTCATCAATTGAGAGAAACTAGAACAAACATAGTAACAGCATAAATTATTTTCGGAGTGAAGTAGGTCTGATAATATATGTAATCTATTCTGGAAGGAATTTCTTTAAAAAAAAATCAAAAATATTTTAAAATATGTCGTAGATTTGCACGATGTTTGACTCGTATAAACTAGATTTCATTTTTTATGTGAAATTTGATAATTTTTCTTGAATTCTTTCGTTTATCTAATATTTTAAGTGCATTTTAATGGAGGCTGAGATTGATTTTATTAATCGAAAAATGTCAATAAAACCCCTTTCACAATAATGTTCGTATTCTATAGGATGTTTTTTTAAGAGCTTGAGAACTTAAAATGATAATACAAGACAGAAATATTCTTGGAAATTTTAGTTATTATAATCTCGTAGACAATTTCATGGCATTTATTTTTCAAATATGATTTCCGGCATATGTTCGCCGCGGCTTCGAGTTACATGGTCCATTCGATCAGTCCAATTTTTGACTACTTTTTCCAATAAATCTGGCCGTATGGCGTCAATTGTGACTTGAATATTAGCTTCCAATGCTTCAAGAGTTATTGGTTTGTCGGCATAAACCAACGACTTGACATAGCTCCATAAAAAGTAATCCAGAGGCGTTAAATCCCACTTCAGGAAATAAAGTTGTCACTAAATTGATTTTGCAATAAATCGATTGTTAAGCGCGCTGTATGGCAAGTTGCGCCGTCTTGTTGGAACCAAATGTCGTTGATGTTTAGTTGATTAATTTTTGGAAACAAAAATTCAGTCAACATCTCTCGATAGCGGTCGCCATTCACCGTAACAGCTCCTTCCTCATTTCGAAAGAAATAAGGACCGCACCAAATAGTCAGTTTTAATGGATGGAATGGTGATACGTTAACGGCTTGAAGATTGTCTTCGCTCCAAATACGACAATTTTGCTTATTGACGTAGCCATTTAACCAGAAATGAGCTTCGTCACTAAACATAATTCTTTGATAAAAATGCTTATCTTCGTCCAGTTTCAAATGATGCCACTCAGCAAAAATGCAATGCAAACTATGGTCGTTTGGCTTCAATTTTTGCACGAGCTGTACTTTATAGGCACGTAAGCTAATGTCCTTACGTAAAATTTTTCATGTAGTCGAAGGACGAAAGCGAACAAGTTGAGAACGACGACGAATCGACATTTCGGCGTCTTCTTCAATACTTCGCGCTACAGCAGCAATCTGAAAATAAATTTGGTTTTTGCAAATTTTCTTTTGTTTGGTTTTTATTTTCAAACGGCCCTTACTTAAAAACACGCCTCCTATCTTCTCTAGGTAGAATGTTTTCTAGTTTCTTGGGTAAAATGTAATTTACGAATACCAGTTATCAAATAGTACGAGGGTAGTTTGACAAGTAGTGAGAATGGAAAAGAAAAACGAATTTTTTAAATACAAAATAATTTTTATTTTTCAATACATTCTCCTAAAAGAGCAATACATTTATTCCAACGGTGCTCCAATGCCCTTATGCCATCTCTAAAATGCGATTCCGGAAGGCTTGCAAAATACTCATTTACGAAGATGATAAGCTCGTCATTAGACGAAAATTTCTTTCCACCTAGTGTCGTTTTCAATTCTGGAAAAAGGTGGAAGTTAGAAGGGGCTAGATCCGGCGAATAAGGCGCATGCGGTACTAATTGGAAATGCAACTCGTGGATTTTGGACATCGCAACTGTGCCGGTATGCGAGGGAGCGTTGTCTTGGTGAAACAGAATCTTTTTCTTTGCCATTCCTGGCCGTTTAACACGAATCTCACCATTTAATTTTTGTAGAAGTTCTGCATAATATTTCCCGTTTATCGTCTCACCTTTCTGAAGGTAATCAATGAGCAAAATGCCCTTTGAATCCCAAAAAATTGATGCCATCACCTTGTTTGCCGCTAAAGTGGTTTTCGCTTTCTTTGGAGGTGCAGAACCACGTTCTAACCATTGTTTCGACTGTTGTTTAGTTTCGGGTGTACTGTAGTGTATCCAAGTTTCATCGCAAGTAACAAATCGCCTACAAAAATCAATCGGATTCTGCTTAGAAAGGTCCAAACACTCATTGGAAATGCGCAAACGAGTGAACTTTTGATCAGTCGTAAGCAATCGCGGCACCCATCTTGCCGAAAGCTTGGAAAGGTCCAATTCTTTCGTTAAAATGTGATGTACACGTTCTGTTGAAATGTTTACCATGTCTGCTATCTCTCGCACTTTGAGTCGTCGATCTTGCGTAATAATATTATGGATTTTTATAATCATTTCCTTAGAAGTCACAATTTTGGGTGCTCCAGAGCGCGCTTCCTCAACACAGCTTGTTCTACCACGTTTAAATTCATTTACCCATCTACTTATTGTGGCGGATGATGGAGCAGATTCACCTAATGTTTCCCGTAACTCATCTTTTATTTCGGTAGCTTTCATACCCTTAATTACGAAGTATTTAATCACCGCACGATACTCTCCTTTTTCCATTTTAACAAAACGACGTGCTGCTTCTTTTACAATCAGCTGTCAAGAATAAACAAATCAACCGATTTATCTAAATATCGGAATGTAAACATATAAATAGCCAACCGAAATTACATTGCATTTGTTTTACCAATTAGAGCGCCACCTATGTGTCATTCTCACTACTTGTCAAACTATCCTCGTAAAGTAATAATTTATAATTAATTACCGAAATTCACTCTGAATTGGTGTAAAAAATAAATTAATTTTATTCCAGGATTTTAATTTTGCTTGAATGAGTTGTAAAAAATGAATTAAATAAATAAATAATAAATTACGGAAAAAAAAATTTGTCTATATTTATAACTAGAGTCTAAAGATGTTGAAAATCGAATAAACAATTTCGACAAATAATTTAAAATGTCTGTTTAACTTTACAAGATATTTACTCGTACATATACATACGATAGCAATTTCAAATCCAGAGTTTCGTTTTCTTAACACATCTTTTCACTAAAATATAATTCAAGTATGTGTTACATTAATAAATATTATGTAGAACGTGGAAATTATAAACTTCTAACGCTCTAAAATTATATTAATATTTACAGTGGTGTACCTTTGATTAGTATGTATACTCATTGGATGAATTCAACAAGAACCTAGGTTATTTTTTATTAATATTATTAAGAGAGGTGATGTAATTGTTAATCAAGTTCGTTACCTGTTTCCGTTATCGGTGCAGTTTCAAATTTAAATCATTTCACACGTGTACCGATTATAATTCAATTATAAGTTCGATTCGCTATTTTTCTGTTGATTATATTGCCATTAAAATTGACTTTTAAAAATGTACAGTACCTGACAATTGAATTATAGGCACTATTGCATATCAACAAATTTATAATACAAGCTTTGTGTTTCAATATATTTCAAATTGTCGATTGTAAACGCATTTAGTTCAGAGTATCTATTCCTAGAGAAAATAACCATTATAAAGGCTGTTTCAAATTTCGCGGTTTTTTTAACGAGTAAATAAATTTACCAATAAAAACTTTTTATTGGTAAATATGGTATCAGTTATAACATTTATATGCGAAACATAATATCTGCCAAATGGTCTCCTCTTGCAGCTCCACAGACGTCCACTCTTTTGTTAAAATTTTCAATGACATTTTGATATAATTGAGGCTCTATCTCACCAATGACACGAATAATTTCATCTTTCAAAGCAGGAATTGATTGCGGATTGTTTTTATGAACCTGACTTTTTACATAACCCCAAAGAAAATAGTCTAACGGTGTCAAATCACATGATCTTGGTGGTCAATTAACATCACCGTTTCTTGAGATAACACGTCCAGGAGATGTTTCTCTCAATAAATCAATTGATTCTTGTGCAAAGTGAGAGGTGTAGTGCCATTTTGTTGAAACCACATATCCTCTAGATCAATATTCATTAATTCAGGCCACAAAAATTCGGTTATCATTCGACGATATCGATCGCCATTACAGTTACAGCTTCACGAGCAGCATTTTCAAAGAAGTAAGGTCCAATTACACCACCTGACCATAATGCACACCAAACAGTAACTCGTTTAGGATGCATAGGTTTCTCATGAATAATTCGTGGATTTTCCTCATCCCATATACGGCAATTTTGTTTATTAACATAGCCACCAAGTTCAAAATGTGCTTCATCGGAAACCATTAATTTTTGAGAAAAATTTGCTGGGTGTTCATTGATGAAATTTACAAATAAACGACGTTTTAAATGATCTAATGGTTTCAGTTCCTGTCCAAGTTATTGTGAACGTCGTCTAATGGACATTTCAGGATGTTCAGCAACTCTTTCACGAATCGAACTAATATTTTCTTGTGAACGACCACTACGACTGTATTTTTCACTGTTTTGATCTTCCACGGAACCGGTCCCTTACAATTTTTTAATAATTTGACCGATAGTGCTTTCAGATATTTTTATTTATTCTTAAAAAAAACTGCGCAATTTGAGACAGCCTTTACCTACAGACATTGGCAAGAAACCTCAAAGTTTCAAGAAGTAATAAAAACAAAATATTAATTTAACATCTTCTATAAAGTATTAATAAATATTTGTATTAGTAAGTAATATGTGTTTGCTTTTGTTTCATTTCTGATAAATTTGAAAAATAGTAAAATCAGGAGATGAATTTAATCCTATTTCCAAGTACTGCATTTTAATTATGAGTCAATGTGTGAATATTTGTAGTACGAGGGAGCGTTTTTATATTCGCGGAATGGGGGACAACGGGTGGAAATAAAAAAACCAAATTATTTTTCTTTTTCAATATATTCACCTGCAAGACGGATACATTTTTCACATCTTTCAATTAATTTATTTATACCCTCATAAAAAAATGATTTCTCTTTATCTGCAAAATACGCTGAAACTGCCTCCTTGACTTCATCATCGGCAGTAAATTTTTTACCCCGCAGCTCTTTTTGCATTTTCGGAAACAGGTAATAATCACTCGGGGCCAGATCTGGGCTGTAGGGTGGGTGATTCACAATTTCGAAGCCCACCTTATGCAGGGCAGCTAACGCAACGCGGCTCTTGTGGACGGGCGCGTTGTCGTGCTAAAGCAGAACACCTTTTGTCAATTTTCCCCGTCTTTTCTCTTTAATGGCTTCTTTTAGTTGCTCTAATATTGAAGCGTAATATTCTCCGGTTATAGAAACACCTTTATCTTTATAATCAATCAACAATATTCCTTCCGAGTCCCAAAATACCGTTGCCATGAGTTTCCCAGCTGATTGTGACACTTTAAATTTCTTGGGAGGTGCTGTGCCCTTTTTATGCCACTGCATGGAGTCTTGTTTTGACTCAGGTTCATAATGATGAACCCAAGTTTCGTCTCCAGTAACAATTCCACTCAATACACCATCCTTGTCTTCATTACAGAGGTCCAAAAATGCACGCGAACACTCTACGCGCTGTTGTTTTTGCGGCGGCGTGAGCATTCTCGGCACCCATCTTGCGCTGACCTTAGACATGCCGAGATGATCGTGTAGGATTTTAAAAATTGTTGTATCGGATACTCCAACCATTTCTGCGAGTTGTTTCTTCTTTAGTCGAGCATCTTCGAGTACAATTTGTTCAACTTTTTGGATAAGTGCTGGCGTGGTCACCTCAATGCTCCTGCCCGGCCTCGGGTCGTCTTCAAGGGATTCCCTTTCTTGTTTAAATAAACTATGCCACTTGTACACCATGGTTTTCCCTGGACAAGAGTCGCCATAAACCAATGACATCTCATTCATTATGGTCGCGACTGATCTTCCTTGCCTGGTAAGGAACTTTATAACGGCACGATATTCGATTTTTTCCATATTTCACTTTTCACTCCTGATTATGTTACTTGGTTGACGATAGCTCAAAGACTAACTGTCTAATAACAATGAAACTTCGTATTTATACTAATCATGAGTCGCTGCACATGCCACGCTCCCAATGCGCCTACTCACCCCTCTACAACCCGCTCATTCCGCGAATATAAAAACGCTCCCTCGTAGCATTTCAAATTATCCTTTCTTGTTTATTGCACATTTTTGTAAATAATTCAGTGTACATATATGGATCCTGTGAAACGTGAGCCTTTCGAATCATTGTATAAAAAGATATTACAACCTCTTTTTTAACAAATTCCATTTTTAATATATCAATTAACATTTAATAAAGTCGTAGGTGGGACTTTTAAAGTGAACGTTTAACATTTATTCATTTGAAAGTAGCAATTTAAAATTATTTTTACTTGCATATTGATTCTGTAATAAAAAAGAATAATCTTGAACTTTACATATATTAGAATTATAATTTCGACTTTCAGTCTGCACAATCGAATGTGGAAATTGTGATTTTTCTGTTCAATTTGAATTTATTTATCTATCAGAAACGTGACAACCAACAAACGTAAATATTTGCTTCTGCATTTGAAAATATTTCTCACAAGGTCTACGTTTGTGTATGTTTACAATTAACTGTGAAATATGTAATATTATACAACTGTTCACATTTGCATACGCGGAAAAACGAATCCATGCAATTGAATGCAAGTAAAGCGGATATTTTTATGCGTATTTCGTTTGTATAAATAACAGTACTAATAATAAATAACCTTTACTTGGCTAAATCAACACAAATAACAGTACATATGCACATAAAAATTTTAGCACAAACGATTGAGTGAAATCCCAAAGGGAAGTTCAGATATATGCCCCCAGCATTACCCTGTTTTTAAACTTCACCATTGAATTATGGAATATTTAATTTAATGTAAAAAAATATGCCTAAATCTAATGTCAACCCTAACTTAAACCTTAATATCACTGTGATTGCAATAAGATGAATAGCAGCAGTAGAATTTTGCAGCGTTTTAGACTCTTTATTTGCTATATATTGTTAACATAAACAATCTGTCGCAGAGAAAACTGATCGTTTTTAAAATAGTAATTCCTAGTGGCGCTATCTATTAAACAAAATATGCGTCGGTAAGGTAGATCTTTCACCAATGTTATGTCAAAATATTATGATATTTCCATCGTTAGAAGTAGAGAAATTGCGTATAAAGTAACAGTGTGTATTTGTCATTGGTCAAAATATGAATTTTGAGCAGGGAAAAGTGTATAGAGCTGAAAGGAGATTATGTTGAAAAATAAATATATTTCTTTCCAAAATTTTTGTGTTTTCTTTGTTGGGTCGGGTACTTCTGGGACCATCCTCGTACATCACACATATGATAACGAAATCAGAGCAAATACTAAATGAGAAAAAGCGTATCAACAGAATGTGATTTGAAATTCTGATGATTCATAATAAAAGTCACAATCTGTTCTTCATACATGAATACATATACGCCCCCAGAATCCCTGCCTTAGTCGTCGTCTTCCATTCTTCGCTAAAGCACCAATTGAACTATTTTAATCATCTAAGATGTTCGTTGGCACTGGCGTTTCGACAATTAATCGATCATCGTCTTCAGAATACCTCCGGAATCTTATCGATAAACCAAGTTTACAAAAAGTTATTTTTATCAATATCTACACTCAAATTTTAATCTTTACATAGGCTGTCCCAAAATTAACGCAAGATTTGAATTAAATAGAAAATACAGTTTTTAGTCTTTTGATTGTAATTTTTTTTATTGAATCATAAAGTACATAGGATAGGGTTATTTATGGAATAACACATCAAGTAAATGGCTTCCACAGCTTTGCATGCACATACGCACTCGTTTGTCGAAATTTTCCATGACAATTATGAATAAATGTGGCTGGATTTCGTTGATGCAGCGTTGAATTTCCTCCTTTAATGCACGGGTGGTTGTGGGCTTGTTTAACCCCATAAAAAGAAATCTAATGGTGTTAAATCACACTATCTAGGGGGCCAATTCTGATCACCGAAACGAGAGAGTACACGAATGTCTGATGCAGTAATTGAATTATTTCACGGGCTGTATTGCATGTGGCACCGTCTTGTTGAAACCACATACTGGCCACATCAATATCATCCAATTTCGGCAGAAAGAACTGTGTTATCATGTCGCGATATCGAGCACCAGTAACAGTCACTGCTTGACCAGCCTCATTTTCATAAAAGTATAGTCCAATTATGCCTCCAGTTCAAAATCCACATTAAACAGTGATACGTTGTGGATGCATTTGTTTTTCGAAAATAACATGTGGGTTCTCAGAACCCCAAAAGCGACAATTTTGGCGATTAACAAAGCCATCAAGGTGAAAATGTGCTTCATCGCTTAGGATGATTTTGCTCGAAAAATCAGCACCCATTTGTTGATGTTCAATAATCCATTCAACGAACTCTCTTCGCTGTGCATGGTCATTAGGCTTCAGTTGTTGTGTTAATTGAATTTTGTAAGCATGGAGACACAGATCTTTAGTGAGTGTATGCTGTAGAGAGCTTCTTGAAATTTGCAATTCTTGTCCACGACGCCGAATTGAGGTTCCTGGATTGTCACCGACACTCTCACGCACTGCTTCGATATTGACATTGTTTTTGCACGACCAGTGGTTAGCGTCTCCAATGGATCCAGTCTCCCTAAATTTTTCAATTAATCCCTTCACAGTTGATGAAGTTCAAACACTATTCCGACCATATTTTGTATGAAATTTTCGAATTGCGGCCGCCAAGCTTTCATTATTTTTGAAATGTTGTTCAATAATGAAGACACGTTGTTCTATCGTGTAACGCTCCATTTTTACTAACCCTAAACTGTCGGCTGTCGAATTGTTTTTTTTAAGGGTTGCCAACACTTTACTGCACAAATGGCGACAAATTCAAATCTTGCGTTAATTTTGGAACACCCATTATATACATACGAGTAGATCTAATCATATATAGAATTCATTGCAAGAGTTTATTTGGCTTAATCTATTGATAAAACCTATTTTATCCAACTTTAATCATTATACACTAGAGCACCTGTTACAAATGTAGCATGCCATCACCTGTTACGGATGTAGTATGCCAAAAATGTTGCAATTTTATTCGTTTCAATTGTCGTTTACGTTTCAAAGGATAAATTATATAACAATTTGGCACGAGTAAAAATACATATGTACATACCGTACACAACCTGTCAATTAACTATTTTGATGCGATTTTATATAGTCCGCAGCATAATAAATGTATTCACTGAAACATTACTTTGTTATTAGGTAAAATGTTTAATCACCACTATTATTGTGAATATTTCGAGAAAGTTTATCAATTTATTTTACCACTGTTTCGCTGATATAAATCTTGTACAAATAGTATTTGGCACTTTCATGAGATATCGTCGCCAAATCATTGTTCCACATCTGTTAAATGTGTATATTTTATACATTTTTCTTTTCCACGAGTGTGACGGTGGACAAGTCATCAAATGCTTGTGTGCAGTTACAGATCGTATAGCAATGTTAAGCTTTATCTATTGAATAATTGTAATATCTGTCATTAAAAGGAAATTCTAGAAAAAGAATTAGCAAAAAGGATTAAACGAAATTATAGCACTTAAAACCATTTGAGCAAGTCTATCAAATAATAGAAAAAAGAACTAGAACAACTTCGCTGATGCCTATTGCTGACATACAACCCCATAGTAGGATGTTTCCCTCCTCATACTTCACAATGAATATTAAGCAGTCTAGGTGAAGTTGCACTGCAGACTATAGCACCAGATTGCCGAAAAATGAATTGTTGTTTTAAAAGAGATGTCATCTTTCGCACTGATGTGTGTTTTGGTTTTATTTTCATAACTAACTCGTCTCCTAACATAATGCTTTAGTGTGTATCACATAACGCGTCTTGTACATTTTATTTTTATTTAGTGATTGCGACTTGCAAATATAATTTATCCTACTTTTACAATGATTGTTGAACACAGCGAATAACTATAAAAATTATTCGTGGAATATAAGACATCTTTACGTAAGTACTGTCTAGAAGATACGAATATGATGTTCCAATATAGTTTGACATTCAAATTTTTACAAAATAAACATTTCTTATATCAAAAAGTCGTAATTTTCTTTTACTACGTCGTTGTTATGAAGGAAGAAATTAATGAAGAAGTCATGCCATTCGGTGAGGAATCAAACCCCAGTCGACCGTTTGCCAGGTGGATGCTTTACCATTAAGCTACTAAGGACTAGGATTCAATTCTTTAATTATGCCATAAATCTTATTATGATAACAGTCCTTTAGAACACCTGCAGTTGGTATTTCTTATATCATATCAATATATTTACGTAGACATAAAATGTCATCAACTTGGATATACATATTTTAGAGTTTCACATTCGCAATACTTTTTCAGTACTTAGTATAGTTTTGATCACAGTTTTGTGATAAAACAGGTCCCAAGGCCTAATTTTTTTCTGAACATTATCAAAATGGTGTGGTATCAGAAAAAGTTTCTATCACAAGGGATTTTTAGAATTCTACAAAAATTAATCTATTTTTGGGATCATAACCAGTTATATCTTGAAATAGCTTTTCAGGTGCTCGAACGTCGGGTACACCATTTTGTGTGAAGAACTGCAAAAGATAACAATTTTAGAAAGAACATCTCAAAGAAACGCATTAAGAGTAGTGGAATAGATGGATTATTTTGTAGTGTCACCGTTACATTTCCCACAACTTTTTAGACGTTACTTAAAGGAACTTTTATATATACTACTGTGGGCAAAAAATAGTAAGACTTTGTTCATAATTTTTAAATTCTTAATTTATTCTTCCAAATCTATTTCGTCCCCCTCAAAGTAATCCGTTCTGGCCCCAATACACTTGTGCCAACGTTTCTTCCAATTCTCGAAACAGTTGTTAAAGTCAATATCAGGAATAGCCTTCAATGCGCGTAGCGATTCACGTTTAATGTCTTCAATTGACTCAAAACGGTTTCCCCGAAGCGGTCGTTTGAGTTTGCTGAATAGTCAGAAGTCACACGGAGTTAAATCAGGCGAATACGATGGTTGCGGCACGACATTGGTTGAAAATTTGGTGAAAAACTCACGAAGAATTAATGCAGTATGCGACGGTGCATTATCGTGGTGCAAAAACCAAGAGTTGTCGGCCCATAATTCTGGCCTCTTTTTACGAATAGCATTGCGCAAACGACGCATAACACTCAAATAGTATTCTTTGTTGACAGTTTCGCTGGTCGGAAGGAATTTGGAGTGCACCACACCTCGATAATCAAAGAAAACTGTCAACATAACCTTGATTTTTGACTTGCTTTGACGTGGTTTTTTGCGCTTCGACTCACCTTTGATACGATATTCGGCCGATTGATCGTCTGTTGCCGGGTCATAAGCGTAGATCCAAGTCTCATCTCCAGTTATGATGCCTTTCATTTTGTCTTGATGGTCGGAAAGCATTGTTTCACAGACGTCAACGCGACGCTGTTTTTCGAAAAAATTGAGTGATTTTGGAACAAATCGTGCTTTCACGTTTCTTAGGGCCAAATGATCTTTCAAAATGGTTTTCACTGATCCTTCCGATATTCCAACGATGCCAGTAAAGTCTCTGACTGTTAATCATCGATTCTCAAGCACCAAGTCCTTGATTCTATTGACGTGTTGATCATCAGTTGATGTTGATGGCCGTCCTGGACGTGGTTCGTCATCAGCGCGTTCGCGACCCCTTTGAATAATTTGTACCAATCAAAAACACTTGCTCGCGACAAACAATTATCACCGAAGGCCTTTTGCAACATTCTGAACGTTTCGGCACCAGAAATTTGATTCCGTACACAAAATTTAATGGAACTTCTTTGTTGAATAATTTCACTCATTGTAAAAATCGCCGAATGCACTTTTTGTACTTCAGAAAGACAACGTATACTAAACACTAATGATTATTTTGATGTGACATTTGGCACAGATGTCACTGACAGTCATGCCAACATAGAAAAAAAATATTTCGACGAATGGGTTTTCGCGCGAAATTTAAATTAAAAAGTCTTACTATTTTTCTCCCACAGTAGTATTTCTTTATTATTACTTCCAAGTAACTTTTATATTATTTACTTTATACGAAGTTGTTTGACATGAACGTCACTTTTAAATAAAAAATCAGCTATCGATATTGACATACACATTGATGTTGACTCTACAGATTTAGACCAACGATATTTTACCTTTTTTTCTGGTTCGAAAAGAAGAATCATTGAAACATTACAAAATAAGCCACTGTTTCAGCGATGGTTACCTTCGATGCGAATTTTCACCCGCTGAACCGTTTCGTTTAGGTTTTGTAATAAGAAAAATCATAGGGAATTCGAAATGAGAAAAGTGTTATCGAGTGTTAAAAACATTTTGTTGAAACTAGCGCCCCCTATGAAAATGTAAGGGTACCGTTAAACGGTCCTTCTATTCATACTGTCTATTCTATTTTTACGGCCATCACTGTATGTCTTGCTGGCTACCTATCTAATTGACAATTAACTAAACAAAGAATAATAGACTTTTGCATTTCATTTTGTTATTTTTGTTTCAGATATCCAACTAAAAGGACTGCCTTTTTTAAGAAACAACTAAAACTAGAAGAAAACTCGAATTATAAAAAGCAAAGTGATTTAGAATCAATCGACTCGTCCATATTATTAAACAATCAGACTCTGGAGTGTTTGATAACATTATAAAGTCGCATTTTCAAATAATTTAAAACACATAATAGAAAGTTATTGTGCTGATAAAGACAGTGTGATATTGCTTGCTGTAACATCTGAATCTATTTTATTTTGTCCGTTTATTTGCATTTTATCGCGTCCTGTGTTTGTGTATTTATATTTTATATAATCATTTTAATTTGTGGATCTATAATATATTAGTGAAAAATATTGTGTGTGACACGTGGCTGTTTTTAAACTTTTTTGGCGTCCTGTCAAGAAATCAAGAATACAAACGCTGTATCTGTACGACTGCGGGAGTTTCGCAAAAAAAATTTATATATATTTGTTTACACCTCCATTGAGTTAAATTCTTGGCAAATTCGCCCAAGTTGTCCGGTTAGCAGCGCGAATGCGCGTCTGTTTCGATACCCTCTGCTTCTCGTCTTGGCTTCACGCTGCCGACGAGGAAGCCGCTCAGGGTCTGGACCCGTCCAGGCCTAATGAATTGACCAGGAGCCAAGTTAACTCAGACATGGCGGGCGTCGAAGAGTTACAGAAGAAAGTGCACGAGCTCGAGGAGCTGTTACGTATCAGAGATGAAGAGATCGTCGAGTTACGGTCTCATATCGACAAGTTTCAGAGTGTTTTTCCGTTACATTTTAACGTGAACGCGAGACACTTCGGTTTAAATAATAATGTGCGCGCGAGGCCCAGGAAACAGAGGGCCGGTATATCGGCCGAACCGCAAAACGCTAGTTCCATTCAAGAATTGGAGCAAACGCTTCCATTCTACGACAAGGATGAAAGGTGAGTGGAAATTCCTTACCTTAATGACGTCCGACCCAAATACATACTTGTCATTTTACAATTTAGATTTCTTTTTATCTTAAAATAATCAATTTAATCTAATCTTTGTTTTAAAATATCAAGTTTTTACCGCAAACTTATGATAATCGAACTTCTCTAGTTCAGTTGTATTTACTAACTTTCGCACAACAAAATGTAATACAAACATTTCATTAATCATTTAAGGTTAATGAAACCGTTTTCCACAATAATTTTCGTATTCGAAGGAAATTTTATAATGGATAAACTAGAAAGGTGGTTAAATGATAATAATCTCATATTAAATATAACAAAAACTAAATGCGTACTTTTCAAAAGTTACCGTACTCATACTCCACAAGACATAACATTACATAATAAAACTTATAATTTTGTAAATAGTGTCCCATTCCTAGGAATAACGATCAATGACTCGCTAACTTTTACTGAACACGTCTTGAAACTAACCAAGAAACTAAGTAACACTAATTACGGTTTAAGAACACCGGTCAAGAATACAAATAAGGATATAGCTAAGCTATTTTATTATTCGAATTTTTATAATCAACTTAGATATGGGGTCATTTCTTGGGGAGCTCTGATCAGTAATTTAAAATCTGTCCTTGTAGTTCAAAAGCAAGCAGTACGAATATTGAATAATATGAGACACAGAGATAGCTGCAGGGGTGGTTTCAAACGAGAAAATATGCTACAACTGTAGCAGTGTATACAGACTTGTTCATTCTGGAATTAGATATGCGCTGTCCACAAGTGGAAAGAGTGCAGTTAGGTTAAAGCGCGCGAGAAAGGAGGCTAGAATATCTCTCACTGGCAGTTTCGTTTTCTCCCACTTTTGTATTGCAAACAACTTCCCCTACTTTCTCGCGTGTTACGCGTGAGAATGTCTGAAATCAGTCTTCACCAGCGACATGATGTTTGTAGGTCGGGGCTGTAAATCATTATGCATTGACAATACGTACCTACATTTTGAATTCTATAAATTATTTGATGCATTTTATTTGAATCTTTTAATAAAATGCAACATGGCTATTTTCTTGAAATGTTTTGCCGTTTGGCGTGAAACTAATAAAATATTCTTGAAATAAATGAAATAGAAAATTCTAAAAATTAAAAAGATTTTCAAACATGGCTATTTTCTTGAAATGTTTTGCCGTTTGGCGTGAAACTAATAAAATATTCTTGAAATAAATGAAATAGAAAATTCTAAAAATTAAAAAGATTTTCAAACAATGAAAAAATTAAAAGAAACTTTTAAAAATCCTAGTGTAGAATACGACGAACTGTTAGAGGTTTTACGTCAACTACTTCAGATATTTGTTTACTAGAATAAGAAGGTTCACGCGAGAAAGTAGGGGAAGTTGTTTGCAATACAAAAGTGGGAGAAAACGAAACTAC
>JAVIWB010002880.1:0-38333 GCA_031893035.1 Dermolepida albohirtum | reverse complement strand
TAACGGGTATTTCGTGTATGGGAATTTCCTTATAGTCGATTCGGGGAAATTCAGGTGGCCGCTTTTAGTCAGGTGGCCGTTAACACAGGTTTTACTGTATAACCTCTTTCCACATTAATTTTCGCATTCTGTATACGTATTTCGACAACTAAGTTGTCAGAATACGAAAACTAATGTGGAAAGGTGTTATATATATTTATCAAGCTTCAGTGATTAAGTTAATCAACCACAGGCTCCATCAAAATTAAAATCCGTAGCTTTAAAATCAAGAACAAAAAATTAATTATCTAATGAAAAACGTAAATAACAAAGCCTTTACCACATTAATATTTGTATTCTAAATACGTATTTCGATAGATAAGCTATCATATTCAGTAGAAAAAATAAACACACTCTTGGAACATGGAATTATGGTAAAGCTATGCGGAGAAACCGCAAAACACCCTCAGTGTTTGTATGTTATTATCGTCACTACATTTTAGAATGCTCACTGGGTGTTTCGTAGACATCCAGTAGAGTATTTCGCAATTTTCCTGTGTATCTTTATTAACTTATGCTTCAACACTGTATATATTTTCTACTGAAGAAGACAGCTTCGCTGTCGAAATACGTATTTCTGATATAAATATTAATGAAGTAAAGTTTTTTACATTTTCGATTATTCACTTAACCACAGCCCTTATAATTTATACTTCAATTTACCTTCCATCCAGTAATTTAATTTACCGACAATGGATCTTTTTATTAATATTTTCGAATATTTTATTCAAGGCACGTTCCACAGAACGTTGCAACAATTATCCTCTTGATATTATTATCTTTAAAGCTATAAAAATTTAATCAGTACTTGCATTTAAATATGCGAATAAATGTCTAAGATCACAAGATTACTCGCAATCAGAATGCAAGAACTCCAATACATGTTTCACCTGAATACGAGATTAAATTGCAGATTCTGACTACCTAAACTAAAAGTTGGTCAAAATGGCTCCTTTTCCATAATGTAGTATTTTTTTATTTTCGATGGTGACAACCTAATTGTCCAATTCCCATTTTAATTTTAAAAACTACGTTGTGGCAAAAAAGTCAGTTCAATCAATTTTTATCTTACGTTTACGTAAAATTCAAAACAACGTATAAACAATGTCTACATCACTAATATATTTTTCAATTATAGACAACCGTTCATTGCAAAAACTAACTGTACCCGAGTGGTATAAGCAATCGGAGGTACCGCAGGAGAGAAACACGCTGGACCGGCACTAACAGCAAGACAACTTCATTGAGTAGTCTCGGCTCCAGCAACCAATCACCGCTAGTTCTCAGTCCGACACCCCGGTGGTCGACATCTAAACTAAACTCCACAGC
Source organism: Dermolepida albohirtum (assembly GCA_031893035.1). Taxonomy (NCBI): domain Eukaryota; kingdom Metazoa; phylum Arthropoda; class Insecta; order Coleoptera; family Scarabaeidae; genus Dermolepida; species Dermolepida albohirtum. The sequence continues at coordinate 36,965 of JAVIWB010002880.1, read as the reverse complement.
ATCAACCAGAACGTCCGCAGCAGTTTCAATTAACCACAACCGCATTTAAACATCGTTCATTACGTTAGCGGTCTCAAGCCCGAAGACGGTAGGGATAGTAGCGACGGGCAAGATACAAGAAGTCAAAGAAGTCATTCGGTTAGTCCGAGGGGTAGTCAAAAACTGTGTTGGCTGGAAAGTTCTTTCGTGGGCACCCGACCTTTGGATTCTCCCCAAACACCAGTCACCTTATCCGAGAGTCAAACCTCAACACCTGTACCGCCATCTACTTTAAGACTTGATTTACACACGCATAATGGTGAGTCGATACACGCTTGAGTCTACCGTTAAGTGCGCGTCACCACACCACCACCTTTTAATTTTGTTTCGACGTCGTTTGTTCATTGTTTCCCCATTGCAAGTTATCTTTTATTTTAAATTATGTACAGCGTAGAATTAGTAAATTTATATTGTTTTCTTGTTTTATTTTATATCTTGAGCCTCTTTTCTTATCTGTTACTTATATACAGTATTTAAGTTAGAATTGCTCTCTCTCTCTCTCAATTTTATTTTAAATTTTTCGTTTGTCACTGTACGGTGCTATTTATACATATTTTCTAATAGTACCTATATGCGTTATATTTATTAACTTCAACCGCTAGACTGACCGTTTTTAAATTTCATTGTATGGTCACCTCATGGTTTGCGACGCCTGTAAATTGTGAAGGTTCTGATGTTGATGCCTTTCGTTTGATTTTTTTAACAATAAAGATAATGACAGATATCGATCGATATAAGAGAGATCGTTGACTCAAATCTGTTGTTGCAAAATCGTTCACTTTATATTGCGTGTTGAAATAAAAAGAAAACGACAATCAACATAACACTATCACAGTAGTCCCTCCGTTTATGTGTTCCTTTGCTATTCTTCATTAAATATGGCCACACCTCTTCCTCATATTTTTTTATTATCTAATTTGTACTTATATCTTACTCTACACTGCCTTCTTCAATCTTGCATGAAGTGTTCTTGTTTCCAGTTTATCTCATAGCAAGTCTGTATAATTTAGACTTAGAACTTTGAGTAATTGGAAGTATAAATCTCAATAATAAGGAGGAAGTCCAAAATAGAGTCATCAGTTTTTGAAGCACACAAAAGGGGAGAAAAACAAGGACTACAACGTTCAATACTACAGCGACCCAAGATCTTGTCTAACTACTTAACTAGTTCTGCGCAGTTGGAAGTATCGAGCACTAGTATTCAATTAAATCTATACAAGCAATTTCATCAGAATAGCCATTAGAAAATAATTTAGACATGAATTCCTTAAATTTAAAACGTTTAGTACCGGAAAGAGAATTCGAGTCCATGGAAAACACATTCATGAAAGAGTGATAAGCCATTCTCACTACGTAAATGTAGAACACTACCCATAACCTTTCAACATTATGGAATAAACTGTTACTTAGAATACGACCATTTGATTTCTAGACCATCCAGGATTATATTTGGAAATAATGTTGTTTCACTACTCCTTTCTTCACTCCCACCAATAAGCGTACAATGGATATCGACATACTTTTTCTAATTCCTTCCAGCTTATTCTATCACGATTCTATATAATTAAGATATGAAACTTGTGCAAACTCTAGCCGTATTTGGACCTAATTAATTTGCTTTTTCCATTTAAATATCTTCTGTAAATATAAAATTGTCATCTACACCTGATAGTATTGCACATCTAGATTTTTATTTTATGTAAATCACAATCACATTTTTTATGCTTTGCATAAATATCCCATAACAATTTTTTTTATTCTTCGTTCTTGTGGGAAATATATGTCTCAGTGGATTGAAGACAAGATCCTTTATTTCTTGGTATAAGGTAGAACAATATCATTTTGCAATATTCATTAATTCTCTTGGCAGTATCATGATTTATACAGTATCACCAATTATTATTTCAATTTTATTTAATGAAATTAAAAGTATCTGCAGCGAGCTGAATTTTACACTCTCAATGATTAGAAGCAAAAAAAACACTTCACTGGATATAAGTACAAAACAATCAATCCCATAAAAATAAATTTATTGAAAAATAGACCGCACAAATGGAAGGATTACTGTACACCTTAAAGTATGTCCAGACGGTACAATTTTTACATTCGATTTCTTCCTTTGTCTTATGATTCAATGCATTCGACCGATCAGCATATCGCTTCGTTGTCCAAACGGTGTCCTATCTTTTCAATTGTTTGCGTGACCAGTACACATGTAAATATTACTTCTGATAGCATTCATCAGAAGTAATATTAGGAGGGATTTGTGAAGCCTATATTGTACTAAAACGTAAAAATAAAAGGGGCAGAGAACTGAATGGGTTAAATCTTATTTTGAGGGAACTAGAATAGGACTCAAATTTCGTTAAATGTTCGCTAACTTCACTAGAATGTACCCGGGAACTTTCGAAATAATAAAAAACTATGCGAGAATTTATTCCACCAGAAATAAGGTTGGCTTTAACTTTACGCTTCTTGCCCACTGGAGATTCATTTGCATTTTCGATGTTCTCACTTCAATAAACAAAAGTGGCTTGCTCGCACGTCAATTAACAACGTAGGTTTCCATTCCACTTTTCTTTTTTATAACTTTACTATGCTCTTTAGAAAAATACGAGAACAGATTTTTTTTATTTTCTTTTCACCTCTTCTGTGGTTCACACTTATTTCACTGCTAACTTATTTAACTACATCCTTTCTTTTAATTTGGTGTCGCAATATTCTTTTTTAAAGAGGTACTCTAACGAATACAAAATGACGGTAATCATCGAGGAATTTGAAGGTTACTTTTTCTGTTGCCACACACCATTTTTCAAACACACTTGTTTAGGTTTCCTAGGTCACGTGGGGGACCATGCGAATCATGTGTCGTACATTTTGAAAGTGCAAAAATTGCGCCGTCTGAACGTGCCTTTATATTAACACAATACACCACTTTCAATAACTTAGTATTTAATATTAGTCTTTTTTATTAACCATAAGCGTTATAATAATTCTTGCTTTAATTTTGAAGTTTTAAGAAACATTTATATTTCGAAGTTTTACTAAAACATTGATGTATTAATATACTTATATGTAATAATATTAAGTAACATAAACACCAAATATCAAAGTATTATATTCTTGTACTGACAAAATAATTTACAAGAAAAAATAATTAAATCTTCCTTATCCGAAAGTGACAATAAGTACCTACAGTAAACTAATGATCATGAAAATGTACTCAGCCATAAAATTTTTAAAGTATTTTAGCTTTTAAATTTAGGTTTTTAAAAATTTAAAAAAAGTAATGTAAAATCTTTAAGAAATTATCCATAAGAATTCCTTTAAAAAAATAATATAACAAAACAGGTTGACGGAAATACAGAATCTTTCCATATGCTGAAGTTAAACTTTAAGGAGCTTACAAATAAGTCCTTTCAATTTTTCTTTTAAATATTTACAGATTTTAGGTTTCTGTCGACTACTCACTTCTTCATTATACGCCACGAATTCTCAACAGGATTCAAATCTGAACTCTTACCAGAACAATTTGAGACTTAAATCCATTGACTAGAGAAAATTTTTATTTAATGATCACCTACTTCAAAAGTTACTTACAATTTTGAGAAGGAAGTATTGACACAACCCCCGAAATTTTTGTGGTTTTTTAAATCAAGGTAGCCCTGAAAAATATTACATTTATTGTTGCTTTTTCAAGTAGGCACAATTCTCCAACCCAGTAATAAGAAAAGTCACCACAGTCCAATTCAAGACTTAAATCCATTGACTCTAGAAAATTTCGTACTTTTTTCAAATTTTTATTTGATGATCATCTACATCAAAAGTTGCTTACAATTTGGGGAAGGAAGTATTGACACCCCAAATTGTATTTATTATTTCTTTTAAGTATTTACAAATTTTAAATATCTGTCGACTACTCGCTTCTTTATTATACGTCACGAATTCTCAATAGGATTCAAAACTGTCACCGTGCCAATCCAAGATTTAAATCCATTGACTCTTTAGAAAATTACGTTTTTTTTTCAAATTTTTATTTAATGAGCTACGTCAAGAATTATTTACAATTTTGACAAGGAAGTATTGAGACGACCCCCCCCCCCCCAGATTTTTGTATTTTTTAAAATCAAGGTAGCCCTGAAAAATATTACATTTATTGTTTCTTTTTAAACAGTCACTATTCTCCAACCCCGTAATAAGAAAAGTTACCAGACCAATCCAAGACCTAAATCCATCGACTCTTTAGAAAATTTCGCCTTATTTTCAAATTTTTATTTAATGACGAGCTACATCAAAAGTTACTTACAACTTTAACAAGGAGGTATTGACACGACTCCCCAAGGTTTTTGTATTTTTTAAATCAAGGTAGCCGTGTAAAGCTCTACGCATACTTTGATCAATTCATCTTTGATTCTTTCTGGAGGTCTGTGTCTTAACATCATTACACCTTGCGAACCAAACAAATTTTACTTCCATCCAAAAATACATTTTTTTTTTCTGTGTTATCAATTCTCATTCCAATTTTGATATTTCCTGATCCACTAAAAACGCCTACGTCGCATATTTTTGAGTACCTTCTTGGCAGAGATTTTTACTTTCAAGTCTTGTTTACGTAACCTCCGTCTTATGTTTTTCACGCTTATTCAAAGTCGTGTGAACTTTCGAATTTTGTTACATACGCCAACTGCAGTTTCGAATTTATTTCTAAGAGAAATTAATTTTGTGAGCCGATCTTCATGTATCGTCGGTTTTCTTTTTCAACTGCTTCTACTTTTATTTAAATTTCCCCGAAATATTGTATCTTTTTAGACAATTTGTAATGCCTATTTGACTACGATTTAATCTAGTAGCACTTGTAGCTCAATTTTCTTTAGTCGTCTAAAAAATAACCACTTTTAGGTAACACAATTTTTAGTTGTTTGACATCAGTGACATAAGTTACGTCTGTTATACTTGCTTGATCTTCATATTATTTTAATTATGCGTAAAATCATACAGTATTATTAAACATTTGTCGAGTATATTTCTATGACTGTTACTGTAGGTTTGAATAACGTGTTTCCTTTTTTTTAAATTAACTTTCATTTAATGTATTTCTCTATTATAACTCTATTCTATTTTAAATTATTTCTTCTATAAATTAGTGAAAATAACCTATAAATCAAAACAGTTTACATATGTGGAAGATAGACACGAAGTTACGCTTCAAAATTATTAAGTTAACTATGGTTAATTTTGACAGCTTTAATGACACGAGGAACATGTCAAATATATCTTTTGTTTCGAACGACGGTACCTGCGATAGATGTCATGCATTTATAAAATGTATTTTATTTGAGGGTGCTGCGTTTTTTTACAGCTATTTATGTATTTATTATTACCAAGGACACATAAACACAATCACACCCGACTATTCTGTTGCTTTTTGATGTCTTTTTTTTTATTGACAACGATTCTCCACATAGAATGTCTTTGTCTAGTTTGTTCGTTGTTTTACAATTTTTTTTTCTTATTTATGTAAGGGGCATGTGCTTTCTTGTATCATCATAATGTTCTTATGTTTTAAAAATCTTTATTATATATACTTTTTATTAAAATATAAATATATAATATATCGTAAGTTAGTGTTAAGTTGTGCATGTACAGTTTATAATAAATTGTTTTATTTTTTATTCATTTTCGTTGTTTTATTTACTCATGCAACACTTTATGTTATTTAGACACATTTGTAGATGTATATACACGTATGAAACGAATCAATACTTCTTGATTGAACTAAATACGGTATAACTGAGTTGATACTTGCGCACATCATTTAGTTTATACAACTTTATTATATGGCGCGAAATTTAAATTACGAACACGACTCCTCTTCCACTTTACAAAACACAAACTATTAATAATAACAAGAAACTCAACACAAACTGCAAAGTAACAAACATATGCATCTAATCGAAATATTTCATACTCAAAAAGCCATAGTTTTTTTTCTCCAAATTTACAGTCTCTGGCGAAATATCAGTGGCATCTGCTGATACAACGATTTTATTGAAATATTAAAGAAAATCAACAATTAAACACACAAATTTATTGAAAACTAAACAGGAACGGTATCTACAAATATTTTATTAATATTTAGACATATTCTCTGAATTATTTACATTCTTTATTTCTTTGACATACTGCCGACGCAAGCCATAACAGTTTCTTTGATCTTTGGATAGTTACTTTCGCACTACGTCAGCTAATGGTCCCGTTTTTCCCTTACGAATCCGTCACCCTTACAAATTACACGTTCGCCTTATATAAAGATCCACTCAGTACTATCTTATAACTTTACACTTCATCTGTTTTATTACATTATACTGGTGGGGTGCTCTGTGTACTTAGTACGAACTTGATCCGCGGGAAGATATCCTAACTCTGATAATGACTCATTTATGTAATCATTCTCACAAGCCGCTGCCAACTAATCGAAATATTTCATACTTAAAAAGCCATGGTCTTTTTTCTTAAAATTTGCAGTCTATCCGTTCTATCCGTTTTTAGAATAAAACAAAATAATAAATTTTTCATACATTGAATAAACTTTATTAAATAATATAATTTCCATCATTATTTATGACTTTTTGCCAGGGTGATGGCAATTTATATAACCCATTTTTAAAAAATGCCTTATCCCTTGAGGCGAAAAATTGTACCAATGCTCGTCTGATATCTTCTTCGTTTTTAAATTATCCAATTGCTGGCAGTACCTCTCCCAATTTAGCCTTTTGTTTGGTTTCAACAACACTAAATGTATAGGTCCTCGAATGTTCTACCTCATACACATCATTCTCTTACTCAGGCTCGACTTCAGTTTAGAGGTGAAGGGGGCAGGTTTTCCGGTTTCACAATATGCCCTTTTCCTTACGATGTTTTCATAGGTAATCCACTCTTCATCCCCAGTTATCATCCGGTCCAAAAAGGGTTCAATTTTGTTTCGTGCAAGCAGAGATGTGCATATGATGACTCGATCATTCAAATTCTTCTCATTTAACTCATGTGGCACCCATCTCGAATATTTCCACCCCAATCCTAGTTTCCGAATATGGTCCGAAATGGTTTGTTGAGCTGAATCAAACCTTTCCGCAATCTCCGATGTTGTCAAAAAAGGATTTCCTTTAACATGATCTCGACAGTACCGTCGTCGATCAAAAATAGTCGCCCAGAGAGCGGCTTATCAGAAAGGTCGAAATTTGCTTTCGAACCATCTTCTGCATGTTCTATCAGAAACTATACCTTCACCAAATACTTCCAATAAATTTCTACAAGCTTCTGTAGCATTACTTCCTTGTTAGAATTCGTACAAAATGCAGTGACGTAAATAAACTTAGTAGCCATGGGTACACGATCGCGTCTCACTTAATACTAACATGAATAATTTTCGTTTTAGTTCATTTGCTAAGCCAGTATGTATACGATCAGTTAAAAAAGGAGAGAGCCAAATTTGTGTCAAATGAATATGCGCATACTTGTTGAAACTTGTAACCGGAATAGACAGTACTTTCCTGTACACCTATGGATATGATATTCTCTGTATTATTTATATTTTTTTTATTTCTTCGACATACTGCCCATGCAAACCATAACAATTTTTTTGACTTTTGAATAGTTACGTTACATATCCTCAATATTAACTAGTAATTTTTTTATTTTTATTATTATTGTTTATTATTTCATATGGAATACACAGATGAATTTAAAACATCACACATTCTATAGCATTTAAATTTGACGAAATTTCTGATCATGGTAGCAGTAGTAAGTTTACAGTTTCTAAGAAGTTTTTCATTAATTTGGTCCTGCGACAAATGTGATCAAATTATTAACGTACGGCATGAAAAGTTCTTGTATTATATTGTCTTTGATTCGTTATTCATTTTCAAAAATATCCAGGACTGAAACCTTCGATGTTATAACTCATTTTAGTATACAATCTTCATTAAATCATCCAGAAGCGCGTCTTCTTACAAAGAATTTTCGTGCACCGCCCCCATTTTTACTTTGTTATTGAACATAAAATTTAAAAAAATTATTTAAAATTGAATTATTTGTGCGATTTAAATATAAAGTAATATTTAAATTAAAATTACACTTCTCCAATCATAAATTGTGTAATTTTCAAGTACTGTCCACTGATAATACACTTTCTTCACTGATACTATTTTTATTTTTAACGCGACGCCTATCTACATCAGGATTCAAACAGAAATCTACGCTCGAATATTTGACGTGCTTTTTTAAACAACTTCTTTTGTGATATCTCTGCTAGTCAACATTCGATTTTCCGTTGCTATTTTTAAGATATGTCAATCATTTGTACTGGTTTTATCACAAAACGGTCTTCCGCTACTCGAAGTGAGAATATTTTCCGTCATTAAAATGACAATGCGTCACATCTTATCTGGAGAAACTCCGTATTTTTTGTAATTTCACCTTGCGAATGTTTCCTGCGTCCGATAATTGAACGAAATTATCTATCACTTGTCCTTATAAATATATAGGACCCAAAATTAAGTAAAAAAATCTTCATATATAAAAGCACTAAGCAACAGTATTATGTATGGATGAATAGATGTTTATAATAACACATTTAAAGATGTACCGAAGACGGAATAAGTTATGAATCTCATGAATATTTATTATTAAGAGACCGCCCAAGGGGCGGGCAGGTACGTGCTTTCCAAATAACGAACACTTGTGCATTTCTCGAAAAGAAATATTGCATAGAACACATTAAAAATGTATCCGGCAATCATGTTACCTGTTTCAATTATGCATTTCCAATTATAGTAGCCAAAACATATAAAAATATCAAATTTTTGAAATGATTTGTAAATATTGGGTTGGCAACTAAGTACTTTCGGTTTTGTAGTATAAAATAGAACACTTTTTTTTAAACAAAGAATAGTTTTTAATCAATTATATATTTTCCATTTTGCTCAATGACCTTTTGCCATCTTTCCTTCAGCTGCGTGATTCCGCGCTCATAAAATTTCTGGTCCTTATCAGCAAAAAAGTGAACCAGGTGCGAGTGAAGGTCATCGTCATTTGTGAAAGTTTTACCATTCAAAGAATTCTGCAAACTTCGAAATAAATGGTAATCAGATGGTGCTAGATCAGGGCTGTATGGGGGATGTGGCATCACTTCCCAGCCAAGCTCCAATAGTTTCCCACGAGTTGCCAAAGATGTGTGAGGCCCTGCATTATCTTGGTCGAAAACTACACCTTTCCGATTTGACAATTCTAGCCGTTTTTCTTTAATTGCTTCATCCAGTTTTATTAATTGTTGACAGTAAACATCAGAATTGATCGTTTGGTTCCTTGGAAGCAGCTCAAAAAACACAACACCTTTGTAATCCCACCAAACTGACAGCATAATCTTTTTTGGATGCAATTCAGCTTTCGATGTGGTTTGAGCTGGTTTATCGTGTTTGCTTCATGATCGTTTTCGAACTATGTTACTGTACAGGACCCATTTTTTATCACCAGTGATGATTCTTTTTAAGATAGGGTCGGTTTCATTTCGTCTAAGGTGCGTATCGCAAAAGTTGATTCTTTGTGTTAAATGAATTTCTTTCAATTCATGAGGAACCCAAATATCAAGCTTCTTAACTAGCCCAAGACATTTTAAATGTTTTTCAATTGTTGTGTGCGATACATGTAGCCTCTCCGCAACCTCTCGAACAGTTATATGACGATCCTCTTCAATTATGACTTTGATTTGGTCATCATCAACTTCAGTAGGCCAACGTTCGCTCATCTTTGAGGGAAAAATCTCCAAAACGGAATTTTTTATACCAATTCTGACATTGCGCTCTGTTAAGCAATTAGCACCATAAACTTCACGTATCTTTTTGTGAGCCGCAGCAGCTTTCTTTTCTTTACGGAAATAAAATAGTAAAATATGTCAAAAATGTTCGTTTCTGCACTCCAAATTAACCCACAACCAATAGCTTTAATAAAAATCACGCACTACTTGCTTCTGAAGTTACGTCAATGTGACTAGTATCACGCGACAAACGGTAAAGTACAGCACTAACATACGTTATACAAAAAATAAAGCAACGCTCTCTATTAGTAAAAACCGAAAGTACTTAGTTGCCAACCCAATATTTTGGCTAAAGACTGTAAGGTGGCGGTAGAATTGAGTTTAAGCGACATTGACATCATTTTACATTATTTTGACGAAGAATTATAATACATAACAAACGTTTATTATAAAAAGAAAGTTATTATTTTCTGCTAGTCCGCCATTAATTAAAATCACAGAAACTAATTAAAAATTTTTGCATTGGAGAAGGATTCGAATCTTTATCTGCCGTTTGCTAGACGGCTGCCTTACCAATTAGGCCACCGCGCAGTATTATGTTTAGTGTTTATTTAAATATTAAAGCATCTCATTTGTCTACTTATCAATAAGTTTCTTCTCACTATTTCATTATTCATTAAGCTAAAATACATCAGAACGCTATAAAAAAGTTTTGTCGTAAAGAGTTCCTCTTTAAAATAGTCTAGACAGTGTTAGAACTATGAATTACTGGAAACAATGAAGGTATTTTAAAGGATTTTGAAGTCGACAAAGCGAAAATAATCCACGAAAACAACACATCCAAAATATTCACATATTTTGTAAACTAACCTCAACTAATATTTTGCCTATTTGCACATTACTTTCTTCCTTTTCACACAAAAATCTTTTTTCTAGGCTTCCTGTGATTGCGAAATTCTTAAAACAACGATTTTAATGCAGAAATATTGAAAACACAAGAAATTCCTAAACTCGAAATATACAATATTTTAATTTCGATATTATGTCGGTTATGTAAATTTGTAAACTAAATTACAGGGTTTCATGTAAAACATCTGGGGTACGTTCTGATTTAACATCGGGCCTTTACCGGACGACAAAATCCTATACTATCTGGTTCATATTGAATATTTTATACCGGCCTAACACCGAGACGTTCGAAATTAACCCCAGAAAACCCTCGATGTGTGCTATTTTCTCCCAAGTCTTGAATACGGTCAAAATCGCCTCGCGTGCGTTTTGCTAACCTAAGATAAATGTAAGTAGTAATATAATATTTATGTGATAGTAGCGAGAATATAACTGTAATATTCATCACTTATCACTACTGCAAAGGGTACTAGGAAAGTTTTGCAATACAGCTTTGTTTATTTAATTTTTTCAAAGTAATTTCCTCTACACTCAATACACCTCTCCATCCTCCGAAACCATTCTATAAACCAGTTCTGTCAAGTTTCACTAGGGAGTAAAGCACACTCGTTGTCCCAAGCTCGCAGAAGGTCCTCATTACTGGAAAACCGCCTCCCTTTTAGCTTCATTTTCACATGCGGGAACAGTGCAAAGTCGCAGGGAGTAAGATCTAGACTGTATGGATGGTGCTCGAGAAGTTTCAATCCTGTCGTGATTAAATATTCGGTGCAGGCTTTGGTGCGGTGAGCTGGAGCATTATCGTGATGGAGGAACTAGGTGTCCATTCTTGACTTCGGCCGCACGTTCTTCATAGATGACTTTAGGCAGGCACTGTTCAGTATACCCCTTAGCTGTGACTGTCGTCCGTGTGTCCAAAACGTCGCGTTCCACAATTCCACTCGATTTGAAAAATACAGCTATTATTTTCTTCTTTACAGATCGAGATTTTCTGACAACTACGGGTGTGTCCTCATCATCAAAGACCCAAACTTTGTTTTGAGCTTTGGTCGACGCATCGTGAAAGTACAGCCAAGTCTCGTCACCTGTCACGATTTTGTTCACATACCGAGATTGTCCCTTATTAAACTTTTTCAGCATCTACCGGCACCAAGTCACACGTCGTGTCATCTGCTCTTCAGTCAGTCGATGCGGCACCCAGAGAGAACGAAGTTTCTTCACGTGCATGATCATGCAGAATCGAACGAATTGCTGGTGCATTTAGGCCTGAAGTACCCTCTATCTGTTGGTAGATCACTCGCCTGTCCTCACCAAGCATTTTCTTTGCAGTAGTAACGTTTTCCCGGCCTCTCCGGCATTCTCCACAGTTAAATTTCCCCTTTGGAATTCTCTATACCACCTGAATATCGTTCTGCGATGTGGACAAATATCGCCTAGTGCAAGTCATTTCTTCGAAGCACTGGTGTATGTTTAAACCTCGCACAAAATTATAACGCAAAACTGCCCTTATCTCATTTCGTGACCAGAATGCCGTCGCAAGCACTTTACACTCTCACTGCTAATGAATAACTGAACCCATCGACATGGCGCCGCGGCTGCTATGCACGTATGAGCTTCTTACGATTCATTGTTGCGTCATATTGCAAAACTTGCCTAATACCCTTTATACTACTATTATTACTGTCAATTTCGAACGTAATCTTTAATTGTTATCGGATAACTAAAAAAGTTTTGCACGTAGACTTATAGAAAGAGGATAAAAAATGCGCTATGACAGTTGAACAGATTATAATGTGTCCCAAAATTCACGTACGTAATTTTGATAGAAAATACAAGTTTATAATTAAACGTAAATTTTTTATTGAGTAATAAAGTATAGAGTTACGTATGTAATAGCATATCAGGTAAACGGCCTCCACGGGTACCACATACGCACTCTTTGTTGAAATTTTCCATAACTTGCATAAACGTAGCTGTATTTTGTTGAAACAGCGCGCAATTTCGTTTCTTTCAATTTCTGTTTTATTGCATTACACTGATGGAGGCCCTGCGTACTTAGTACGAACCTGACCCGCGAAAAGGTGCTCTCCAGGGAAAACACCATTTTATTTGCTCCTCTATATTTTAAGCAAATGATTCCAAATATTTACGGTTTCAAGTAAACATAGTGAAAATTAATTCCTTTTTTGCAAAAGTTACCATAAAATATGAGAAATAAAATATTATTTTGGACGTATTATTGCAAAATTCACTGATAAAGTTATGATGTCTATTGAGAATTTATAGGGAGCAATGCTTATTTACTCTAATTTATTGTTTAGCATTTATAAGAGCGTGGAAGTAGATATCACGGGGGTAGACCTAAATGGGAGATTTTCAGTCACAGTATCGATAAACGAAGATGTCTAACTTTTCGCGTATTCTACACGAAGCTGTCTGTTGCCTTTCTTTAGTGAAAAAACAGTTATTCTAAGAACACAATTTAAAATATAAATATTAACTTCTTGACCTATAATTTCTCGTGTTGACAATTTTTACATATCCAGCAGTTTTCAAGGTCATTGTAACGTCTTCCGCTTTGAAAATTCATTATTTGAAGAGATAAAGTCATGAAGGTAAGTGTTTAATAAATGTTTAGTTTTTATATTTTCATAAGATCCATCCATTGATATAAAAAGAGTTTTCGATCGGTCACTTAAACGTACTAATTCGAAGCGCTATCCATATTTCCATTTTCAACATTAATATTTTTCTCTTTTATATGAACTAACATTATCTAACACAATCAATACTACAGCAATGCGTACGATGTGTACATAATTTTAAAAACTATATTTGTGCTTATACATGTAGATTTCACTGCACTGCTGAATGCAGGAGATACTACAAGACCATCGCCGAGTTCGACAACACTAGAAGACGTTTTGGATTCTCTGCTGGGCCTTCCCTCGTCGACCAGAGCACTTAGTCCCAGTCTCCAAGGTAGGAGACATGTGTAAGTTTCGCTTTCAGGTCTTTCCACATCAACTGCACCAATAATGTTTCCCATCACTTATACTTCAATTCAAGATATTTTAATTTGACTAAATAGAAACCATATACCTTAATGACATCCCCTGGTATAAACGTGCGATAAGATAACGGTAACGTAAATGCGATTTGGGTACCCTGAGCCGAAGATGCGCATGGTGTGTATTTTGTAATATATATACGAGGGAGCGTTTTTATATTTGCGGAATGGGGGACAAGGGGTGGAAATAAAAAAACCAAATTATTTTTCTTTTTCAATATATTCACCTGCAAGACGGATACATTTTTCACATCTTTCAATTAATTTATTTATACCCTCATAAAAAAATGATTTCTCTTTATCTGCAAAATACGCCGAAACTGGCTCCTTGACTTCATCATCGGCAGTAAATTTTTTACCCCGCAGCTCTTTTTTCATTTTCGGAAACAGGTAATAATCACTCGGGGCCAGGTCTGGACTGTAGGGTGGGTGAATCACAATTTCGAAGCCCACCATATGCAGGGCAGCTAACGCAACGCGGCTCTTGTGGACGGGCGCGTTGTCGTGCAAAAGCAGAACACCTTTTGTCAATTTTCCCCGTCTTTTCTCTTTAATGGCTACTTTTAGTCGCTCTAATATTGAAGCGTAATATTCTCCGGTTATAGAAACACCTTTGTCTTTATAATCAATCAACAATATTCCTTCCGAGTCCCAAAATACCTTTGCCATGAGTTTCCCAGCTGATTGTGACACTTTAAATTTCTTGGGAGGTGCTGTGCCCTTTTTATGCCACTGCATGGAGTCTTGTTTGGACTCAAGTTCATAATGATGAACCCAAGTTTCGTCTCCAGTAACAATTCCACTCAATACACCATCCTTGTCTTCATTACAGAGGTCCAAAAATGCACGCGAACACTCTACGCGCTGTTGTTTTTGCGGCGGCGTGAGCATTCTCGGCACCCATCTTGCGCTGACCTTAGACATGCCGAGATGATCGTGTAGGATTTTAAAAATTGTTGTATCGGATACTCCAACCATTTCTGCGAGTTGTTTCTTCTTTAGTCGAGCATCTTCGAGTACAATTTGTTCAATTTTTTGGATAAGTGCCTGGCGTGGTCACCTCAATGCTCCTGCTCGGCCTCGGGTCGTCTTCAAGGGATTCCCTTCCTTGTTTAAATAAACTATGCCACTTGTACACCATGGTTTTTCCTGGACAAGAGTCGCCGTAAATCAATGACATCTCATTCATTATGGTCGCGACTGATTTTCCTTGCCTGGTAAGGAACTTTATAACGGCACGATATTCGATTTTTTCCATATTTCACTTTTCACTCCTGATTATGTTACTTGGTTGACGATAGCTCAAAGACTAACTGTCTAATAACAATGAAACTTCGTATTTATACTAATCATGAGTCGCTGCACAGGCCACGCCCCCAATGCGCCTACTCACCCCTCTACAACCCTCTCATTCCGCGAATATAAAAACGCTCCCTCGTAATATAAAATGAATCCATTATAAATGTACATACACATATAGGAGGCAAAGTTTTATATATTATTCTTACACAGAGAATGCGCTATTATAAATAAAAGCAAACTATGAATAAATACCTTTTATTTTTAATCTTTTTTTGTCAACAAAAATATAATTTCTTTTATGTTTTACAACACATAATGATCAAATCCATATTGATAATACGATTCTAATTAAGACTTTCCCTATAATTACCCATTTATACATAATAATTGGTAATGTTAACAATAATCCAATATTAATGAAGTACCTGGGATAAACTATTTGAAATGACATATAAGAAAAATATCACACTTAAGAAAACACTTTTTCACATACTTTGGACAACCTCAAAGCCACTGCTGTCTCCATCACTTTCATCCAAATTAATTATAAATTCCTGATGAATATTAGCTTATTCTAAATACATATTCTCAATTTGAATTGTAGGTCTAATGCAATTTTTCCATTTTTCTGGCATTATATTGGCAGTAGCTTCTCGAATACGATTTAAATCTGCTTCGCTAAATTTGAGACGATCGATTGTGCGGCAAACTCATTCTTTCAATTGACTCCAAATTAACTCGATCAGATTAAATATACGTTAATATGGCGACAAACGTGAAACAGTATGTCCTGTAGCCGTGGCTCTGCTATCTACAACGTATTCTTTCTCGAAAGCCTTTGTTTTAAAAACTAATAATGGACTTTTTGTGTAGCTATCTTCGTAATAATTTTTTGCAAAAACTTCGATACTTCAGCCTTCGTACTGTTCGAATTTGGTAGCTTCTTCACCTGTCGTGAATGGCATGAAGTATTGTCCATGGTAAGAGATTTTTTTTGAAACCACTCTTCAAATAATGCTGCTGTCATATCCTCGTGATAGTCAAGATTACATTATTTTGTTTTTTTCCGACTTGACCGACCCAACCGCTTTCAGAATCAGCGTGCAAAATATCAATTATTTTTCCTTTAGAAGAGAGTACATCCAATAAACATGCCTGGGAATCATCAATCCATTCTTTTTTTATGATTTGTCATACCAAATTTCGTATACGTAACAAATAATCCGCCCTTCATCTAGGAATTTTTTCATGTCGATTCAATATTCTTAGCGTAATTTTTGTATCCTTAGTGACTCTATTACAACAGGACGTTTGTCTATTGTTCCGAATCGGAAACCATGTTTCTTTAATGATCGCCATATTTATGTTCTAGAACATATGTGGGCAACAACCGGCCCGCTGTAAGACTCGATCCGGCCCGCGAGACATTCGTCGTGTTATTTCATGTCTGATATCTATCGCTAAAAATTATGAACACTGCTTTAAAATTCACTACTTTTAAACGCGGCCCGCGAACTTATTTGCACATTAAAGTTTGGCCCACGACATGTCAAAAGTTGCCCATACCTGTTCTAGAAGCTTCTATTCAGTATATTCTTTAAATTTTTTTTAAACTATTTAATGTGTCAACTTTACACCCTGCTTGTACATACCATATACTGTTCAACAAATGATATCAATGTCCCAACTTGGTACTTTCATTATAGATCCTTTATCACTTCTAATTCTTCTTTTCGTAATACCATGCTTCACTATATTTATAAACTGTGCTATAGCAGACACCAGTTAACTTTGACATTCTTTCCATAATGGTCATTCCTGTAACTTCGGCATTTTCTTCTTGTAAATTATTATATACATTCAACAGTATTTGCCTAGCCTGAACTACCACATGAATCTTTGAGCACCTCTATTTACATTGTCCGTCACCAAGTCACAATTATCGATATTTATTTCGTATAGGTCACACCTCCCCTGTCTTCATCCCAAGGTTTCCACATTATAATAAAATAAGTATATGCTTTTTCACCTTACAATTTACATTTTGCTGCGAAAATTTATATGAATTCTATTACTGAAAATGTGAAAAATATTAAGCTGTAATGAATTTTGTACGATGTTCAGAAATGAAATTTAATTCCTAAAACTAATATAAGTAAATCAATCAAATCAACTTCGCTTACTTAGACACAATTTATTTAATACCACTCCGGCTATTAAAGTAAGGAACAGCTCACATCTTAGATGTATTTACGTTTCATTAAGCCCTAATCACAGGAGGTGCTATAAAAGTACTTACCTGACTACTTAGTCAGATTAAAAGATCTTGAAACGAACTTATAACTACATCCTCATATATTATAGAATCGTAGTTTCGATTATATTACTGTTTGCATTTTAGTTGCTCATTTAATGTCAACATGCGCTTATATAATTTTAATTGTAATTTACTTTTATTAACAACGCTTTTTATGAAGTAAACTTATTAGATAAAAGAATTTCTGTTATAAACTGATTTTTGTCTTATTTCAATAGGGTAATTTCGAATAATTTGTGAGCGATTTTTTTCTGATTTTATTTTAGTTAATTTCTTCGTAATGTATATACTTAACACCATAAATCTTCACTGAATTATTTTATATATAGCACTTCAAGCGATATAATAAATATTTGAAATTCACTGGTTCACACTTGCTAATTATTAACACTGTAATCTAATTAACATTTAGGATTGTCGATTAATAAATTTATTTTATTTTCATTTTGTTCTACGTCGCGCCTGCCTTTCTACAAATGTTTACATTGAATAAAATCATAATTATAAAATCTTTTTAAGCCAACACTGCCTTTCCTTTTGCACAATTTAAAGTAATAATAGGGTGGTCCCATAAGTACCCGACCCAACAAAGAAAACACAAAAATTTTGGAAAGAAATATATTTATTTTTCAACATAATCTCCTTTCAGCTCTATACACCTTCCCCAGCGATGTTCAATAAGTTCGATACCCTTTTTATAATAAGAACTGTTTTGCTCCTCAAAATAGCCATTAACTGCCGACATCACTTCTTCATCGTTGGAAAATCTTTGACCGCTGAGCCATTTTATCAAGTTTGGGAACAGAAAATAATCCGAGGGGGCTAAATCTGGCGAATAGGGTGTACGAGGTAACAATTCAAACTTTAATTCATTTATTTTGGCCATTGCAATAACGGCTTTGTGAATTGGTGCATTGTCTTGATGAAACAACACTTTCTTCTTAGCCAAATGCGGCCGTTTTTGCTTGATTTCTTCGCTCAAACGTTGCAATAAGTTCGCATAATATTCGCCGTTGATAGTTTTTCCTTTTTCAAGATAGTTAATGAAAATTATTCCACGCGCATCCCAAAAAACCCATAACCTTGACTACAGATGAAATG
The DNA here is from genome assembly GCA_031893035.1 of Dermolepida albohirtum. NCBI lineage: Eukaryota > Metazoa > Arthropoda > Insecta > Coleoptera > Scarabaeidae > Dermolepida > Dermolepida albohirtum. The sequence goes on along the minus strand of JAVIWB010002880.1, from coordinate 18,416 downwards.
GTCTTCGCCTTCTTTGGAGCCGGTTCTCCCTTTCGAGCCCATTGATTTGATTCTTTTGTCTCGGGTGTGAAGTGATGGACCCACGTTTCATCCATGGTTATGAAACTGTGCAAAAATTCTGCTTCGTTGTTGTGAAACTTTGCGAAGCACTCAATTAAAACATACTCACGACACTGTTTTCGCTCGAGTGTGAGCAAACTCGGCACCCATCTTGCACATAGCTTCCTCATGTCCAAATTTTCAGATAATATGCGATGAACCGCACTTTTTGAAATGCCTACTATGTCTGATAGCTCGCGTACATTCAGTCGACGATCATGCAGTACTGCTTTGTGAATTTTCTTCACCATTTCTGAAGTCGTCACTTCATTTGGTCGACCACTGCGATGCTCGTCTTAGCAGCTCGTATGGCCTCTGCTACCCAATATTTCACTATTGTAAACGGAGGAGCAGACTCACCCAGAGTAGAATTCCAGTTCAGATTTTATATCGGTCGGGCTGAGCCCTTTCAAATAAAAGTATTGTATCACGTAACGATGACCAATTTTCTCCATTTTTACAAATTCACTGAAAACGTTCACTATTGATGGCTGCGAAACAAATACTAAACAACATGGCGTCTTCAAACTTTAAACATATGCTTTATAGATTGTGTATTATACTTTCTAATACAATGGCGCACCTCCGCACTTTGGTAGACAAGTAACAGATTTTCTTAATCAAAATAATACAAATCAATGGATTGGAAGAGATTCAACAGCTGCTTAACCGCCAAGATCACCAGAATTAAATCTCCTAGACTATTTTTTATGGGAAAGCTAAACAATTTGTTTTATGCAGAACAACTTGTTTCTAGAATTATGGATACCGTAGAAACTATTCGCGCTGATCCTGAGACTGTTAGCAAAGCTACCTCCTTAATTCTTAGAAGAGCTAGACTATGTATACCGCAATTGGGTGGTTATTTTGAATAATTAATTCAATAAAGCAACTTCTTTTTGAATAATTTACATTAATTTTTTTTTGAAACACTACGTAATACCCGCATTAGTAGTGCTAAAGTACAATTACTTGTAGTTCAGTTATGATATGGTTTAGGGCATATGTTCATTAGCTATTTTTAACTTGAAATTGCTTCAGTAGCAAATCCTTAAGCTGTAGCAATCATGTTATAGGACACCCAGTATATAACGGGTCTTCCAATAAGAGGTTTTTCATTTGGATATGTAAAAAAACGAGTATTTTTAAGCGAAATCATCGGACGTTTATTTAATTGTAAAGAGGAGGGTACGCCATTAATAATGGAAAACAATATCAGCCAAATGGCCGCCACAGCTACGCTTGCAAGACCATATTCTTTTCATGAAATTTTCCATCACCAATTCGCACATTTGCGGCTGTATGTCCTCGATAACTTCACGAATTCCATCTTTGAGGTCTTGAATCGATTGTGGGCCATTGGCATAGACCACATCTTTCACGTAGTCTCAAAGAAGAAAGTCTAAAGGTGTTAATTCACAAGATCTCGGTGGTCAATTGTGATCGCCTCTTTTAGAAATCACACGGTCAGTAAACTTTTCACGCAAAAGAGCGATGATATCGTTACTTGTGTGGCACGTAGCGCCGTCTTGTTGAAAATAAACGTCGTCCACATCAATATCTTCAAATTCCGGCCATACAAAATCATTAATCATCGTTCGATAGCGCAATCCATTTACCGTAACAGTTGCTCCAGCCTCGTTTTCGAAAAAGTAAGGTCCAATAACCACGCCAAAAACGGCACCAAACAGTCACACGTTGAGGATGGAGAGGCTTTTCAACAATAATTCTTGATGATTTTTCGATGAAATTCCGGATCAGTTTGATGCATTTCAAGGACCCAATCAACAAAGACACGGCGTTGTTGATGGTCGGTAGGCGTGAGTTCTTGTGTTAACTAAACTTTAAAAACGTTAAGACGTAAGTCTTTATGCAAAATGTCGTTTGTGGAATGCTCAATTCCGAAGATCGATGAGAAATGGACAAACCTGGGTTTTCCTCAACACTATGGGTTACAACAGCAGTATTCTCAATTGTTCTTGAGCGACCTGCACGAGTTCGATTCTTCACATCACTAACTTGTCCCAACAGCTCAAATTTTTCCACGAGTTTCACAATTGCTGACCGAGAAGGTGCTTCACGATTACCCAAAACTACTTTAGTTTTGCGAACTGTGATCGCGAAGTTTTCACCATTTTTGTAGTGAATTTTAATAATTCCAATGCGTTGTTGAAGCGTATAGCATTCCATTTTTATTTATGGCGTAGTTTTTACTTGTCATCTGTCAAGTAGTTACAGGTTGAGTCACGACAACTATCATAATGGCGGGCTGTTGAAAACGAAATGTCGTATTGGAACACCTTTTAGATAACTATACTACAGGCTTAGTAGGGCCTGGCTTTACATTATTTTCCAGAAATAATTTTGAAGGAAGAGTAAATGTACAAGTCCTAGGTTTATATTGGATATTCATTAGATAACGAACTCAAAATAGTTCTTGGAAATTTCAAAGCGCATTTGAGTTAGTTTCAGAAATTATTTAATTCAATTTTATAGGGTTTAGTATACTTAAATGTCATAATGCTTTGGCTATTTAATTTTATGATTATAATGTGTAATAAACAACTGGCGTTTAGAATTTAAAACTACCGGTGTGCTAATTTAGGACGATATGTTGTTCAGAGCCTACTTGATTTCGTTTTCTAATGAACACTCACATCATTATAAACATATTCGAACAATTTTGACGCGTTGAGAAACGCTATTTTGGCTAAATGTTTTATTTTTAAATTTCAATATCATTAAAAGGTTTTTCTTACATTTTCATTTAGCTGAGCAACTAAAATAGGTAATATGCTTTTGTAATACGAGTCCTAACAAATACACGTTCGGACAGCTGGCATTTTACCGAAAACAGTTACGTATATAAAAACAACACGCTCTCACGAACTTTACAATTTTGTGATTCTAATATTAAAAATATTTTATATATGTAAATATTCACAATGTAAAGAACGTTGGCACATAAATATTCGAATAATGCGTTGCATCATCTGGCGCTTTAATAACAGCTTTCATTCCTGCAAGCATAGTTTTAATAAGTGCTTCGCATTATTCTGATATAAAAGAATCTCAAATAGACTATCTTTTGCCTTACATCAGAAATATTCCGTTGTGGATGATTCCTTAGTTCTTACTTCACTTTAAATCAAACGGTTTCTGTAACATTTAAATCAGGACTAGAGAGCCAATCACGAAGAGGAATATTATAGACTCTGAAACTCTCATTTTTTTGTAGTTCTGACATGACGCTCCATCTCGCTAGAAAATAAAATTTACTTTAGTTTTGAAAACAGTTTGTTGCCTTCCATTCTGACTTTATCACGTCAGAATGGAAGGTAATAAACTGTTCTCAAGAATTGCTTGGTCCTTCGAGCATTGACAGTTCCTTCGATGAAATGCAACCTTACTGAACCACATGCAGACATATTGCCCTAAATCATTGCACTTGCTGGGAACTTAATTGTTCGTTTCAGACAATCTTTATGCAATGCTTCGTGTTTATTTTTGGTGATAATCGCCTGCTATCCATTCCTGATTCATCGTTAAATATATTTTTTCCACTCTTCAAGCATTCACAGTTTTCTTTCCTTTGCCTTGGTTAATCGTATTTTGTTTGTTCACAAGTAGTGGCTTTTCTTTTTCCCAAATCAATAACCATTTAATGTTTTAGTACTACATACTTTATAAAAATGCAATCGTGATTATGTACTAGCGATATATTTCACAGGAAACATTAATATTTGTTTCCTCAATCCAATTAAGAGTTATTTCTGGTAAAGTGTTCCTACGTCCAAATTTACAAATTCGAACAAATAATCTTTGCATTCTGGGGCTAAAAGTTAGTCGTAATGTAAACTATCGAGCCATACTTTTTCCCGATGTCTGAATATATGCAGTCTCCCCAAATATTTTAGCAATATCTACAATTGTAAACTTCGCTGCTTTTATTTGTTTTGGTATGCCTCTGAATGATTATTCAACCAGAAACAGTGTAATAATCAAACCCTTGACAGTTTTATTTCGTGGTATTTATTTCCAGCTGACAAGTAGTGTTAAATTGTTGCTATAAAAACATAACACTTGCGTGTGCAAAAACCGCAAGTGTCGGATTATTTGTGTGCTAAAAAAATTTGCGATATAATTCTTAACTTTTTTATTCTCTTTCTAAGGGGTGATTCATTTGAAGCTACTTTTTCAAAAATAAAAAAGTAAAAGCTCCAATTTTTTCGAGTAGTCTTTATTACCATACAAAAGAACCATTCTCGACATTTATTTTTAAAAAATTATTTCCTTCAAATGTTGGTCGTAACTGTGCCTGACATGGTCTCTTCTGAAGTTCCAATTTTCAATGACAAATTCGAGCATTTCAAGTGGTATTTGGCGCATAACGCGAGTAATGTTAGCTTACAAGTGCTCAATCGTAGCTGGGTTATCCACCTAGACCTTGGACATGACGTAACCCTAAAGGAGAGAGTGTGACATCACATGATCTATACGGCCATTGCACAGGTTCATTATGTGAAATTAAATGTTCACTAAATTGTTCTCGCAATAAAGCCATGCTTTCATGGACTGTGTCTCTTGTTGAAACCAAATGTCCTCGAGATCACTGGCTTCAATTTCAGGCAGCAAATAGTCCGTTATAATGACGCGATGACGGGTGCCATTCACAGTTATAATATGTTGCACCCGTCTTCATTTTTGAAGAAATATGGACCCATGATTCCACTTACCCATAAACCACACCAAACCGTAGTTTTGTCTCGTTGTAATGCCAGCTTTTGAACCTCTTCAGGTTGCTCTTCACTTCAAATATGGCAATTGTACTTATTAACGTAGCTGTCAAGCCAGAAATGGACCTCATCGCTGAACAAAATTTTGGTCAAAAACAGTGGAACTTCACCAAGCTTTTAAAGAGCCCAAAGACTGAAACGGTGACGATTCGAAAGGTCAGCCGCTTTCAATTCTTGAACGAGTTGAATGTTGTACGCCTTTAAACCAATATCTTTACGTAAAACACGCCAAGTTGTGACATACGACAAGCCAAGTGAGCGTTTGACACGATCACGCTTTATCTCTCAATAAATCGCTATTCAAAAAAGTACATCATAATCAGTCACCTATTAGTATGCCATTTTTGTATTGAACTATAAAGAAGCTCCAAAAATAACATTTCTTCTTAAACACAAAATATCAAATTGTTCATTTATCTTATTTAAAGTTTAGAAATATATAAAAAATCTTTTGCGTCCGATCATGTATATGTTAGAACTCGTATAACACAGTAGACAAACATTGTGGTAAATCATAGTTGGTAAACACAAACTTATTTATTTGTTTACGTTTACAGAGACGGTGTCAGCTAATACAAGCCCGGTTAGAGATGGCGAATCTCGTCTCTCTGACCAATTCAGACGTTCCAGTGAGGGAAACGAGCCAGCCACTCGTCCTTCATCTGTCACGCGAAGGGTTAGTTTTCACTCGTCCCCAGTACTCAGATGTCGTTACTCCAGATGCGGGAAAATCGCCATAGCCTCCAGCACGGAAGGCCAGGCTTTTAAAAACTGTCACAATTGCACATACACGTACTGTTCCAGGGCCTGTCGACGCGCCCATTGGGAAAAACACCGTAAATCATGTCTTTTTTCCAGAGTAGGCTCCCTGTGTCGTCAAGTAATAGCGGCGGCTAAAGAAAAATCCGAAACACTTCACCATCTATCTGTTATAGCTAGGAGAGGTTATTTATCCCACGGACTGGGTGCAGTTAAGTGCTTTTTTCCAACACCAGAAGCTGCGGAAAAATTTTTAACAGGCAACTTAGAAAACTTCGGTGAATTAACTTATATATGTTGGAAAGACCTGCTTCCTTCCGAAATGGGTACCCAACTGTACACAGAATTAGTAAAAATGTGCAAACAATATAATCCAGATAGTAAATTGGTTTTGTATGTGTCAGTATGTGTTATATCTGAAGCACCAGCAGTTGGTGCCGTAAAATGGGAAAGACAATTGGTATCGCGTTGTGCAAAAATGAGGTTAAGTAAGGATATACACGTACCAGAACGTGACACTGAAACCCCAGAAACTCTCATACTAACTTCAGAACCCATCAAGCGCGAGCCTATAAACAGATATCGAGAAATAAGTTTCGGTAACATCCAACGACATCTAAGACAACGCGGCGTTTCGCTGAGGAGACACTATCCCGAAGTATTCCAACAATTACAAACGTACGTCGAAGGACAGTGCGAAAAATTTAAAGCAGTAACAGTTTATCCCAGAGACACGGTAACTGGAAAGACATTTATGTGTATTATTATGCCAGAATCTGAGCCCGAAAGTCTGGAAAAAGTTATGAAAGCCGGAGTTCGCGTGAGAACTGTGGACGTGCTCAAAGACTGACCCAGCAATCGCAAGCATTTCCGCACAGAACTGTTAAAAAAGAGGACTTTTAAATGGAATTGTCCCTTTTCCTGTGATCTCTATCAAGCTTGTTGTTATTTCCGCAAATTTTATGAATTCGTATTTAACGCGAAAGGAAGAAAGAAAAGAAATTTAAGGAAGATATGTATATGTTACCTTTTATCTAATATAATATATACGGTTGCTTTTATTATGTAAGTTTAATAATGTCAAAGAAGAGTTGTTTATAATTATTGTATATTGAATAAAGGACACGAGAAGAGAGAATAACATGTATAATGCAAAACGGTCGCAGGTATGCATTTATTTAAATGGATATTGTTGTTCATGATTCTTTTATACCGTTTACTGTATAAAGATGATGTGATGACAGATTGTATTTTTTATTATATTGTACTTCGCATTAAAAAATATTGTATATGATATACCGAACACCATGTTCTTAAAACTACTACATACGTTTCATCTGTGTCATCAAAATGAAATATAAAATTTATAATAAATAGTTTCATCAATAAAAGCAATATATGGCAATAAATTTCACTCTTCTTTTCTTTCCCATTTCATAAATATTATTCCCCAACACTTCACACGTTGATAGAACCATACCGACGGTACAGATTACTCGAATGAATCGGTAGTAACTTGAATAAATGCAGTGAAGAGAACACATTACGAGGTGTGGCAATTAAATAATGAGACTGCTGTGAGAAATGTTATTTATTGCAAATAAACTTATATTAAACTTTTATCCCCTTCAACATACTCTCCTCCTCTATCTATAGACAGCTGTATACGTGTCTTCCATTGTTCAAAACAATGCTGTAGTTGCCCAGTTGTCAGTCCCTTCAATATCTCTGCCGTTTTTGCTTTTACATGTTCAACAGACTGAAAATGTGTTCCCTTTAATACAGTTTTCACTTCTGGGAACAGGTAGAAGTCACATTGTGCGAGATCTGGCTAATACGAAAGATAATCAAGCCCAGCAATGCGCTTGTTCGCTAAAAACTACTTCACAGATAGGACTTTGTGAGCTGACGCGTGGTTCTGCTGCAGAATCCACCAGTCGTTCTTCCACAAATCCGGTCTTTTCTTCCTTACTCTTTCCCTCAGCTTGATCAGAGCTTCTTTGTAGTATTGATTAACTACTACTATTGAGTGATTAATGATTTTATCCTCAGACCCCAGTCAGTCATGATAACACTCTTGATATCGAAGAACACGATCAGCATTTCCTCTAATTTTGATTTGCTCATTCGTACTTTTTTCTGTCTTGACGATCTGGCGGCCTTTCAGTGCATCGATTGATGCTTTCTTTCCGAGTCATACTGGAAAATCAAAGAGTCATCACATGCGATCATTTTTGTGAGCAAGTCTGGCTCTTGCGTAAGTCCTTCTATGATGTCAGACCAAATGTTCATCCGATTTTGTTCTTGGTGAGGTTTTTCAGCAATATTTTTGCACAAACTTTCGTCATGTTTCATCATGCAAAATGTGTCTTACTGTTTCTTTGTTAATGTTTAATTGTAAAACTTTTTAGTCTTCGGAATGTAGTGACATATCCATCTTTCATAGACAATTATAAAACCTCTAAAAAAATCATTTTCGTTACGCTTGAATATCTAGGCATTGTTCCGAAATGGTCTTTCTCACTTATTTTCGGTAGACTATCAGCAAACGCGGTAGTATATACAAACGTATAAAATACCTAGTATCTCTTTCTCAACTTCTAACTCTATCGAGTTGATTTTGGTCTGCCAGAGCGTGGTACATTCTTTATTGCAAGTAACTTGAAAGAGGAGATTCATCCTGAACTTCGTCTAACTAAATTTTAATTTGTTTAGCGTTTCAAAAACAGTTGCTGCTCATCACTGCATGGAACTCATTTTTAATCATGATTAAGAAAATGCGTAAATATCAATAATAGCGGCGTATGTTAATGAACACTGTTTAAAAATTTGACAACAATTTTACAAACAATGGCGTTTTTAAGATAAGTCATAAGCTCGAGTGCAGAGCGCCATCTTTTGATTCGTTCTAGAAACATTTCGATCTATCCTCGTATACATGTTAACAGGAGAGTTATATGTTTCAAAGTGAATCACCGGACGCGACGAGATTGTAGGAAACGAATGTTTTCATATTAATGTGGTAATCTAATAGTGATTAAAACAACACCCAATTCATATCTGAAATAATCATAAAAGCATTAGTGGCTTGATAAAAATGTTTTAAAGTTATATTATCATACTCTACAAATATGTGTATCTGTCTGGTACCATATTTGTATTTACATTTGTTTGAATGTGAAAGCCTTTTTCTCATTTAAAAATAAGTAATTCTGTAACGTGTGTGTTAAAAGTAGTGTGAATATTGCGTATGTAGAATTGCAAATAATGATTTTATGAAATCTGTATTGTCATATTACTAATAATTAAATATTCAAAAGATTCCAGCAAAGTCAGGCTACCATTTATACAAGTACTCCTTTCAATTCTCTTTTTAAAAATGTGTATACACTACCGGTCATATTTATTTGCCCACCCCAATTTTATGTGTTTCCTGAAATACGGATTATCTTTCGAAAAATCTGTATTATAATTATTCAACAATATTATTAGTGGAAGTAATTCCATATGAAGTTCTACGAAATTCTTAAATTGTTTATGATATATCGTAAAGGTGGCATAAATTGGAAAAATACCATAAATATTATATAGGCTAATCCCTACAATATTAACAGTTTTACCTGCATTTCCGGTATTTCAGGTATTACCAATATTGTGTTATTGTACTAACTAATTACAATATTAGGACGTGTTATTCAAAAAGGAAAATAAATTTTGTGTCAGTCATCGTTCATCTTTTGTTGCGGAAACAGTGAAATAGCGAGTTATTGTGAATATTTTAATGCAATGCCGAAGACGAAGGAATTATCTGTTGAAGTGCATGCTATGATAATTGCTTATCATCGTACGGGTAAAAGTAATCGCGAAATTGCAAAAGAATTACGATTAAATTGCAGAACCGTTGATTATAACGTTAAAAAATTTGAAGAAAGTGGTACATTTTCCGACAAAAGAAGATCTGGACGACGCAAAGCGACGACATCTGCAGATGATCGGCATCTAATACGGATAAGTGGACGCGATAGACGAAAAACAGCACCAGAAATTGCTGCTGAAATGAATAGAGCGCGTGCTAAACCAATTAGTGTGTCCACGGTACAGAGAATGTTAAGGCAAGCGGGTTTATACGGAACAATTGCTCTGCGAAAACCACTACTACGAAAGCAAAACAAGATAAAACGACTAAATTGGGCTAAAGAACATAAGAATTGGACGATTGATCAGTGGAATAATGTGTTATGGACAGACGAATCGAAGTTTGAACTTTTCGGTAGTAAAAGGCGAATATTCGTAAGAAGATCCGCAGGAGAAAGAGTACTGCCAGAATGTATTGCGACTACCGTAAAACATGGAGGAGGTTCAGTAATGATTTGGGGGTGTTTTGGTGGAAGATCTGTAGGCGATCTCGTCAAAATTGAGGGAATCCTAAGAAAAGAAGGCTACAAGGAAATTTTAGAAAATAACGCTGTTCCTTCAGGACTAAGGATTCTTGGCGAAAACTTTGTATTTCAACAGGACAACGATCCGAAACACACTTCTACATTGTGTGGCGATTACTTGCGTCAACTAGAAGAGCAAGGGCGAATCTCTATAATGGTATGGCCAGCTCAAAGTCCTGATCTGAACCCAATAGAGCTTCTTTGGGAAGAATTGGACCGGAAAGTTCGAGAACGTGCTCTATCATCTACCACTGTACTGTGGGAACAACTTCAAGAAGCCTGGGCACAAATTACAGAAGATAAACTGCAAAAATTAATTGAAAGGATGCCGCGGTTATGTGCCGCAATTATCAAAAATAAAGGTGGGCACATTGATGAGAGCAAAATTTAATAATAATTAATGATAAAGTTTTTATATAAGAAAAATGTAACTATTTTATGTTTATTTTACACTATTGTATTGGTACAATAAATAAATTTTCAGTACACATTTGATAGTTTAATAATGTTGGCTAAAACTAAGGGCAAATAAATATGACCGGTAGTGTATACGATTGAGGTTCATAATTTTACACAAAAATTAACAATATAATCTACACCTTTGTACTTATATAAATTACAAAATTTACGGTACCACATACGAGTGTGAAAGTACTCAGTTTATGCCGAAGAATAATAAGAAAAATGTTTATTAAAACTTATTACGATAAAATATAATATTCATCAATCTTGTTATTACTGATATTTAGTAACAAAGTGTTTTTCTTAAAATATATTTAAAAAAATTGTATTTTAACACATCCCTATATCTTGTTTAACATTTTTAAATTTATTATTTCTAAGTCTTGAATTTAAAAAAATAAACTTATGGCCGACAGCATATACATATTACAAATTAATTATAAGCTATTTAGGTAAGTATTTAGATAAGAAAAACATTAAAATCATGTGTCCACAATTAGAATCTTTAATAACACGATATATATATTTTAATAAAAAATTGTCATTTAAAAATAAATACACTGCTCAAAACAATTAGGGGATATGTTTAATGGAATAAATATATTGTATATATTTATATTTTTATATTTAATTAACACGTTTGAACTTGTTTGTGCACATTATAAAGCTACTAGGGCACTAGAGGGAATAAATATCAATAAATAAATACACAATTATGAGCCTTTATGAGATGTATTATTGATAAAATGACGAAAAGTCTATTAATAATGTGTATGATCTCCACGAACGGCAATAATGGTTTGACATCTCATCGGCATTGATTGAATCAGGACATTAAAAAATTCTCGTGGAATATTATTCCATTCCTTTTTCAAAGGACTTTGAAGCTCCTGAATTGTACGCGATGGCAAATTTCTTGCTTCAACACGTCTTCTTAAGGCGTTCCAAGCATGTTCGATAAGATTACCATCAGAAGAATTAGCGCCAGCGTACGGAAGGACAATAGGTCTCGAAATTTCATCCAGATACCTCTGAGCAGTCAGGTTGCCATTCTGTATAACATAAAGGTCTGTATGACCTTCTAGGCTTATCCCTGCTTATACCATTACACTACCACCTTCATATTGAGGCCTTTCTCGAACAAATTGTGGCCGATTACGTGTTCCAGGTTCACGCCAAATTAAAACACGTCTATTATCTGGATTTAAGGCAGATCTGGATTCGTCACAAAACAATACTTGTACTCAGTCATCGTGATTCCAATTCCTATGCTGCTCTGCCCATATTCTTCGCGACCTTTTATGTAGAGCAGTTAGTGGAACGCATACTAGGGGTCTTCGAGCATACATCCCAACGTTATGAAGAAGATTTCTTATTGTTTGAGTTGATACTACTCTTTCCGTAGCAGCAGCAAGCTCACTTCTTAACTACGTTGCATTGTGAGTGCGGTTTCTATTTGCAAATACTGTTAGGTATCGATCATCACTCGATGTTGTAGATGCTGGGCATTCTTGTCCTCCTCTTATCTGAACATCTCTAGTTTCGAAAAACCGATTCCACAAACGCGAAATCACACTTTGGCTAACTGCAAAAACTTCAGCAACAGCTTGCTGTCTCCGTCCACCTAACAATTGACCTATGGCTCTCCAAGCTTGTACATGAGTCAAATCGCATTGCCTTTTCATTATTACTTTGTTGCAAATATAATTTATCCAATAAATAGTAGTTTATTATAAAAATTCGTTTTTGAATCAGTTTAAAACACTTGTCCTCCATGTTAAAGAAATTAAAGCAAAGTAAACAAGCTTCCTACAAACAGCCAATGAAGCAATGGTAACTATTATTTGTACTTGCCAGAAGTAAAACTGAGTGACAGGAACAATTTTAATCTCCTTCGTGATATTCTTACATCAGTGTTCAAGCTCTCTTTCCCTTTAAAACAAAAAACGAAATCAAAGAAATAAAGACTACCATACAATGAAGAAATGTGACCATTGCTAAAACCACAAAAGATGATGCGTCATATGACACTTAACAGAAGACATGTTATATAGATAAAATACAGGCAATCAAGAGGGAGACAAATACTATTATAAAAAACAATACCAATAAAATAGTAACAATATGGAAACTGGTCAAGAACGAGCTATCTATGTTATCTTTACAGCGAATTCCATGAAGGAATTTTTTTGTCAAATAGGAGTTGAAGCTACCAATAATAATATCACTCCCACATCTAAATTGATTCAAACAGTTAAAAAATTAGCTATGATACAGAAAATGGTAAAATCTAACTGTAGTCGAGATCGCTTGCATACGCGCTTTTATACCCTCAAGCAGTGGTGGCTGCACCGAAGCGCTGTGCAAGTTGAAACCTGTGAATGCATTCTGTTTCTTGTTTAAAAGCAATATAGTTGCAATATAAAAATATGTATTTACGTATCTTATATTATTTATTTTATTATTATTTCTTCAAATAACCCCAAATTGTTTTGAGCAGTGTATTAATTGTGTTTTATTAATAGTAACATCTATCTTTTGAGAACATTATAAATACCTACTAATACAAGCTAAAAATGAATTATAAATACATGGATATACATATTATGAATTTAAATAAAGGATTTAGTTCAGAACACAAAGGCGAATTAACATTTAGAGAATTAAACAGTTAATGTCAGTATAAACTATAATTAACTGAGAACCTTGAATTAAAACTTATGCTTTAAATATCAATCCAACTTTATATTATAACACTATTTGCTATATTATTACTATAATTCAATTAATTATATGAAAAAATACTTACGATTTGTAAATCTAATCTACCTTGCTATAATATGTATGTATATATTTTCATATTAATACACTATATATACTACATACATACATACATATACACTGAAACAATTTTTTTATCACTTATGAATTTATAAAATTGAATTAAATTTAGTTTTCTTAGAAATTAATTTAAATATTGACATATGAGTAAACTTAGCCATCTCCTGGTGTTATTAATTTTTAATCACGAATACGAAACTTATTTACTTATTTTACCATCAATTATGAAACAATGGGAACTAGATAGAAAATAGAAAACTACTTTTGTTCCCCAATTTTCTAATAAAATAATTATTAGAGCGAATGTTTGCATACAAAATTCTAATTAACAAAATAGAAATCATTATTATCTACACTAACGACAGATTATGTTAATTTATAGTACGTATATTAGATTCTAGATGGCAGTACAACTTTTAGTTATGTTTACACCTTGACTAATCGTAATTGAGCGCCACCTTACAATATCAAAATAAAAAACACCAGCATCTTGAGTAACAAGGTCAACAACACCAAATATTAAACCAGAACAAAATTCTGGTAGATAGTTGATTTTTAACAACTAGCAAGTGTTAATTTCAAGTGCAAAAATCATGGACAGCCATAACGAACGTAAGTCACATAATTCAATTGTTTGTTCCGGTCCATTCAATACCAACGTAGCCGATAACGATTTTGTATGTAAAATAATGGTATACAAGGAAACCTACTTAATTTTTTATAAATCCAATTTCCACAAAACTGAATTTTGATTGCTCCAACAGGAAAACCGATCTTTTAACGTTTTTATTGAAAGTATTTCCATTTATTGCATTTTTGTTTATGAACGAAATGTATATATACAAAATACCGCCGAATTCAAATCATCATTAATTACAATTACTCGCTCTAAACAATAAACAAACTATTTTTAATATATTTTTTCTTGTCAATTTAAAATTTTTTGTAGAGTCGCGTCAATTTTTTTCAGTTAATTTATATCTTAAAACAATGTAATCAATTTTTTTTAATTATATTTCAGGGTATAAGTGAAAATGCAATATTAAAAAGAGAAGCTTGCAGCAACATGTTACTTCCTACATAGCAATAATTTTTAGAAAATGTGATAGTGTTGAAAAAAAAAAATTTTAACATGGCTGGGAAAATGTTAGAACCAGATAGCAAAACTCGAGAAATACATTTAAATTCTATAGTGGAGACGATGCAAGGTAAATCATATACAGACAGTGTCAACTGCTTCGACACCAATGGTGAAGTAAACTATAGTGATTGTGACGTTTTGCCGAACAATAATATTTGTGAAAAGACAAATGTGTCTCAGTGCTACAGTGATGGTGACTGTTCCAAAAATGATGTGATGTCATCTGCTAAGTCAGTACCATATTCATATTCTGGGGAAAGCACCTCAGATGCACCTCTACAAGAAAGTGACATACATTCACTACAGACTTCAGGTAAAATTTAAAAAAAAACAATTAACTTTTACATTAAGACGCTCTAAATGTACAAACATTTTAATACATGAATTTAATGAATTCATTTGTTAATAATTTTTCTAATTCTTAATAAATTAATAATTTTTTATGTCTATTAGTTAAAATAATGCTCTTTGAAAGCTGTATTTTGTTTACTTAGATTAATCTAATTACCTACCACTAAAGTAAAAATGAATGATAATAAAATTATTTATCTCTATATCTCATTGTTTTTAAGGCTTTTTCTATAGAACAATCACATCTAACAAAAAGTTTATTTCCGTAATATTTACTGTACTTAATTTATAATAAATAAAAATGTACAACTATTGTGTTTTTAAATATATTTAATAGATTTTTTTGAGTTATCTAATTACCAGCAAATCTTTTATGTTGTAGTCAATGTCATGCTCATATTGAAATATATCTTTTATAAAAATCAGAGGGCATTCAGTGAGTTATAAATATATTTTTTTTTGTATTTTCCAAAAAAAGATATATATATATATATATATATATATATATATATATATATATATATATATATATATATTGTCATTTTGAATAAATTAGTATCATTATTTGTTGCTGACACCTACATTGTTCATAGGTTGTCAGTTTTGTATTAAGTCCGACTTTAAATTAAAGAAAATCATTATAAGTACACAAAGAGCCTCACAACAATTCCCATTCTATAATGTACGAGGATCGATCCAGAAATAAGGTTCCCAAAGAACTCCAGCCGTACGGGCAGGTGTGAGACGAAATCCGGCAACACCGCTGTGTAGGTATGTTTCCCTACTCCGGATTCCCACCTGCCGCGCTTCGCTACGCCGCTCAGTCTTGGCTCAGTAGCCGTCCGTGATGGAGGTGCCCATTGCTGATCCCGCCGTGTGCGAGATTCGTTCCGTAATTAGGTTCTTGCACGCGAAAAAGACACCACCCGTGGATATTCATCGACAGTTGACAGAGGTGTATGGCAGCAAGTGTATGACCATTCAACACGTGCGTAAGTGGTGCAGGGCGTTTGGTGCGGGTCGGAAGGAAGTCCACGATGAAGAACGGAATGGAAGACCTTCAATTTCGGAGGCCCTGATCGAGATGGTCCAACGCAAAGTGCTTGAAAACAGGAGGATCACCGTCCGTGAACTTGTTGCTCGGATTCCTGGGAGTTCTTACGGTACAGTTCAAAGAGCTTTGACTGAAAAATTGGGGTATCGCAAGTGTTGTGCTCGATGGGTACCGCATATGCTGACAGTCGAACACAAAGAGAAACGCATTGACTGTGCTCGCCAGTTTCTGCAAAAGTGTCAAGAAGATAGGGAAGGATTGTTGAACTCCATTGTTACGGGAGACGAAACGTGGGTGTTTCATTTCACGCCCGAAACGAAAGAAAAGTCCAAAGAATGGCGTCGCTCAGGGTCACCAGTCGCAAAGAAGTTTAAACAAAGTCCTTCTGCTGGCAAAGTCATGGCCACTGTTTTTTGGGATCGCAAGGGGATACTGCTGATCGAGTTCATGGAACCTGGGACAACAATCAACTCAGACAGTTATTGTGCAACACTAAGAAAACTCAGGCGAGCTATCCAGAACCGCCGGCGAGGAGGACTGACAAAAGGTGTAACGCTGCTTCACGACAACGCCCGCCCTCATGTCTCCCGTCAAACCAAGGAACTTTTGACCAACTTTGAATGGACTGTCATGCCCCACCCACCTTACAGCCCGGACCTCGCGCCTAGTGATTATCACTTGTTCCCCAAGTTAAAGAAACACTTGAGTGGGCAACGCTTCCAGAACGACCATGAAGTCAAAGAAGAGGTGAAACGCTATCTGAACGGGCTGGCGGCAACGTTCTACGACACGGGGATACAAAAATTGGAACACCGTCTACAAAAATGCTTAGAAAGAGATGGCGATTATGTAGAAAAATAGAGCTAAGTGTCCTCTATCCAACGATGTAAATTTTGATGAGAATAAACGATCTTGTATTATTGTAAAAATTATGGGAACCTTATTTCTGGATCGATCCTCGTAATAAGATTCAAATCTTTATAAAGAAATAAAAGAAAACTCGGTACTCCAATTTAAAAGCAAAGCGGACTCTCGTTTTTTTGCGCCTTTGCGATAAAACAATAATAACTGTCTAATAACTAATTTATGCACCATAATCTATTTTCAACATTTTCTTGAAAAGAATTTTAAAAAACTAGCGAAAATTTATAAAATACTTTGTAAAAGATGAGAAGAAAAATTCTGTTCGTTTTTGTGCGGATTTTACCGTGGTTCCGTTGATTTTCGACGGTGTAAATCTAGTACAGTCTTTCTGGGGATTTTTAAAGTGCAACACTGATTAATGATCTGCTGATGATGACAACTTAGTTGTCGAAATACGTATACAGAATATGAAAATGATTGTGGAAAAGTGTTATATTAACCTTAATTGATTAACCGACTATACCTATTTCATGGAACATAGCTAAAGGTTTCAAATAAGCTATGTATTCTACATAATCAGTTAAGGTTGATATATAACCTCTTTCCACATTAATTTTCGTATTCTGGATACGTATTTCGACAACTAAGTTGGGGTCCATTGAAATTACCTTCATATATTCTGCAATTTATAAAAATGTTTGTTTTGCAATGGATTTAGTTTTGTTGAATTTGTTACCACTTCTGGAGTTCTTCGGAGCTCTAACTTGGGCACGTTTTATTTAATTTTTTATATTAATGACTGTGTTCTCTTTGTTGTATTGGCTTATGATGAAGATATTGAACTACTTTGAAATTAATAATGCTGATAATGCCGCAGACTTATAACATAACTTTAAATTTTCCTATTTACAGTTATTTTAATACAAAATGAAAAAAAAAGCATATGTTAATAGTGTAATAATAAGTACTATTACCGATTTAGGAGATTAATTTGAATGGGGCCTGGTTAATTGATTGTAGTTAGAGTTTTATTTACATTTTTTGATTAACTGACCTAAGAATTCAATTTAATGCTGCGCTTTCTTTTAAAGATTATAATATTGAATCACTTGTATATCCTTTAATTTCAGTATTAGAATTTCCCGTAACTTTATAGAGGTTAATGATCCAAAATCACTGTGTTTTATTTTCTTATTGGATTCAGTTACGCAGAGCTACTTCGGAGATATAATTTTGTTACCCCAGTATTCTGTCAGAACGATCATTGTGCAAAATTTTTATGTTATCCATTCGGTTGTTGAGGAAGTAATTTTTTTTCTCACAAGAATTGTTGTTTATATTTTTAATCAGCAAATTTCAATCTAAAACTTACTCCCATTATATATTTTGACACCCCACATTTCAAGGTTTATTTATAAAGAAAAGTTTTTGATACTGTGTTTTTTTCCATAATTTTTAAAATTGGAGAATATAAAGGAGCATTTTCGGCATATTTTGCCTTTTTATTACGCAAAAAGTAAGAACACAGTTGAAGCAAGAAAAAAGTTGTGTAAAGTGTACGGAGAAGCCATTGTAACAGAATGTCAGTGCCAAAACTAATTTGGGAAGTT